>JARNME010000404.1:34726174-35168884 GCA_030179655.1 Scaptomyza flava | reverse complement strand
ATAATGGTTCTATCCATTCAGTCGTCAAAAAAAGGCCAAAGGACATTGTGGTCTCCGCTTCGCCGGAGTGCATCTGCAATGTTGGGAAAAAGTTGGAGAAAGCACAACTCCAGCAAAATGAAAGGGAAAACAAAAATCGACAAAACAGGGTCTTTGAGGTAGGCGAAAAGAT
This sequence comes from Scaptomyza flava, assembly GCA_030179655.1. Taxonomy (NCBI): domain Eukaryota; kingdom Metazoa; phylum Arthropoda; class Insecta; order Diptera; family Drosophilidae; genus Scaptomyza; species Scaptomyza flava. The sequence continues at coordinate 35,168,712 of JARNME010000404.1, read as the reverse complement.
CTTGGTAAAAACAAACCGCAGACTAGGGAATAAACTGACTCCGCTCTGCGTAGAGAAGAAAGTCGAAGCGGACCTGGGGAAAACGGTCCTCGTTGAGGGGAGGGTGGTCCACAAGGACAACCTCCGTTGAAAATTTTGCCTACATATTTTTTAATCAAATTTAATATTTTTACCTTTTTTAGAATTATATTGCACGTTCTTTTAATACTGGTAACGACGACTGCACGAGTGACTGACTATACGCACGCGGACTACATACCTATTGAGGACGGAGACATCTTACTTTGGGACAAATACGGGTACTTGAGACACACTACCAACCTGACGGACTACAGAACAATGTTGGACGAGGCAGGGAGACTGACGAATCTGTTTCCGCAATCCCATATGAGGAAATTGCTGGAAATCGACACCGGACACGCACTAGACATGTTGTACGCTCTCGATGTGCATCATCGCAAGCTAAGAAGCCTTGAATTCTTGGGAACAGCCCTTAAGGCCATTGCGGGCACCCCGGACGCAGACGACTTTAGGAGACTGGACGTAACGCAAACGCAGTTGATCACTGCAAGCAATAGGCAAATTAAAATCAACTCAAAGCTACAAGAGAAAATAAACCAGCTCACCGATACCGTAAACAAAATTCTAAAATCCACTAACGTCAAACAGGCTGACACTGGTCGCCTTTTTGAAACACTTACTACACGAAATAGAATGCTGATAACCGAAATAGGAAACTTAATGCTTGCCTTAACTTTGGAAAAAATTAACGTAATAAACCCAGCAATTATGGATCATTCGGATCTATTAAATATTCTCACTGATCAAATTACAGGGACTACAGTTACCGATATTTTAGAAGTATCTAGCATTAAGGTAGATCGTAAGGATAATATAATTAGCTTTATAATTCGTTTCCCTGTAGTAAGCAAGCTTTGCAGGAAAATCACAATATTCCCGGTCGCTCACAATGGCACAGTTCTGCAGCTGGACGACAACCTGGTAGCTGACTGCGATGGCCAAATTCTGGCTGTGACAAGCTGCTCACTAACTGCGACGGCTACGTTCTGCAAGCAGGCGAGAAACAACAGCTGCGCGCAAGGTCTTCACTCAGGAGGCACAGCCCATTGCCTGACACAACCGAGTCACCTCGACCCCGTCACCATAGTGGATGATGGTATCGTGATCATAAACGATCGCAGTGCAGTGGTTGCGTACGACGATATAGCTGCATCTGAAGTTGAAGGAACGAGCCTGGTCACCTTTAAGACGTACGCTGTCGTTAACGGCACGCGTTATTTCAACCACAACATTGTGCAGAACCGTTTCCCGGCGGTTGCAGCGTCCCCAATGTTGAACATCAGCGGACAGAGCACAGTGCTCAGCCTTCCGTACATCCATCGTCTAAGCGAAGACAACCTCAATTACATCAGAGAGGTTAGAGACAGCGTCAAGGCGGGAAGCATAACATCGTTTTCCATGGGCGCTATACTGTTGGTTTGCATCGTCGGAGCAGGGGTTTACTGGGTCTACAAGCTAAATACGTCCCGTCGCAACGCGAGAAGAATCTCGGAGATGATCAAGGATCTAAAAACGACCGAGGACGATCTGACTTCGAGAGGGGGAGTAGTTATCCCATAACGAATACCCACTGTTTGGTATCACCGCGCCAAGCCACTGCCTGCTGATAAAATGCTGATCTAGGCAAATTATCGGTCAGCAACAACGAGCGCAGCGCATGATCAAGCCAGCCACACAGGATGTAACCGGACACCATGCGCGACTGCAACTATGTAACCGACGGCGCGGCCAGCTTATTGTAGGGATAGCTTAAGCTTATTCATATATGTCAAATCAGTTCTAAATTGTATTTCGTTGAGGCACATCGGCCCAGCGCGTAATTATAGCAAACTCACTCATGAAGCTTCAAGCACATGTTTTAAATTCATAAAATTCAATTATAAAATAAACATTTAATTAACAATTAATAAGTGTATTTACTAATTGATTGATTTATATATAAATTAAATAATGAGAAAATTAATTTAATAGAAAAAAAAAAAAAACTTTATTCTTGAAACGTTGTTTAAGAACTAATTACAAATTGTCTCATAATTTACCACTTAACCTACGCTCTGCCGGCGTCCCTGCTTATGCTGCCGCTGCCGTCAATACCGCTGCCGTTGTTGGTCCCACGGTCGCTGGCCTGTAGAGTGCGCACTCAGCGCACGTGGCTTCTCCTCTGTGCCCTCTGCCGTTCGCGCCTGTAGAACGTTGCAGTATGAGGGTGTCCGGTTGCATCCGCCTGTCCCACGGTGAGCCGCTGCTAGTGTTTGTTCAGCGCTCGTGGCTTCTTGCGCAACCTGTGTCTGCGCGTGATATGGTGACTGCTTATGTTGTTGTTGTTGAGTCTCGTCAGCCAAGTTGTTGTTATGTCTTGGCTGTCTGCCTACTTGTCGAGACTTTGACATGCAGGGTGTTAACTCTTCCCCCTTTAAGTGCGAGCGTCCTCGGTCGCTACATAAACTCCTTCGAAAGCCTTATTGCTTGAAGTATTGTCTTCGCTTACTTTCCTCTTCTTAGCTGTTGTTTCTCTGTTTCTTCTGATGAGCTCGGTGGTTAATCCTATTATAATTGAAAACAGGATGCTAAGCGAAGTGTAGCTGAGGGTGTCCTGTAAAGTTTATTTGGCTCCGATTTTCTCCAGTGTCTTTGTGTTGTTTATGTTTAGCTCGTTGATCATCTGGAGCGAAAGAACTTCATCCAGTTTAGTTTTTTCTACTGAAAGCTGGAACAGGGGTGGCTCTGGCTCCGCGGGTTGGATCTCTTCTGTTTTGTAGATCCTGTCGTTAATTTTGACTGTGGAGTTTCTATATTGGATGAGGAATGTTCCCTGAAGTTGCAGTCTTTTTTCGTCTAGCATAACGAAACCGTTGAATCCATTCAGCATTATTGTACCCGGAAGTATCTCCTCGGGTTCGGAGACGTGTTGGTTGTTAATTATGGTACATTCTGGTTTTTTTTAAGGTTGAGCAGTGCGTAAAGGCAAGTGTCGTTACTTAAATCTAGTAATTCATTTCTGTTACAAATTGTCCTATCGTTATGATTTTCGCAATTTTTTTAATAACATATAATTCATTCTTACATTCTAACAAGTTTTCATGTTTTATATCATTTATTATGTGGGCTTTCTTTACAGCTTTGACTTTGAGTGTTCTACAATCATCTGAACTTATTGTCGGGAGACTAATTATGTAAATTAAATCTTTAGTGTTTGTAGCCAGTTTAACTTCGGCAAATTCTAGAAGTTCTTCTATGTTGAAAAAAGGTTATTTTCTTTTTTGAAAATTTGTTCTACTATGTCGGTCTCTATTTAGCTGCTAGTCCGGTGTCAATTGAAATAACCTGTGAGTTCGAGTAGTCGAGGACTGTCGTTATCCCCAGGCATGTTGGTAAAAAGTCTGTAAATTAAGTTCTAATATTATTCTTGTGTACTGTTTTTCCTGGTTGTGTTTTAATAGTTGAATTTCTATTTTCTGCTACTATTTCTTTTTTATATTTGGGTGTAAGTTTTGATCCTAATCTTTTATCAATTTTGACGTATACTGTTTCCCCTGGCTCGTAGTTCTTTATTTCTTTCTTTTTCTTGTTGTGGTACTGTAAGTCAGTGTTTTGTTTTCCTTTGAGCTTTTCGACTATTTTTTTTCCTATTTTCTTCTGATTTCTCTGGGTCGTTATGGGCTGACGTGCCGAACATTATGTCTCTTGGCCTTTTTCCAACGACGGAGTGAATGGATGAGTTATATTCTTGAATCGCTTTGAAAAGAATGTCGGTAAAATTCATTTCGCTATTGTCTTTCCTAAGGCATGTCATTATTTCTGATAGGGTGGAATGAAATCTTTCAATCTGGCCATTGCTCGTTGAACTATAGGGGGGTGTGGTAAAAACTTGTATGCCTAGTTGATCTTGTAAAAGGAATTTTATTGATGCTGAGTTTAAAGCTCTTTCGTTATCGATGACTACTATTTTTGGGATTCCAAATGCTATTAAAATTTCTCTTAGTGGAGTTTTTATGTCTTCTGTGGCCCTAGACTTTAGAATTTTTACTTGAGCGTATTTTGAGAATTTGTCAATGCTTGTTAGTATGTTGTGCTTTTCGGTAATGTAAATGTCGATATGTACGATTTCACCTGGATATTGGGGGATCGGTGTTGATTGGATTTCGGAGTTTGGGAGGTGTCTGTCGTATTTGGATTCTTTGCATGTCAGGCATGACTTCGCGATTTCTTTTACCTTTTTATGTAGCTGCGGAAAAAAATATTTTTCTAAGATTTGGGCTTTGTTCTCTGAAGCGTTTCTGTGAGCTCTTCTGAGCTCTTAGGCTATTATTTCGCTTTGTCTATTAGTGTCGGTAATGTCCTCTACCTGTCTTTGGGTGTATCTAATTTTGTATGATGAGAAATGGACTGGGTAGAAATTTTGAATTCGTCCCATGATATGTTCCGGCGTGCACAAGCCGTTAACTAGTCTTGGGTCGAGTCTTTAAAAATTTTGATTAATTCATCTTCTGTGTAGCTTGGTTGAGTTATTATGTGCCTATGGTATGTTGGGAATGGTATCTCGAATTTGTAGTCGGGTTTTTCTCCGATTAGTATAAAAAGTTGGTTTTTAAAAACATTAATGGGAACTTCCATTGAGGGGATTAGGTTATGGGACGAACTCTCATCGCTCATTATTGTGGCTTCGGTGCTATTTACCTCGCTTATTGGGTTTCTGGACAATGCATCTGCTACTACATTGGATGTTCCTGGTTTATATTTCAGCTAGTAATTAAATTCTTCCAGGTAACTCTTCCAACGTTTTAATTTACCATTATGGTTTTTGTTGCTTAAGGCAAAAGTAAGTGGTTGGTGATCTGTGAAAATTACCACCTTAGCTGTACCATATAGGTATATTCGGAGGCTTTGTAGAGCCCAGACTATTGCGAGCATTTCTTTTTCATTTGGCGCGTAATTTTCCTATATTTTTGATAAAGTGCGAGATATGAAAGTAATAGGTTTGCCTTCTTGTTCGAGGACAGCTCCTATTGCATAATTTGAAGCGTCAGTTGTTAAGTGAAATTCTTTATTGAAATTCGGGTTCTTTAGGATAACGTCAGTGGAACTAAGTGATTGTTTAATTTTGTTAAAAGCTTCTATTGCTTGTTCATTCATGTTTACTGGGACTTTGTCTGATGCTTTGCTTGAAATTCGACCGCCTTCGCCTCTTAGATAGTGAGTGGTTTTGCTAGTTTCGCGTAGTCTCTTATAAATCTGCGGTAGTAAACTGAGAGTCCTAAAAAAGATCTCAGCTCTTTGAGTGTTTTGGGTATGGGAAACTTTGAAATTGCTTGAACCTTCTGTGGATTGGTTTTTACACCATGATCCGAAATAGTGAAGCCTAGAAAATTGACTTCCCTTTTCAAAAATTCGCACTTATCCATTTGGACTTTCATATATGCGTTCTGTAAAGTCGTGAAGACTTGTTTCAAGTGATGAGCATGTTCGTTTTCAGTTTTGCTGAAGACAATAATGTCATCGATGTAGACATAGCATATTTTTCCAGCATGATCCCTTAAGATATCATCTAGGGCTCTTTGGAAGATTGAGGGAGAATTCTTGAGACCGAATGGTAATCTAGTGAATTCGTATTTTCCACCATTGACTGCAAATGCTGTCTTTTCTTTGTCTGTTTCTTTTAGAGAGATTTGATGAAAACCGCTTTTTAGGTCGAGGACCGCGAAAAATTTGTTGTCCCCTAACTGGGCTATGATGTCTCCTATTTCGGGCATAGGGTAGAGATCGGATATTGTTACTAAATTAAGCTTTCTGTAATCGATTACTAGTCTGTATTTCTTTTTCCCTGAGGCGTCTGCTTTTTTCGGCACTACCCATACTGGTGCATTGTATGGCGATCTAGAGGGTCGTATTATTCCGTCATCTAACATTTCTGAAATCTGTTTTTCTACTTCTTGTTTGAGTGCGGTAGGGTATGGATAATGTTTGCTATAGACTGGGGTATCTGAAGAGGTTCGGGTCTCGCCTACTACATTTGTAGTGTAAGTTAATTTCTGTTCTGGGTCTGCGAAAAGGTTTTTAAATGCATGAGTTAGAGTGTCTATTGTTTTTTTCTGACTATCGGACATGTGATCGGCTCGTACTTTGATATTGTTTATTGCCTGTGCAGGCAGCTGTTTGATTCGGATTTGGCTTTTGCCTTTTATTACGAGGATGTCGTTTCTAACGTCAATTATTACATTGAGTTGTTTCATCGTATCATTACCCAGGATACCATGGAACGTTTTGAGAGTGGGTAATAAGAAAAATCGAATCGGAGTGTCGTAGAGACTGAATAAGTTTAGTAGAACGTGATGGGCAATTGCTATTTTTCCGCCGATCGAATTAGCGTAGAATGTTTCTTTGTTTATTTTGGGGTTTGCTACGAGTGAAGGTTGTATATAATTTTGGTTGGATCCAGTGTCAATGAGAAAATTAAGTACTTTGCCGTCCCCCGTTTTACATTGGAAATAAGGTAACGAGGAACGATTCAAGCTAAAAAATTCAGTTCGGACATGTCGACTGTCTCGACAGGGGTATCATCGCTTGCTAAGGTTTTGTATTCGTACTGGAATTCGCGAGTGTCTTGTTCTTCAGTTGGAGCATAATAATTTTGTTCGTCTACGTAGCGTGCATAGGCGTCAGCGTAGCCGCTGTTGTATGCATCGGCATAAGTGCTAACTTCGCCGTCAACGTGGAATTGTCTTTGGAATTTGTTTGGCATTTGGTCTGCCCTTGAAGATAGTGGTCTTTTTCCAGCGAACTGGTTGTTGTCTGGTCTGTTCATGTAGTTGATGTTTTTTGTCCTGATAGACGAATCAATCTCCATCGGAGAGGTGGTTGTGGTTTAGGGGCTGATGGCCTTGGTGGTACATTAAAGAATTGTTGTGGCTGTTGGTACATTTGTCTTGGGGCGAAACTGGGTGGTTGTGAATTAAAAGTGGGTTTTGGTGGATAATATAGATTTGGATTAAAATTGTTTCTAGATACAGCTTGAGGGATGTTAGATCGGAATACGTGTTGATTATTGAATCTTTGAGGTTGCTGAATATTCTTTGGTGGTAGCAAAGGAATTTTGTTAGGGTTTACATTATTTCTGATGAATTGATTTTCGATAAGTCGACACAGGTGAAGGGCGTGTTTTAGATCAGTCGGTTCTTTGATGGCGAGCAATCGGGGTAAATCCCCATTGAGTCCCCTTATGAAAGTATCCATGGCTTTGTCCCTGTAGATCTTTGTGAGGGCTCTCAATGTTTCTGACGATGAATCATGGTTGTTTATTTGATTCAGAATTAAAGAAAGATGATAGTAAACCGTCTGGTAAAATTCGTCGATGGATTTGCCGCGTTGGCTTAGGGTCTATAGTTGGTACTCTAGCGTCTTTAGATCTCTGCGGTCTGCAAAATGATCTGTAAGACACTGTGCAATTGCTTTCCAATTCAATGGGGTGTTATATGCCTCTAGTACGGCATCGGCTTCTCCCACTATCTTACTACGTACAACCAATAAGATCCCGTAATGTTTCGGGGTGCCTTGGTGTGCGGAGTAGACTTCAAACACTCTATCTACGCTTTTGCGCCATGAGGTAAACTCGGTTTTATTCCCAGAAAATTCTTTTAGTATTCTTACAATGTCCGGAAGTTTGTCTAAGTCGCTAATTCTGCCCGCATATTCTGGTGCTATAGTCTGGTCGGTCAGTATTTTAGAATCAGCATTTAATTGGAATAATTCCTTGCCTTTTTCTGTTAGTATCTTCCTAATATATTTTGCTACTGTCGTTTCGATAGGTGTTGTCCCCAAAGAACTACTGGGCGTAGATGGGGGGTTGTCTTTCATGATATAATCGTCAGGCATTTTTAATTTGGAAAATGCTTCGCCTAGCTGTTTAATAGCTTGCGAAAAGTTTGAATGTTGTGGTGTGGGAGAGGAAATTTTGCTGTCGGTTTTCCAACAAAAGCAAGAGAGAATTATGTAATTTTTTTTATGGTATGTTGCAAGAGTATTTTTTTTCTTATTTTCAATTGGTGAAAATATTTTTGTTTTTTTATTCTATGTTTTTAAGATCTTTTTTTTTGTATGATTCTATTAGAGAAAATATTCCTTATATTTAAGTTTTTTCAAATCTTAGTTTTAACAAAAAAAAAAAATTTATTTTTTATTTTTTTTTTTATTTATTTTAGCTTGAAAAAAAAATATTTTACTTTATTTACTTATAATTAATTCGGTTTTAATTATTTCTTGAACGTTTTTATATTTTTCCTTGATTGGCATTCATATGCCTTAATTCTTGTTTTCTTGTTATGATTTTTCTTATATATTGACAATTTTAACTTAAAGGATACGTATTTTAATCATTGGTGATTCCCACGCCGGTGGCCCGGATTTATCTCTTTCGTCTATTCCCTCGGTGGATTATAGTTACTCAGGATCCTGCAGCTCACACACAATTTCGCGGTACCCTACGGACGGACACTATAGGGTATCAGCAATCTGGTTTCTTTATGGAACCGCGAAGAAAGTTTAGTTCACTGTATATTCGCCATCTTTGCGTTTGATTGCTTTATACTCGGTCGCGTTCACTTGGTCACTTTATGCGCTTCGCGAACAGTAGCTATTTTTTTTCTCGGTACTCTATTTTTCGACGCGTAAACCAATTAAATAATGAGAAAATTAATTTAATAAAAAAAAACAACTTTATTCTTGAAACGTTGTTTAAGAACTAATTACAAATTGTCTTATAATTTACCACTTAACATACGCTCTGCCGGCGTCCCTGCTTATGCTGCCGCTGCCGTCAATACCGCTGCCGTTGTTGGTCCCAAGGTCGCTGGCCTGTAGAGTGCGCACTCAGCGCACGTGGCTTCTCCTCTGTGCCCTCTGCCGTTCGCGCCTGTAGAACGTTGCAGTATGAGGGTGTCCGGTTGCATCCGCCTGTCCCACGGTGAGCCGCTGCTAATGTTTGTTCAGCGCTCGTGGCTTCTTGCGCAACCTGTGTCTGCGCGTGATATGGTGACTGCTTACGTTGTTGTTGTTGAGTCTCGTCAGCCAAGTTGTTGTTATGTCATGGCTGTCTGCCTACTTGTCGAGACTTTGACATGCAGGGTGTTAACTTATATATATCAAGATTTTATATAGTTATGCTTTTCAAAAGCATCCTCAGAAACTGATATTTTTACTTCATTTAAATAATTAATGGACTTCTTAACGTCTTTCCATTTTGGTTCATTTTTTATTATTATCCAGCTAAAAATTTCATATATCTCTAACGGCAATAGGGTACATTGCTCTGAGTATTTTAATTTTTTTTGCAATGAACTTATGGTAGTCTATTTCAAATTGTTAAACATGTACAGCAAGAAGAACATTTCCATTTAAATTTCCAAACAAGCCCTGCATTGTGCAACTTTTATTATTGAAAGATAATTTTTTTCAATTTTTTTTATTAAGGAAATCAATAATCTTCAGCTTCAAAAAAATCTTTAACAGGCTGCCAAAGTTCTAAAATACGTTGAATTGTAGGAACTAACGATAGCTACTTGCTTCTTGAATGAATTATACTCTAGAATTGAATTATACTCTATTTCCGCATTTTCACAAAAAAGTTTCAATCTTTCAGTTCTTACAGTGTGTATACAAAAAAAATTATAGGTTTTCAATATGAAGGACTCAATATCAATCGGTAAAGCATCTAATGCTGTAGATACCGTATTATGGAGAATAAAGCATCTGTTGAGATTCCATAACAAACATTTTTTTTGGTAAACGTTTCAATCACTGTGTTAATCGAATGTGGCGCCAACACACTTGTAATGATAGCTGTTGCTTTGGTTCTGTCTGTTTACAATTTTGCAGCAATTTGCGAATCTGGAAATAAAATTCTACTTGGTCTGGTGGTACAATCCAGAGAGCTAAAGGACTGGTGATGATTGACTGTTTTAAACGCAGTGGTTAACTATGCAAGACAAATCAATTCCTCTTGCATAGAGTCCTGCTTAACCAGAAATGTAGTCATGTATGTATGTTTCGTGCTCTTAACATGGTCAGCAACACTAGACTTTCTGCCATGGCTGATTGACAAATATACATAAATCATAAACAGAATAATAAACATCATGCTCGTTTCGCCCTCTTTTTATAAATGACCATTCTGTTGTGTAAATGTCTGAAAATTTACACTTTCTTTTTGGAATTTACCGTAAAAATTTCTGGAAAAATACAGTTTAAACAAATATTCAAAAGGAAAGCATAAAATTTTATACCAAAAGAAGGATTTGCCATACAGGGATAGCTCACACAACAGATAATAACTTGACACGAAACACCAACTGCGGCAAGACGAAAATATTATTTGAGTAAGAACAGCTGTTGCTAGAGAAGGGAAGAAATCTGATCGACCATCGATTAAAAAAAATTATCGACAAAACTCGCAAGGGATGGCTGATTACATTTATATTCATTTGCAAACATTTATTTTAGCTTTTATGAACATACATAAACTTTTTCGATAATATTTTTGACTGGGACATATCTACTGTGCACCGCGACACCGAGACATCAATCTTGAAACCGGGACATGTCCCGGTAAACCGGGACTAGAGGTACCAAGTTTGGTAAGAAAATAGCTATGCTGTCATCCCCAAAAAATTTTTGAGACACGCCCTTCCATTCCGCACTTAGTACCCCCCCCCCCCCCCCCTCCCCCACCCAATGACACTGCACGCGATATATTTTTATAGACGAATGCACTTTTTATGCTCGATACCGGAGGTAAAGCTAGAGCCTTAAAACATTCCAAACATATTTTTCTATGGCCGGTTAAGGCCTCCACGCAAATGCTAGTACATCGCCCGTATCGTAAAAACTTCATATAAAAAAAAAAACAGTCTCGTACAGCGCCCGTACCGTATTAAGGCCTCTACGCAGATGCTAGTACATCGCCCTTACCGTAGAAACTTCATATAAAAAAAACAGTCTCGTACATCACCCGTACCGTATTACGAAACTCTGGTATGCAGCTCTGTTAGTTACAAGCAGTAGCTTAGTGTTGAACAATGAAAATGTTAAATAAAATCTGTGCTGTTGTTACTGATGGAATCAATGTTCAGCAATTGTTTACGGGCCTTAAAAGTGAAACAAGATGTCGGCAAGCAAAAGTAGATTTGAAAATTTTAATAGGGATTCGGAGAAAATTACTTTAATAAAGGCTATGGAACGTCGGCCAGTCTTGTGGGGCATTACGAGCAAGTTGCAGTTTAATATCGTAATCGTTAAATGCGTGTGGGAGAAAATTGAAAATTGTCGGGCAAGAGCCAGCATGTACATTTTTCGGAAAATTTTAACAAAGTTGACCTAATTCAGGCTTCAAAAGAGCCATACTAATTGTTTTGGCAGTCAATGCTGCGCAAGAAATATTGAATAAAAATATACTAATTAATTAATAAGATACAATTTAAATAATATATAAACTGGATTGTACTGGCACTGATCTATTATGGGGTATAGATTAGTTAGGTGAATTTGCTTTGAGTCTTTTGAGTGGTTTCAGTTATGTTAAGCATAATCTTTGATAATCTCAGCTCTGCCCATCAAATATGGGTTCACTAAAATGCTTTTTGGTTTTGCAGCCTGCTTTTTTCACAACCGCCAGCAGCAGGGCATTAGTTGTACTTAAACACAAAAGAAGAAGAAGAAGAATATAAGTATACAAAACACAGCTGCATATCCGATTTATTAAGAGAAAGTTATTAGCCTACCGCCACAACATGTGCATTTTTTAACACTGCTCGTTAAGGTCCGTAAAAAACATGTATACGGTACGGGAGCTGTACGGGGCTCATGCGTACAGGCCTTTAAGATAAAGTGTCAAGATTGGGGTTTTACGATAACTGGTGTGTTGAAAATTTAGAAATTCAATAACTGAAAATCAATAAATCCACCTATTTCGCACATCCATACAGCTGGAACTACCAAATTCGGTGAGAAGATAACCAGTAACAGCCTCAAAAAATCTGCATAAACTCACTCTGCCCCCTGCCCCACGCAGTATAAAATCAGAAACGTCACTAACTTCCATAGTTTTTGATCTAGAGCCACGAAATTTGGTTGCAAGATTGGTGATAGTGGCCTCAAAATAACTGCATCAAAACTTTGGATGCCAGCCCACCCATACCACATCACATGCCCCAGCCACCCATCGCGTCGCTAAAAAAGGGAATGCGTGTTTCTTTCATAATGAGCTAAAGCTCCTAAAGATTTGCAGCATAACTTTGTATGCCACGCCCACCCTTACCACCCTAGTCACGCCAATCGGCCCTCATACTTCGTTAAAAATGGAATTAAGTGTATCCAACACAGTTTTTTAACTAGAGCCACCAACTTTGGGAGAAAAATATCTGGTAACAATCCGAAAATTTTTAATGACCCGGCCTTCCAACCCCATACCTTTAAAAAACTAGTTTGCGTTTATCTTTTGAGCTAGAGCCATGATATGAAGACAAATGGTAACGACCCCCATCTGCATCAAAATAGTGTTCACCGCTGCCGCATCCGTACCCCTCTGTAGTAAGGCCTATTTTTACCGGTTTTAATATAGGTATCGAGTATATCTTAGTCGGTCGCGTCCGACTGCAAAGTTTCCACTGTTTAATGAGATTCATTATGTAATAAACCCTTAGATCGTATTGAAAGGGTTGAAAATGAGTGTATCCTAATGGAATCAGAATTTAAGCGCCGGAATTGGACGATGCTACATAACAAATACTCTGTATTTCTGTCTTGTACGGCCTATTCAAGAATATGGATCTTGTATTTGGTATACCAAATACAGGTGTCATCTAGATGGAAGAGAATCGGTTCAAAACAATTTATGCTCTTTTCACTTAGGGGTCTTAACTGGAACAAATAAATCTTCCTCACTATATTTAAGAAGTCTTCGCGCAATGTTAGTAGTAACCTTCATTCAAATCAAAAACAAGTTGTCTTTCGTTTTTGACGGTCGTGTTTTTGCGTACCCTTAAATATTTATTGTTCTCTTGTGTTTGTGAACAGTGTTTTACTCTGTTTAATCTGGTAAAGAATTGTAGAAGTGATTGAAAATATACGTTGTATTTATTTACGTTTGCATAAAAGAGCTTGCCGAGCTTATACTCACTTTAATTTGCAGTTGAACTGACACTGCTCTGCCTTAAGCCCCATATGCAGACGGCCGTTAAGCTCTCGTACCGTAGAAACTTCATATAAAAAAAATGGTCTCGTACAGCGCCCGTACAGTTCTACGAAAGCATGGTACGCAGTATGTTAAGTACTGGCCTTTAATAAATGTTGAACAATGAAAATGTTAATTAACAGTGAGGCTGTGTACAGCCAGTGAACAATGCTCTGAGCATATCTTCACGGCTCGTTAAATGTTGCACAAAGTAAACAACATGGCGGCACGAAAGAGTCGACTCGCAAATTTTGTAAACGATTTTGAGAAAATCGAGCTTATAAAGGCTGTGGAGCGTCGGCCAGTCCTGTGGGATTTGACCAGCAAGTTGCACTTCAATATAATCGTAATAAAATGCGCGTGGGATGAAATTGGCGCCGAATTGGGAAAAAGTTGTGAGTAACTTGAAAAAAATAGCCAACATAACCATATATAATGTATATGCATACTATATATGCTTATTTATATTGCAGCAAATGATTTCAAGACGGCATGGTCGGGTCTACGCGACAAATATAGACAAAATCTGAAACAGCGTGCCAAACGGTCAAAGAGCGGGAGTGCTGGCGGCTGTGCGCTCAGTGGCCCATTAATTGGGGATTGGGAGTTGACCCCGCATATGAGTTTTTTAAACGATATGTCCGAGTTGAGAACGTAAGTAATTTTAAATTTATATAATTTTAATTACATATTATTAACAATTTAAGTATTTATATTTCAGATCGATGGCATCGTCTTGCAGTGGTGCTGAAAGCTGAAACAATGATATCGTTATGGAGCCGGTGCTGTTCGAGGTGGGTGTCGATGTGGATTTGGATGGTGATGTAGATTTGAATGCGTCCACAAGCTCGGCTACTCAACAACCGCAGTATTCATATGTAAGTAATAGAACAAAGCAACTACTACAGCATACTAAAAGCATATATTTTTATAGCAACAAAAGAGAGGAAAGAAAAGGAAGAATTCGGATGACGACCAACTGTTGCACAACATAATGGTGTCGCATCAAAACTTGCTCGATAATATTTCGAAGCGTACTCCAGTTGAGCCATTGGAGCCATTAGAACCGCATTTTGTGTTTTGGCGGTCCATTTTAAATAAAATGGACAAGGAAGCAAGTGAAAAAGCTGTGGCAAAACTGAAAAACACTTTGTTCAAGAGCATCAAGAATATAAAGATGCAAATAAATAAAAAAACATGAAAAAATTACACATTGGATTTTTTTATATTATATGCTTTTATTCAGGAACACCGGCTGCCTCGTACTGCCAGGGTACAGATCCACTTGATGAATTGACATAATCTTTCAAGTGGTTCCTTATCTGCTTTGCGTAGTCCCTGCGTCTTCCACGTGTGGACGACGCATTTACGTCAAAAGCACTCTCCGTTATGATTATGTCCGCTGTGTTGCCATATATGTACATGTGGACTTCTCTTGATTAAAAAATTGTGCAGCAGGCAGCAGGCATACACAATTTTTTGAGCTCTGCTAGGGGAGCACAAGAGCGTCCGTTGCACCGCTATCCACCTAGCCGTTAGTATGCCAAACGCATTTTCGATGCACCGGCGGGCTCTACTCAACCGATAGTTGAATATTCTTTCCTCCCTAGTCAAAGTCCGCGACCCGAACGGCTTCATGACATTTTCATGTAAAGGGAATGCGTCATCTCCAACTAGGTAGTATGGAGTGAGCACACCATTTAACATTCTGTCGTTGGGAAATTGGAACGTGTCGGCGAGCAGAGCTTTTCCAAACTTCGAATGTGAGAACGCATTCATGTCGCCTTCGCTTCCATAAGCGCCAACATCAATATACGTAAACGCATATGATGCATCGCATATGCCGAGAAGGATGAGTCAAAAAAAGGCCTACAAAACAAAACAGAAATAATTAAATTAGTTTAGCAAAGGGCAACACTATTAACATATGCATACCTTGTAATTATAAAAGGCGCTGCCACTATTGGGAGGTGCGCGAAGTGCAACATGCTTGCCATCAATTGCTCCAATGCAGTTTGGAAGATTCCATTTCTCTTCAAAATCGTGAGCAAACAGCAGCATATCTCCCTTGTTCCATTTAGGAATCTCGCCAGATAAGGCCTGCACAATTGCATTGCAAACCAAATCAATGGTTGTCCCCATGTGCTGCTTGCTCACACGGTAGGTTGACCCTATGTGCCGTTGCAGATCGCCTGAAGCTAAATATCTGTAAGGCAAATAATAAATTAACTTAAATTAAATACAATAATGCAAAGCATATTTCAATATACTTACTCCAGCACAATTGCAAACTTGGCTTTAGTCGGTATCGAATCTGGCCGTGTGAGCCCGTTCGGTACCAAGTACTGTTCCACCAGTCCAAACAAATCCGTAAAATTGTTGGACGACATATGAAAATTTTCATGAAATGCAGCCGGCTCCTTGCATAAATTATCAAACTAAAATAAGGAGGCGAAATCAATATATTTGTATTGTTTGTACATGTATTAAAAATACCTACATCTCTTGTAAATCGACCATGCTCAGCCCTGCCCATCAAATATGGATTCACCCAACAACGTCTCTGACGCTTTGCTTTCCCACCGTCCCTTTTTTTTTCAATAACACCAACAGCAAGGTGTTGGTTGATATTGCGAGTAGTTTAAGATTTTCGTAATCCATTTCATTCAATTTAGTTATTTTCACCAAATGTAAACAAAACTCCAAAACACAGTTGCACTTCCGATTTATTTCGAGAAAGTAGTCAACCGACCGCCACAATATGTGCGTTGTTTAGAACTGGTCGATACGGCTCGTTAAATTGGTGCAGTACGGTACGAGAGCTGAATTGTCATCTGCGTAAGCCCCTTTAACATAAAGAAAATATACGTACATACATACTTGCATATATTTGCATTTGCATATTCGGTGTGCTTACTAATGCGGTATATACACGTGCAGCATGCTGCTCGCAGCCGCGTGTACGTGTGAATTTAAGCAAAGCATCTCTCTTTGCTTAAGTCTCTTACATGTAAGCTAAATAGGTTATGAATTGTTTTGTTAATACAAAATAGAACTGTTCTTCTAAATGAAATTTCAACTATCTATATTAGAGGGCTTGTTATAATATTTTTGTCATTAGAAGCTTGCTCATTAATAAGTGCAGTTTACAATGGCTTTCTCAAAAGAAGTGCTGTGCTTTGAAAGCATTTGCATTTTTGTACAATACAATACAAATATTAATTCTTACATTTACAGTCATATACTCTAAATATATTTAAAATACACAAAATCTTATATTTCCTATAATGCATCACTGTGTATAAAATAAAAATTAACAGCAAACAAATACAAATAAATCTCGTAGTTAAATTGCGCAGCTGTACGAAACTAAAAACATTTAAATATAACGGAATTAACAAATTTTTACTAAAGACACCGTCTTTGCATACGACAATGGGCGAAAATATCAAAAGATCGCACGCAAATATAAAAGAGGGAGCGTAAATGGGCAACAACAAACACACATGCTGCGAGCGTGATAACAAATTATTTTGATATCGGGCTCGCAGCATAAGAACTTTGAGTCGCCTCTTTGGGCTTTTGATCAAGAGCGGACTCACACGCACGACAACTACAGTCAAGTTTTGTAAATGTATTCGCACGCTGCACGCAGCATGCTGCGTATACCGCATAATAACAAACAGCTTGTCAGTTTTTTTGCTCTCGCTTTACAGAAACAGTGCTCTCCCACTCTTATCCGTCGTACTTGCGGTTCTATCTGCCTTCGCGCTTACGCTCTCTGATTTAAGCGCTGTTTTGATATTTACTGTTAATACTTGATACCGAAGGTAAAGAGTATATTGAGTTTGTGCAATGTCCGTCATGGTGTCTGTCCGTCTGTCCGTTTGTCCGTCTGTATGAACGCAACTTTTTTCCACACTCTTCAAGCTAGAGACTTGCAACTTTCCAATTCTCTTTATCTATGGAATAGTAAATTAAAGTGTCAAGATTGGGGTTCTACGATAACTGGGGGGCTGGCAAATCGATAAATTTGATAACTCAAAACCGAAAAAATTCACATATCGCACATCCTTACAGATAGAACTACCAAATTTGGTAAGAAGATAGCTATTATCAACCCCCAAAAAACTGCATCAAGAATTTTGGAGCCACGCCCACCCATTCCGCCCCTTCCCCGCATTTTAAAGTCAAAAAGCCTATATCTCCCAGAGTTTTGAGCTATAGCCAGCAAATTTGGTGCCAAGATAAACGATGATGACCCCCCAAAAACTGCATCAAAAGTTTGGATGCCACGCCTACCGATACTGCCCTAGCCGCCCTCATCCACCCCAACGCATCGTCAAAAACGGGAATGCGTGCATCTTCCAGAGTTGCGGAGCTAGAGCCTCCAAATTAGGTAGGAAGATAGCTGGTAACAACTCTCAAAAATCTGCATCAAAGTTTTGGTGCCACGCCCACCCATTTCGGCCCCCTTTCCCCACATCTATCAAACTTTTAGCTAGAGTCACCAAATTTTGTATGAACATAGCAATTGACATGCCACAAAGATCCGCATCAAAAATTTGGATGCCACACCCACCCATTCCAGCCCAGCCCCCCTTTCCCGACCTTTTACAAATTTGAGCTAGAGTCACCAAATTTGAAAGGAAGATAGATTGTGGTATCCCCATCTGCATCGGAGAATCTTTAAGGCAGCGTACACCCCTGCCGCATCCGTACCCCTTTGCAATCAGGCCTCTATTAAGCGGTTTTAATTCTGGTATCGTGTATACCGCAGTCGGTTGCGTCCGACTGCAACGTTTCCACTTGTTTATATTGCTCTTGCAGTGATACGTTTTACTTATACTTACCTGCGCCTTACTTTGTTTTGTGCTAGCATATCAGTTTCCAATTAAAACTTTAAAATAATTTCAAAATGTTTGCTTGCTGTAGCACCAATTGCAAAGTGGTTGGAACCACCAACCAAGATTTTATTTTGTGTGGATTGTGTGACAACACGATCCACATGAAATGTGCTAGCTTTACTGCCAAAATCAGGGACTGCTTAATTGCAGATACAGGCCTTAAATGGTACTGTGAGCCCTGCAATTTAGCGGTAAAGGAATCAACCAAATTCATGAGACACACTCATGTTGGCTTTAAAGCTACGCATTTAGCTTTTAATAATCTCCGAAGCGTAAAATGACTTCGGGTCCTAATCCATTTATTGCCCCACCTGTTCTGCCAACCAAACCCCTTCTAGTGCCTAACATTAATCTTTCAATTGGTTCCACTGCCAACCCACTAATGTTATTAAACTACCCTGCAAGGAATCCTATCAATAACCTAGCCACTTTATCTTCCGATCTGATCCCTCTGGTTCAGCAGCTCGTGTGCCTATTAATCCTAATACAGGTACAACTGGGGCTCACAAGCCGTTGTCCCCACTTAAAAGTTTATTTTCGTGTCAAGGCTATCATCCGATACTTCATCGGATGATACTTGTGCCTACAATAAAATTCATATCGATTCACCACATATTATGGTTGAAAAATTTAAATTTAAACATGCCCGAAGCATATCTTCTTTTAAGTTGAGTGTTCCGTCCGAACTTTTCTCGAAAATTTTATCTGAACAATTTTGGCCGCCACAGCTCGTTGTAAAGGACTATGTGAATAGGGGAAATATTGATAATATTGACTGTATTAGGATAAGTAGAGCGCCACCTGTAAGCCACCCTAATGCCTATGCCTCGGCGGCAAGATACTAACAAGACTTCTTAGTTTGGCTTATCAAAACGTTAGAGGCCTTAACACTAAACTTTCTGAATTGTATTTTAACAGCTAGTCATTGGATTCGCATATAGTTTCACTAACGGAAACCTGGTTAAAACCAGACATTTCTGATTATTCCGATTTTCCTTTAAAATATAACTTGTACAGATGCGATCGTGCCTCCCGCAAGGGGGGTGGTGTTCTAATTGCTGTTTACTCTTGTTTTTTCTCTGAACAGATTCATTCTCATTATCTTCCGGACATAGAGTTTTTATGTGTTAAAATATTACTACTCGGCCGTACACTTTATGTTACTTGTTCTTATATTCCTCCCCATTCTGATATTAACATTTACTCATCCCATCTTAGTGCCCTGCAACTTGTTTCGTCATTGTTGACAGATATGGATAATCTGATAGTGGTTGGTGATTTTGATCTGCCATATGTTGTATGGTCTGCAAATGACACATCTTCGGCGGTTTTACCAGTAACTTCTGATGACTTTGTCGAGGGCCTACTGGAGCTAGGCCTATCGCTAGTTAACACAGTGCATAACTCTAGTGGTAGAATGTTGGACTCAATATTTGTTTCGGACTCCGATTGCAGTAATGCTAGTAGAATACCCCCTCTAGTGCTTCCGGAAGATACCTACCATCCAACCTTAGAGTTATCCATCGAAATTCTTAACCCTATTTCAATTTCAAATAATACTTTAAAAACCCGTTGCTTTCGTAAAACTAACGTTACTAAATTTAATTATCTCTTTTAACATACTAATTGGTCTCGCCTTTATTCTTGTAGCGATATAGAAACTGCCATTGCCATATTTTATGGGACCTTAAATCCGCTTTTGGATATTTGTGTTCCCCTCACTTGTTCTTCAAGTGATAAAAAACCACCTTGGTTTACGAGGGAACTATCCAAATTGAAAAACGCGATGACAAGATCATATAAAACAAGTAAGAAGGCTCTAGTCGGGAGAGCCCGACTAGAAGATACCCTGAACCCAGTTGCAATAAATATATTTAATTTATATAAGACTTTGGTATACTGGCTTAGCTTCCATCGATTAAGTTCAATATCTCCGGTGTTTCTCAACTGATTTGGACGAAATTTTCAGAAAAGTTCTATCATTATCCATTACTTCAACCCTCATTTTTAGATTTTCCAAATTCGATATTTTATTGTTATCGATATTATGTGTATATCGGAAACCAGAATAATTATCGATAATTTGAAGCAAACTTGTTCTGCTCATGTTATAGGAGAACTTAAATAAAAAATCAGAAGTCTCTAGCTCTTGTAGTCTCTGAGATCCACGCGTTCATACAGACGGAAGAAGGGAAAGACGGTCAGACGGACAGACAGACGGACATGGCTATATCGTCTCGGCTGTTGATGCTGATCAAGAATATATATACTTTATAGGGTCGGAGATGTTTCCTTCTGCCTGTTACATACTTTTGCACAAAACCATTATACCCTTCCTTACCCATTTTATGGGTTAAGGGTATAAAAACAGTTTTATAAATTTGTTAACTCTAAACGTAAGGGCCAGTTTCTCAATGTCTGGCCAAAGTAAGAATTAGCTAACGACCAGAGAAATTTAACGTTCGCGTTTAGCCAATTTGGTTTTCTCAATGTATAGTTAAGTTAAATCGATATGATACTATCGTATTGATGGTGCTGCCACCCTTTTCGAGCAAAACAGCTGTTTTTGTTTGGTATTTATTGTTTTGTGACTGCCAAATTCTTCTTTCAACTCAAAAATAACAATTAAAACAAGTGGAAACGTTGCAGTCGGACGCAACCGACTTCGGTATACTCGATACCAGTATTAAAAATTTTGATGCCCATCCAAGTGGGATGTCAATTGCTATGTTCATACCACATTTGGTGACTCTAGCTCGAAGTTTGTATAAAGTGGGGAAAGAGGGGCCGGGGGCGGTATGGGTGGAATTGCATTCAAATTTTTGATGCAGATCTTTGTGGAATGTCAATTGCTATCTTCATAACAAATTTGGTGACTCTAGCTCAAAGTTTGTATAAAGTGGTGAAAGGGGGGCTGGGGCGGTATGGTTGGGCGTGGCATCCAAATTTTTGCTGCAGATCCTTGTGGAATGTCAAATGCTATCTTCATACCAAATTTGGTGACTCTAGCTCGAAGTTTGTATAAAGTGGGGAAAGGGGCTGGGCTGGGGGCGGTATGGTTGGGCTTGGCATCCAAATTTTTGCTGCAGATCCTTGTGGAATGTCAAATGCTACCTTCATACCAAATTTGGTGACTCTAGCTCGAAGCATGTAAAAGGTGGTGAGAGGGAGGCTATGGGGCTTGGGGCGGTATGGGTGGGCGTGGCATTCAAATTTTTGCTGCCGATCCATGTGGGATGTCAATTGCTATCTTCATACCACATTTGGTAACTCTAGCTCGAAGTTTGTAAAGTGGGGAAAGGGGGGCTGGGGGCGGTATGGTTGGGCGTGGCATCCAAATTTTTGCTGCAGATCCTTGTGGAATGTCAAATGCTACCTTCATACCAAATTTGGTGACTCTAGCTCAAAGTTTGTATAAAGTGGTGAAAGGGGGGCTGGGGCGGTATGGTTGGCCTTGGCATCCAAATTTTTGCTGCAGATCCTTGTGGATTGTCAAATGCTACCTTCATACCAAATTTGGTGATTCTAGCTCAAAGTTTGTATAAAGTGGGGAAAGGGGGGCTATGGGGCTGGGGGCGGTATGGTTGGGCTTGGCATCCAAATTTTTGCTGCAGATCCTTGTGGAATGTCAAATGCTACCTTCATACCAAATTTGGTGACTCTAGCTCGAAGCATGTAAAAGGTGGTGAAAGGGGGGCTATGGAGCTTGGGGCGGTATGGGTGGGCGTGGCATTGAAATTTTTGCTGCCGATCCATGTGGGATGTTAATTGCTATCTTCATACCAAATTTGGTAACTCTAGCTCGAAGTTTGTAAAAGTGGGGAAAGGGGGGCTGGGGGCGGTATGGGTGGGCGTGGCATCCAAATTTTTGATGCAGATCTTTGTGAAATGTCAATTGCTATTTTCATACCAAATTTGGTGACTCTAGCTCGAAGCATGTAAAAGGTGGTGAAAGGGGGGCTATGGGGCTTGGGGCGGTATGGGTGGGCGTGGCATTCAAATTTGGGTGGGCGTGGCTCCAAAACTTTGATGCAGATTTTTGGGGGTCGTTACCAGCTATCTTCCCACCAAATTTGGAGGCTCTAGCTCCACAACTCTGGAAGATACACGGCTGCGATCACTGAATCCACCACGGTCACGAGCAAGTGTGGGGAGCGACAAAATCTGCAACTTGGGCCGAAGCCGAAGCGTGTGCGGGGGGGTTGCGATTGAGATACGGGAGTGAGCAGACGCGTACGCGCTAGTAAAAGTTTAGTAAAGATAAGGTAAGGGGATAGTTCGTCGCGGTTCATACATATAGGTTAGATATATCTACAGCTAGGTTTAGGTTTATTGTAGAAGTTATAGAAGTTGAATAAATTGGTCACCGGTAAGTCCGTGACCCAGTGGAGTGAAATTGCTGTGTGTTTTCTTTCTTTCTATTTCTCTTCTTTGGTTTTTTTTTTGAACACGCGCGCCCGCGAGTTAAGCTGAGTCGCTTTATACTCTGGCTGCTGAGTGCGGGTATACCCGACGATACCCTGCTTTACAAGTGGCCAACGAGAACGGTTTTCGAGCGTGGTTTTGTGCAATCGTCGCGGCACAACGAAAGTGACAGCATAAGGCAAGTGCAGATCAGAATAACTGTTCGCGTTCGAGAAGCATTGCCTTAGCAACGTTTGCGGCGCAACGGAGTTGACGGTGGAAGAAGACTCACCGATCAAACTAGCGGTTCGCGTTCGAGGCTGTGCATAAGTGAACACCTGCGGCGCAACGAAAGTGTCGGCAAAGTGTGTGAGCGGTCAACGAACGGCGTGACAGTAGCTGGTACGGGCAGCTGCAAAGGTCGCGGTGTTGTCGCACAGTGGGCTTCGACCGCGAAATAAAAATTGACTCTTATTTCGAGTGCGGAGTTGTCCCATCGGTTCGGGTCGAGTATCGGACTTACGTGAAGTCGCCGTACAGTCGGCTTCGACCGTGTTAACGAACAGTGGAAAAAAAAAACTAAAGGAATTTAAAACAAGTGGAAACGTTGCAGTCGGACGCAACCGACTGCGGTATACTCGATACCAGTATTAAAAATTTTGATGCCCATCCATGTGGGATGTCAATTGCTATCTTCATACCAAATTTGGTGACTCTAGCTCGAAGTTTGTATAAAGTGGGAAAGGGGGGCTGGGGGCGGTATGGTTGGGCGTGGCATTCAAATTTTTGCGCAGATCTATGTGGGATGTCAATTGCTATCTTCATACCGAATTTGTTGACTCTAGCTCGAAGTTTGTATAAAGTGGGGAAAGGGGGGCTGGGGGCGGTATAGTTGGGCGTGGCATCCAAATTTTTGCTGCAGATCCTTGTGGAATGTCAAATGCTACCTTCATACCAAATTTGGTGACTCTAGCTCAAAGTTTGTATAAAGTGGGGAAAGGGGGGCTGGGGGCGGTATGGTTGGGCGTGGCATCCAAATTTTTGCTGCAGATCCTTGTGGAATGTCAAATGCTACCTTCATACCAAATTTGGTGACTCTAGCTCAAAGTTTGTATAAAGTGGGGAAAGGGGGGCTGGGGGCGGTATGGTTGGGCGTGGCATCCAAATTTTTGCTGCAGATCCTTGTGGAATGTCAAATGCTACCTTCATACCAAATTTGGTGACTCTAGCTCAAAGTTTGTATAAAGTGGGGAAAGGGGGGCTGGGGGCGGTATGGTTGGGCGTGGCATCCAAATTTTTGCTGCAGATCCTTGTGGAATGTCAAATGCTACCTTCATACCAAATTTGGTGACTCTAGCTCGAAGTTTGTATAAAGTGGGGAAAGGGGGGCTGGGGGCGGTATGGTTGGGCGTGGCATCCAAATTTTTGCTGCAGATCCTTGTGGAATGTCAAATGCTACCTTCATACCAAATTTGGTGACTCTAGCTCAAAGTTTGTATAAAGTGGGGAAAGGGGGGCTGGGGGCGGTATGGTTGGGCGTGGCATCCAAATTTTTGCTGCAGATCTTTGTGGAATGTCAATTGCTATCTTCATACCAAATTTGGTGACTCTAGCTCGAAGTTTGTAAAAAGTGAGAAAGGGGGGGGGGGGGGGGGGCTGGGGGCGTTATGGGTAGGCATGGCATCCAAATTTTTGATGCAGATCTTTGTGGAATGTCAATTGCTATCTTCATACCAAATTTGGTGACTCTAGCTCAAAGTTTGTAAATGGTGGGGAAAGGGGGGCGGAATGGGTGGGCTTGGCTCCAAAACTTTGATGCAGATTTTTGAGGGTCACTGCCAGCTATCTTCCTACCAAATTTGGTGGCTCTAGCTCCACAACTCTGGAAGATACACGCATTCCCGTTTTTGACGAAGCGTTGGGGTGGATGGGGGCGGCTAGGGTAGGATCGGTGGGCGTGGCATCCAAACTTTTGATGCAGTTTTTAGGGGGTCATCATCACCTATCTTGGCACCAAATTTGGTGGCTCTAGCTCAAAAACTTTGGGAGATATAGCCATTTCTGATTTCAAAATGCGGGGGGGCTGGGGGCGGAATGGGTGGGCGCGGCTCCAAAACTTTGATGCAGTTTTTTGGGGATCGCTACTAGCTATCTTCCCACCAAATTTGGAAGCTCTAGCTCCACAACTCTGGAAGATACACGCATTCCCGTTTTTGACGAAGCGTTGGGGTGGATGGGGGCGGCTAGAGCAGTATCGGTGGGCGTGGCATCCAAACTTTTGATGCAGTTTTTGGGGGGTCGTCATCACCTATCTTGGCACAAAATTTGGTGGCTCTAGCTCAAAAACTGTGGGAGATATACGCTTTTTTGACTTTAAATTGCGGGGGGGCTGGGGGCGGAATGGGGGGGCGTGGCTCCAAAATTTTTGATGCAGTTTTTTGGGGGTTGCTAGTAGCTATCTTCTAACCAAATTTGGTACTTCTAGCTGCAAGGATGTGCGAAATATGTGGATTTATCGGATTTGAGTTATCGAATTTATCGATTTGCCAGCCCCCCAGTTATCGTAGAACCCCCATCTTGACACTTTAATTTACTATCCCATAGATAAAGAGAATTGGAAAGTTTCAAGTCTCTAGCTTGGAGGGTGTGGAAAAAACTTGCATACATACGGACGGACAGACGGACAGACGGACAGACACCATGACGGACATTGCACAAAACCAATATACTAGTTACCTTCGGTATCGAGTATAAAAAAAGGCAGAAATACGAAAAAAATTTTTAATAAAATTAACAGTGACCTATTAACAGGAAAATTTTTATTGCACTTAAAAAAAAAAAAACATAAGGAAAAAAATACAAAATTAATTTCGCAATAAAATAAAATAACCGCAATAAACAGTGACCAGTTAACAAAGGGAAACTTTTTTTTTTATTACACTGCAAAAAAAAAAATATATATATATTTATATAATACCGTGGACAAAATTTTTTTTTTGTAATAAAAGGAATAACCGCGACAGACAGTGACAAGTTAAAAGTTTTTTTTACACCGGGAAAAAAAATTCGGGAAAATTTTTTTTTTAATTTCGTAAAAAAACGGTTACCGCGATAAACCGTGCCAGCTTAAGAGTGGAAATTTTTGCGAAGCGGGACATATACGGCTCGAGACGGAATTTTTTTTTTTTGCGTTCGTTTTTTTTTTTGATTAGATGGAGAAACCCAAGACTATCGAGCCCACCCGAGTGGAGGTCGTAGAAAGCAGCAACCCTGGTGTGGGTGTGCAATGGGTCTACCACTGTCATAAGGAGGATCTAGAAGACATCGTCCGGGAGCTCGGATTGGAAAAGTGTGCCACGGTAACTGACTACCGGAAGCTGGAATGTACTTTCATAAGGCAAGGTGGTCATACCACCGGTATATGGGCACGGTTAGCGGAATGGGAGTTGCGGTTCGCAAAGATCACAGTGTCGCCTACCTGGACTGCCACTTCTGTTGGAGGAATACGACCCAGGCAGAAATCTGAATCAGATGCGGCAATCCCATCAATACAGACCGGTGGCACGGAACATTTGCGTCCGCCCTCCAACAGTACGATTTATAATGAATTTTCCCCACAGAATACAGCATGTATCCCCGATATAAGAGTAGGGTCACCTCTGGCATTCGGGGAAGATACCCCGGTGAGACAGGTGAACCCCCATCTTAATTCTAGTGATAGCTATAGTACCCCTAGGAACGGGATGGCCGTCCCCGAACTAGTCCGGAAGTGGGGTATCCTGTTCAATGGATGCACCGACCCATTAGTTTTCCTGGAGGCGATTGAGGACAGGGCGTTGTCATACGACAAAGGCTTAGACCGGTTGCCGAGGGCAATGAGCGAGGCACTAACGGGTAAGGCCGCGCGGTGTTTATCAATAAGTAGGCTAAGGGACGCGACTTGGACGACATTTAAAGCCGAGTTCTTGGAGTTTTTTCTACCGCCCCAGTATTTCGACAGGTTAGAAGACAGTATCCGGGCACGACGGCAACATGATAACGAGCCGTTCAAGGACTACTTGCTCGAGCTGCGGGGTATGATGTACCACGCGGGGTACGGGGCAGAACAAGAATTGCATAGGGTATACGAGAATTTGGCACCCGAGTACCGTTTGTACATTCGTAGAGGGGACTTCTCCTCTCTGGCGCAGCTAACTCAGATGGCGGCCGAGTACGAAAATGTGAGGCAACAAAGTCGCGAACGTGCAGAACGGAGTAGGACTGGGGGTAGTAGGTATTCGGATGGATTAACCGGTGAGGTAACCCCCGCTAAACATTTTGATCCTTTCCGGGCGCAACCACAGCCAGGGTCAAGCGGTAACGTGGGGAATACGCCACCGCTCGGGCATACGGGAGTAATTTCAAACGGGATGATCAGCCAAGAGCAGTCGAGGGCTCTAGGCGGGAAGAGGCTATGCTGTAACTGTTCGCAAGAGGGTCATTTTGCCAAGGAGTGCCCCAATCCACGGGTACAGTTCTGTCGGCTGTGTGGGGCCAAGGGGGTCAATACCAGCCAGTGTTGTCAACAGTCAAGGGCGGGAAACGATATGCGGCACCATTCGGGACGGGACCCGATGGGGGCCGACGTGAACCAGTCCCGAACCTAGAATACCCTTTAAGAGTGGAAGACGGGCGGATAGTCGCTACTGTAAGAGTCGGGGACCAAGTAGCGACTGCGACAGTAGATGCAGGGGCGACTAGGAGTTTTATTAGTGAGGAGTTTTCCCGCAAGGTGACCAGCGGGGGCGAGATGGTGGACGCCTGCTCGAAAATTCGCCTAGCCGATGGGTCCACCTTAGAGGTAAAGAAGCTAATGAGGGTAAAAGTTGGTCTGGCGGGGACAGAGGTCACGGTGAGTATGCTCGTGATGCCCTCGATGTTAGACAACATTATATTAGGGATAGACTTTTTGTGCCGGGTGGGGACGACCATCGAATGTGGCAAGGCTAGGTTAATTTTAGAAGCTGTGGCAGTACCAGATAAAGAGGAGGAGCAGGTCCTAATGGAGCGTGAGCCAGTTGTGAGCAAACCGGAGGAGAACGGCGGATCAAGGCAGGAGAAGGATGCCCCTGGGGCACCTCAGCCCAGCATCGCCGTGGGAACGGTTCGAGGAGACAGCGTGGACGCGACAACGGCAGGAGTACAACGGTTCGGCGAGGTAGGAGGGTGCGTCATACCCGGCCCCGCAATAACACCGGTGGAAAGCGTCGAAACCAGGGAAAACGAGTGGCCAGAGGACTTGGAACCAGAGATAAAGGAAACATTGAAAGCGGAATTGGCCCTCTTTGACGAGCTGCAAGGGGTGTCACATGTAGCTGAGCACCGGATCATCATGAGGGACGACAAGCCGATTAAGCAGAGGTACTACCCCAAAAACCCTGCGATGCAACAGGTGATCAACGAACAGGTAGACGAACTGCTGCGAGCCGACGCGATAGAGCCCTCCCGCAGCCCGCACAGTGCCCCGATTGTGCTAGTTAAAAAGAAAACAGGCGAGTGGCGGATGTGTATCGACTATAGGCAACTCAATGCACATTCCTTGCCAGATGCATACCCCGTACCCAGGATTAATCACATTTTGGAGCGATTGAGACACGCGCGATACATCTCCACGCTCGACCTCAAGCACGGTTGCTGGCAAATTCCCATGGCTGCGGATAGTCGGGAGTGTACAGCATTTACGGTACCCGGTAGAGGCTTATTCCAGTGGCGCGTAATGCCTTTCGGCTTGCACTCGGCGTGCGCAACATTCCAACGAGCTTTGGATACGGTTATCGGACCAGATATGGAGCCACATGCATTTGCCTATCTGGACGACATAATAGTAATCGGAGTGACAAAGGAGCAGTACGTGACAAATTTGAAGGAAGTCTTCAGACGTTTGAGAGCGGCCAACTTGAAGCTGAATCGTAAGAAGTGTCTGTTTTTTCAGAAGGAACTGATACACCTGGGACACCTAGTGAGCGGCGACGGGATCAAAACCGACCCCGCCAAAGTAGAAGCGATCCAGAACTTGAAGGCCCCAACCAATTGTAAGGAGCTGCGACGTTGCCTGGGCATGGCCTCCTGGTATCGACGATTCGTGCCGAATTTCGCTACAGTGGTGCAACCAATCACAGCTTTATTAAAAAAATCTAGGAAATGGTCATGGGGAGAGGAACAACAGGCAGCGCTAGAGACCCTCAAACATAGCTTGACGACCGCACCGGTCCTGGCCTGTCCGGATTTTGCAGAAAAATTTGTCTTGCAGACGGACGCCAGCGATTTTGGTCTCGGAGCGGTACTCACACAGACGATCGATCAACAGGAACGCGTGATAGCTTACACGAGTCGGAAACTGAAGAAGGCTGAAGAAAATTATTCAGCGCCCGAAAAGGAGTGTCTGGCTATAGTATGGTCAATCCGGAAGATGAGATGCTACTTGGAAGGATATCGGTTCGAGGTAGTAACCGACCTGGCTTTGAAATGGTTGAATTCGATCTAGAGCCCGTCGGGGAGGATAGCGCGCTGGGCACTGGAGCTGCAGCAGTACCAATTTGACGTACGGTACAGACGAGGGAAGCTCAACGTAGTAGCGGACGCCTTATCCCGGCAACCCGTGGATAACTTTCAACAAGCGGTACAGGAAAAATCGTCCGGCAAGTGGATCGAGAGGATGAAAGAAAAGATGGCTAAAGACCCAGTGAAATACGCCGATTATATGGAAGAGAACGGTCAACTCTACAGACACCTCGGACACCGTGCGGATGACGACGACTACATCCCCTGGAAGCTGTGCATCGACGAGGATCAGAGGAAACGAGTGTTGTTGGAGTGCCACGACGCACCGACGGCCGGGCACCAAGGAGTACGAAAGACGATAATGCGTTTGGCACAACGCTACTACTGGCCTGGAATGTTCCGAGACGCAGCGAAGTACGTTAAGTACTGCGAATCGTGCCAGAGGTTTAAGACGGAACAAGTAAAGCCGGCTGGAAAGTTGTTGACGAGACAGGTGGCCGAGCCCATGGCTGTACTATGCGCCGACTTTGTAGGGCCCTTACCGCGCTCGAAACACGGGAACACGATGCTCCTGGTATTCCATGATGCGTTTTCAAAATGGGTGGAGCTGGTCCCCTTGAAGCGAGCGACAGCGGCCCAACTGCAGAAGGCGTTCCGTGAGCGTGTATTATGTCGTTTTGGCATACCCAGAAAGTTTGTATGCGACAACGGTGTACAGTTTACGAGCCGGAATTTTAAGTCATTTTTGAACTCATTGGGCGTGGAATTGCAGCACACTGCCCCATATTGTCCACAAGAAAACCCGACAGAAAGGACCAATCGTACAGTAAAGACGATGATCGCGCAGTTTATAACAGGTCACCAAAGTTCGTGGGACGAATTCTTACCAGAAATTTCGTTGGCGGTTAACTCCAGTGTGGCAGACTCTACAGGATTTTCACCGGCTTTTCTGATGCAGGGGAGAGAGCCCCGCTTACCAGCTTCCTTGTACGACGAGAAGACACCCGGATCTGGAAGCATGCCGCAAGCACCAGAAGACCAGGCAAGAAGATTAAAGGAGGTTTTCAGTATCGTCCAGACAAATTTACAGAGAGCGTCGAAGGACCAAGGGAGGAACTATAACCTCAGGAGAAGAGAATGGAGACCAGGACTCAATACGTTGGTGCTACTAAGATCACACCAACTCTCTAAAGCCAGTGAAGGTTTCGCGGCGGAACTCGCTCCCAAGTTCGATGGCCCATTCCTCGTGAAAAAGTTCGTATCACCGAATATCGTGCGATTGGTAAAAGAAGGGCAAAGAAAGAGCAAACTCGCCAGCATTGCGCAACTGAAGCCATTCTATGAAGAGGGAGAGGAGCACGAAGAAGATGACCAGCCCGACCGAGCGTCTGACAAAGAGCAGACTTGTCACAGTTTTAATTAATCCCTTTATTCTCTTTTTATTAACACTAACCAAAATTTGAATTCATAAATGAAGACTAACCGATTGTGTTTATAAACCCACAGAATACCTAAGATGAGCGACCAATCCCCTTACGTGATCAGCAGCGGCAGTGAGGGTGACAGAGCCGCCAATCCAGGGGCAGGTATTACCGCCGAAAATGTGGGCGATACGCCCCACAAATTGGGCTGTCTTCCGGACGAGGACGAGCTGAC
Organism: Scaptomyza flava; assembly: GCA_030179655.1. Taxonomy (NCBI): domain Eukaryota; kingdom Metazoa; phylum Arthropoda; class Insecta; order Diptera; family Drosophilidae; genus Scaptomyza; species Scaptomyza flava. The sequence continues at coordinate 35,137,905 of JARNME010000404.1, read as the reverse complement.
CGACGCCGCGGTCGCGGCCATATCAGAGGCGTTGGAAAATTGTACATCGAGAGCCCACCGTTCCAGGTTCAAGGTGGAAATGAACGGGGAGCTACACGGCGTGACATGGAACGCGTGCGGACACGTAACTGTCACGCTACCCAAGAAAGGGGGGGGTGTGAAGTAGACCGCGTCGGCCCCTTCACAAATAGTTATATTTATTATATGTATTTATAGTTTTTAAGTCGCAAGAAGCGCATCGGTTGTTTGAGTTACCTGTATTATATTGATAGTTATTAAGTCGCAAGAAGCGGAGGGGTTGTTCGAGTTTTGTTAGACGCAAGGAGAGTGCAGTATTTATATTTAATAAGCGCAGGGAGCGTAAGGTATTTAGGTTTATCGGATGTACTTATTTTTTTAATTTATATATAACCGCCCCAAAACACAGAGTCGCAAGATGCAGCGCGCCGGCTGCGATCACTGAATCCACCACGGTCATGAGCAAGTGTGGAGAGCGACAAAATCTGCAACTTGGGCCGAAGCCAAAGCGTGGGCGGGGGGGTTGCGATTGAGATACGGGAGTGAGCAGACGCGTACGCGCAAGTAAAAGTTTAGTAAAGATAAGGTAAGGGGATAGTTCGTCGCGGTTCATACATATAGGTTAGATATATCTACAGCTAGGTTTAGGTTTATTGTAGAAGTTATAGAAGTTGAATAAATTGGTCACCGGTAAGTCCGTGACCCAGTGGAGTGAAATTGCTGTGTGTTTTCTTTCTTTCTATTTCTCTTCTTTGGTTTTTTTTTGTACACGCGCGCCCGCGAGTTAAGCTGAGTCGCTTTATACTCTGGCTGCTGAGTGCGCCGGCTGTTGCGTTGGTGTCGACGTAAGCGTTTCCCCTTCCAACTTGTAAAACCGCGCGCGTTATAGTCCCACCAAAAAAATATATAAGTATTCATGTGTGGTGTACCTGGCCAGACTGAGTTTATACCCCGGCTAAATTACTCCTTTACAGTCATTATCACTTATCTTGGCACCAAATTTGGTGGCTCTAGCTCAAAAACTGTGGGAGATATAGCCATTTCTGATTTCAAAATGTGGGGGGGGGGGGGCTGGGGGCGTAATGGGTGGGCGTGGCTCCAAAACTTTGATGCAGTTTTTTGGGGGTCGTTACCAGCTATCTTCCTACCAAATTCGCTGGCTCTAGCTCCACAACTCTGGAAGATGCACGCATTCCCGTTTTTGACGATGCGTTGGGGTGGATGAGGGCGGCTAGGGCAGTATCGGTAGGCGTGGCATCCAAACTTTTGATGTAGTTTTTGGGGGGTCATCATCGTTTATCTTGGCACCAAATTTGCTGGCTATAGCTCAAAACTCTGGGAGATATAGGCTTTTTGACTTTAAAATGCGGGGAAGGGGCGGAATGGGTGGGCGTGGCTCCAAAATTCTTGATGCAGTTTTTTGGGGGTTGATAGTAGCTATCTTCTTACCAAATTTGGTAGTTCTAGCTGTAAGGATGTGCGAAATATGTGGATTTATCGGTTTTGAGTTATCGAATTTATCGATTTGCCAGCCCCCCAGTTATTGTAGAACCCCCATCTTGACACTTTAATTTACTATCCCATAGATAAAGAGAACTTGAAAGTTTCAAGTCTCTAGCTTGAATTGTGTGGAAAAAACTTGCAACCATACGGACGGACAGACGGACAGACGGACAGACACCATGACGGACATTGCACAAAACCAATATACTCTTTACCTCCGGTATCGAGTATAAAAATGGAAAAGAGTAAACAAACAAGTTTAATGAGCTCAGTTGAGAACAAGAAGCGGCCACATTGCGTGGATGTAATAAATTCTTTGATGCGATGCCATTTTGCTTGAAAAATAAAATAAGTATCAGACACAGTCAGCTGTTTGCCTTACGATGATTTCATCGATATTTATATCGGCACTTAACGAGAGAACAAATTTTAGCTGGCACTCAGGCCTCATGTTAGTTTTAATCACGAACAACCCTAACCAGACATTGAGAAACTCAATTTTGACTAACCATCAGTTAGTTAAGCCAACCATCTGTTAGTTTAGCTAACCAGACATTGAGAAACAGGCCCTTAGAATGATATTTTTGACTAAAATAATTAACAAGTAAAACAAGTAAGCCCTGAACCCAGTTGCAAAAAATATATTAAATTTATAAAAGACTTCGATTAAATGCGATACTTCCCGTGTTTCTTAACCGAATTGGACGAAATTTTCAGAAAAGTTCTATCGTTTCCCATTATTTCAATCAAGATTTTTACATTTTCCATATTCGATAATTTTTTACTTTTTCTTACTTGTTATAAATTTAGAGTTGTTAGATAAAATAAGTGATCCTTTTCTAAATGGAAAAAATAGGTTGCCATTTGAACAATTTAAACAATTGAACGTTGGAAACGTATGCTCGTTACCAGTATTAAAACCGGTAAAAAGAGGCCTGACTGCAAAAGGGTAGGGATGCGGCAGAGAAGTACGCTGCCTTAAAGATTCTCCGATGGAGATGGGGATGCCACCAGCTATCTTCGTTCTGAATTTGATGACTTAAGCTCAAATATTGTAAAAGGTAGGGAAAGTGGGTGGTATGGGTGGGCGTGGCTCAAAAAAGTTGATGCAGATGTTTGTGGGCCGTTGCTAGCTATCTTCCTACCAAATTTGGTGGCTCTAGCTCCACAACTGTGGAAGATACACGCATTCCCGTTTTTGAAGTAGCGTTGGGGCGGATGGGGCGGCTAGAGCAGTATTATTGGGCGTGACATCCAAACTTTTGATGCAGTTTTTGGGGGGTCATCATCACCTATCTTGGCACCCAAGTTGGCGGCTATAGTTAAAAAAGTGTGGGAGATAGAGGTTTTTTTGTTTTTTAAATGCGGGAGGTTGGGGTTGGAATGGAAGAAATATGCATTCCCGTTTTTAAGAACCGTTGGGGTGGATGGGGGCGGCTAGGGCTTTATTGGTAGGCGTGGCATCCAACTATTGATGCAGCTTTTGGGTTGTCATCATTACCTATCTCGGCCCCAAATTTGGTGGCTTTAGCTCAAAAACTGTGGGTGATATAGCCTTTTTTGACTTAAAAAATGGGGGGGGGGGGGCTGGGTGCGGAATGGGTGTGCGAGGCTCCAAAATTTTTGATGCAGTTTTTTGGGGATTGTTGTAGTAGCTATCTTCTTGCCAAATTTGGTAGTTTTAGCTGTAAGGATGTGCGAAATATGTAGATTTATCGGTATTGAGTTATCGAATTTTTCGATTTGCCAGCCCCCAGTTATCGTAGAACATCAATCTTGACACTTTAATTTGCTATTCCATAGATAAAGAGAATTTGAAAGTTTCAAGTCTCTAGCTTGAAGGGTATGGATAAAAGTTGCACACTGACGGACGGACAGACGGTCAGACGGATAGACACCATGACGGACATTGCATAAAACCAATTTACTCTTTAGCTTTGGTAACGAGTATTATTGAATTCATATTAAAAGACCTCTATTTGTGGTAGATTAAGATGATCAAACCAGATACAATAAATAATACAAATTATTTTGAAATCTTTATAGATCAATTTACACATTATTGTGCAAGTTATTTAATGAAACAAAAGTCAGACGTTTTTAATGTTTAAAGATTTTGTTGCCAAAAGTGAACCACTTTTTAAGCTCAAGATTGTTAATTATACTCGATACCGAAGGTAAAGAGTGTTATGGGTTTGTGCAATGTCCGTCATGGTGTCCGTCCGTCTGTCCGTCTGTATGTGTCCAACTTTTTTCCACACCCTTCAAGCTAGAGACTTGAAACTTTCCAATTCTCTTTAGCTATGGGATAGTAAATTAAAGTTTTTTTTTCTTTTATTAAATTGCGGGTCTTATTTATATAATCTTTTCTAGTGAATTAGATAACTAACAATAAGTATACAAATCTTATTAATAAATCTTAGCTAACAGTTCATTTTATTTTTTGACTGTATTCTGAGTGATCGTCCCTAAAAATCATCGCTGGGTTGGTAAGTCGGTACGACGAAGACGGGATCGGCTGCGCAGCCTTGTGAGACCTCTCGCGAGATGATTTGTGTGCGATGAGAGCTTACTAAGATATTTTACTTTTTGTTCCGCTATTTCCTCCTTGACTGTTGATGTGTTTAAGTCTTTATGAATGTTTTCGTTTCGAACATACCACGGTGCCCCGGTAGTGGTTCTCCATATTTTTGACTGGGCTCTCTGGACAATGTCAATGCTGCTGTTGCTAGCGTTCCCCCATAACTGGGAACCATAGGTCCAGATTGGTTTTAGAACAGAGTTGTAAAGCAGGACCTTGTAGTCCAAACTAATGGAAGAGCGAGCATTGATGAGCCAATGGAGGCTATTGGCTTTCAGTTTGAGATGTGTTCTTTTAGCTTCATTGTGTCGCCGCCATGTTAGTCTTCTGTCTAAGTGTACGCCCAGATACGTTACATCGTTTGCTTTTGGAAGTGTGGTGTTGTTTAACGTGAGCGGTGGACAATCTTGCCTGTTAAGGGTGAAAGTTACTTGCTTACATTTTTGTTCGTTTACCTTAATTCGCCAATCTGATAACCATTTTTCCACGTTGACCAGATGAAGGGCTAGTTGCGCTGTTGCTTGTATTGGGCATCTGGAGCGGCTGAGAATAGCTGTATCATCAGCAAAGGTAGATGTTGTCAATCGGCTGCTTATTGGGATGTCTGCTGTGAAAAGCACGTACAGTGTTGGTCCAAGTACGCTGCCCTGTGGAACACCAGCTTCGATACTGTGTTCGTCAGACATTGCAGTGTTACATCTTACTGCGAACTTCCTGTCGTATAGATACGACTTAAGCAGCTTATGTGTGTTGTTTGGGAGCATTGTTTTGATCTTATGCATTAGACCTTCCAACCAAACTTTGTCGAATGCTTGACAAACATCCAGAAATATTGCAGTGCAGTATTCTCTATTTTCGAACGCGGTTCGTATCTCTGATGTTATTCTGTTAACCTACTCAATTGTTCCGTGCTTTTCACGAAAACCAAATTGGTGTGACGGGATTATGTTATGTAGATTCAGGAATGGAATTATCCGGGACAGCAAAAATTTTTCAAAAAGTTTTGATAGACACGGTAATAAGCTTATAGGTCTATACGACGTGGGAACTGTGTGATCTTTTCCAGGCTTTGGTGTCATAATGATAATTGACTTTTTCCATCTGTCTGGATAGTGGCCAAGTTTGGTGATAGCATTGAAGAGCTGGGCAATTATGCAGATTGCACAGTAAGGAAGCTCAATAATCATCTTTGGGGTTATTTGGTCACCTCCTGGAGATTTTTTTGGGTTCCGTTGCTCTTTAATGATTCTAACGATTTCATTCGGGCGAAACTTGATTTGATCATCTTGAAGCTGAGAGCCATTTGAAGAAGTCGGTAGTGCAAACGTATTTGTTGCAGGGTTAGGTTGGAACACTTTTTGGAGATGAGTAGCAAATGTGTTAGCTCTTTCTTCATCGCTGCGAGCCCAGCCGCCTGCGAAGTTTCTTATAGGCATTACTGTTTCTGTTGGTGAGCTAAGAGTTGGGTGAGCTCTCCACAATGAGTTTTTCGTACTGGTGGTTGATAATTGCTCGATGTAACGGCGTTGAGCGCGCTCGTCCTCGATTTTTAACGCTTTGGTGAGCTTACGTGTGGCGTCTTTTAGTTTTTGCTTTGCCGATGGCGATCTGTTCGATTGCCAGTCACGTTGTAAGCGCCACTTTTCAAGAACGAGCTGTTCAATTTGTAGATTTGTTGTCCTTAGTTGTGTATTGTTTTTGGTGTTTGAGGCGTAGCAGTGCGAGCTGCGGCGACGAAGACAGTCTCCAGAGTGTTAACAAATCTATCAATGTCGGCTACATCAACGAGACGTGGCTTAAGCTCAATGTGTGAGCTTATATATTTTTTGTATCTGAGCCAGTTAGTTTTATGTGAAGTTAACTTACCGGTTCGATGTATGAATTCAGGGTGTCGTTGCAGATTTATTAGGACTTGCGAGTGATCGGATTATAGATCCGAAATGCACGCGAAATGTTTTTGGTAACTGCAAAGTCAATCAAATCGTGTAGTTTTTTGGGATCTGTCGGCCAGTATGTTGGAATCTGTCCCCAGTGTGTGTGCTTAGCATTGTAGTCTCCTGCTGCTATGAAGCATTCTCCTAGTGAGTTAAAAAATTCCATAAATTGGTCTTCAGATATGTGGAGGGCAGTATATAGCGGCAAGAGTAAGTTGGTTCACACTGTCCAAATGTAGTTTTAGAGATGTGGCCTGTAGAAAGTTTTCAGCAAACTCTTTATAGGAGTGGTGCTTGAGGCGGCTTCTGATCAAAATACCAGTTCCACCGTGTGATTTACCATCGGGATAATTTGTACCATAGAATAAGTATCCACTTATGTTAAAGTTATATTTGTTTGTAAGGTGTGTTTCGGAAAGAAGCATTAAGTCGATGTGCTTATCGAGTAGGAATTGAGCTAATTCAAGTTTATGATGTGAGACGCCATTAGCGTTCCAAGTAGATATTCGCATCTCAGCCATTGATTATTTTGACTGTTGTGATACAAGCATTTGTATCAAGAGATTTTGATTACGCATTAGTTCCTGCATTGTTTTTTTCATGAATGACATAAACTCGTTCATGCTCTGCTGCAGGGTACATACGAGTGCTTCGAGGTTACTTTGTTGCTGCTCCTGTGCAGCGTTTGTGCTTACTTGTTTTGGTTGTAAGTATGGTGTGCTAGAGGCAGGAAGAGCCAGTCCGGATCTTAGGGCGCTTGCATAAGTTGCGTTATTGGTTGAGAACTCGGGGCCAAGTGAGGATCTGGCTGCAGATGAAAAGAATACGTCTGGGTTGTGTTTCGATGGAGTGAAGGTAGTCGGTGCGTGTTGCGAGCATACAGTGGTACAGCGCTGATGGATACGATTTTTAAGTTCCTTGTAGACTTGGCAGCCTCTGTAGTTGGCTGTGTGCTTGCCTTCGCAGTTGTTGCAAAATTTTTTGCTAGAGTCTACTTTGCTTACTGGGCAACTTCCGGAGCTATGCAGTTCCCCACATTATACGCATACCGAGCGCAGTGTACAGTAGGCTTTTGTATGGCCGTACTCTTGGCAGTTCATACATTGTACCGGACCGTTTCGTTTGTGCGGTTCTTCTACGGTGATTCTTCGGTGAAGTAAAAGCTGAAGTTTGTATATTGAGTGCACCTCGTTTTTTTTAAGCATCTACGTTTCTGGTTCAAGTTCTATTTTAAAAAGTGGTTGCGGCATCCTGTTCCTGTTTAAGATGTTTATGACGGTTTTTGCTCGAAATCCTTTCTCCTGCAGCGCCTGTTTTATTTCTTCTGGTGTTACATCAGGTTCTATGCCTTTTATTACGACCAGCAGGCCCTTGCAGCTTTTTAATTGATACGTATAATAATTAATTTTTTTTTCGTTAAGATACTTTATGAGAACTCTGTAATTATCTTCCGACATTGTCTGGACTTTAATTTCTTGAATTTTACCCTGTACGAGAGGAACTATGTAGAAACTATCTTTGCCTATTATTGCCACTGGAGCTTTTCTCGCGTATATATATTGGGGGTGGCTTTGGCTTTTTCGTGACAACCCCAACGGCTTCAGAAGGCAGATCATCTGTGTTTTCTGCCAAGATGTGAAATCTATTGCTATTGTATGTAGTATCATTCGAGGGTATACTTAAATTGCTACGGGTCACTTTTGGTTTATTCGTAGAATTTTGCGGACTTAGCTTTCTTTTGATCCATACCAGTCTGCGTAGCCGGCTTAATTTCTGCTGTTTGCAGTTTAATTTGCTGACGGCGCAGCAGTCGTTGTGCTTGTTGAGCGGGAAGTAGGTATCGGTGCAGTTGTGGTTGTAGTCGCTGTTGCGGTACCTAGAGAGGGCGCAGCACTTGCAGTCGTTGCTAAGATAGACGGAGAGCACGAAAACTTTCGGTCGCGTGCTGTGGGCGATACTTCATTTGTCGGGTTGGGTGTTGACGACCACGCGCGGTCGGATTGCGTTGACTCGATAGATAACAGGGACGGAGACGGTGAGCAAGAACGTTTCCTGGCACGCGCTGTGTAAGAGAGTTCGATTTGCGGGTTGGGGGTAATTGACCGCTCGGGCTGCTCTGAAACTACGGAAAAGTAAGCGTTGCTCAGCCGACGACGCTCGTCTTGCTCGCGTAAATTAAAGTGTCAAGATTGGGGTTCTACGATAACTGGGGGGCTGGCAAATCGATAAATTGGATAACTCAAGACCGATAAATCCACATATTTCGCACATCCTTACAGCTAGAACTACCAAATTTGGTAAGAAGATAGATACTATCAACCCCCAAAAAACTGAGTCAAAAATTGTGGAGCCACGCATACCTATTCCGCCCCCAGCCCCCCAGCCCTTTAAAGTCAAAAAATCCTTTATCTTCCACAGTTTTTGAGCTATAGCCATTAAATTTGGTGCCAAGATAGGTGATGATGACCCACAAAAACTGCATCAAAAGTTTGGATGCCACGCCCACCGATACTGCCCTAGCCGCCCCCATCCACCCCAACGCTTCGTCAAAAACGGTAATGCGTGTATCTTCCAGAGTTGTGGAGCTAGAGCCTCCAAATTTGGTAGGAAGATACCAGGTAACGATTCCCAAAAAACTGCATCAAAGTTTTGGAGTCACGCCCACCCCTTCCTCCCCCTTTCCATACCTTTATAAACTTTGAGCTAGAGTCACCAAATTTGGTATGAAGGTAGCAATTGACATTCCACATAGATCTTCAGCAAAAATTTGGATGCCACGCCCATTCATACAGCCCCCAGCTCCCCTCTCACCACCTTATACAAACTTTGAGCTAGAGTCACCAAATTTGGTATGAAGATAACAATTGACATTCCACATAGATCTGCAGCAAAAATTTGGATGCCACGCCCACCTATACCATCCCCAGCCCCCCTTTCCACACATTTCACAAATTTTGAGCTAGAGTCACCAAATTTGGTATGAAGGCAGCAATTGACATTTCACATAGATGTGCAGCAAAAATTTGGATGCCACGCCCACCCATACCGACCCCAGCCCCTCTTTCCTTTTTTTTTACAAACTTCGAGCTAGAGTCACCAAATTTTGTATGAAGAAAGCAATTGACATTCCACAAAGATCTGTTTATTAAATTGGATGCCACGCCCAACCATACCGCCTCCAGTCCCCCTTTTCCCACTTTTAACAAACTTCGGGCTAGAGTCACCAAGTTTGGAAGAAAGATAGCAACTGACATTTCACAAAGATCTGCAGCAAAAATTTGGATGCCACACCCAATCATACCGCCCCCAGCCCCCCCTTTCTCCACCTTTTAAAAACTTTGAGCTTGAGTCTACAAATTTGGAAAGAAGATAACTGGTGGCATCCTCATCTGCATCGGAGAATCTTTAAGGCAGCGTACGTCCCTGCCCAGTCCGTACCCCTTTGCAAGCAGGCCTCTTTTTACCGGTTTTAATACTGGTTTCAAGTATGCCGCAGTCGGTTGCGTCCGACTGCAACGTTTCCACTTGTTTGTATATTGACTATGGAAAAGAATAACTTTCTAATGAGATGCGTGACTTTTTTGTTGATAAAGGAATTACTTATCATTTGACAGTGCCACACACACCTCAATTACCTAGTGTTTTTGAACGTATAATTGGAACCATAACCAAAAAAGCTCGTGCTATGGTTAATAGGGCAAAATTAGATAAAAGCTTCTGCGGTGAAGCTGTGTTGACTGCAACATATTTAATTAACAGAATACCAAGCAGACCACTTAGAAAAATGAAACGGCTCGTTACAAGATGTGGCATGAAAGAAAGCTTATATTAAAACATTTGAGAGTTTTTGATTCAACCGTGTATGTTCACAATAAAAATAAATAATTAATTCAAAAAAAATTTTGAAGATATGCTTTTATACGCTTTCTTGCATACATTTGTAATCGTTTTTTTTTTTAACATCATACCCAAGTATCTAACATGTTTTTTATCTTTAAATCTATCTTTCGGATATATAAAATTCTCGTGACTCAAATTTAAATAATTAAAAAAAAAAAACACATTAAAAAGTTTTTATTAAAAATAATAAAATAAAACATAGAATAAATATAGTTTGAAAAAAAAACTAAAAAACACGCTTTTTAAAAACACTGAATTAAAAATTTTAAAAATAATTTCTAATGTTAGCTTAAAAAATCTAAAAATTCTTGAAAAAAAATAAAAACATGTAAGAATAAGTAATTTCGTAAATCCACAGCAATTATATGTTTGCTTGCGGTAATTTATGTGTCCAATTTAAGGGCTTTCATTTACTTACCTTTACTGATGCTGTCACCGTGGATGTTTCGCTGAAGTATAATTGCGGTCCAGTAGCCTTGCCGCACCAGGAACCACCTGTAAATGGTCTTCCCAGTTCGCTGAGCTGCCAAGTAAATATAGTTAACTTAATTACTAAAAATTTAACCTTTCGTTCCACAGAATGTTATTTAGGTAATCCGCCCACGGCCATTTTAAACAAAAGTTTTAAAGTACAGTGAAAGCTCCCTTGGCCGGACAGCCACGGTTCCAGCACTTTTGTCCGCCCAAGGGAGATGTCCGCCTTAGAGAGATGGGAAAGAAATTAAGAATTTTTATAGCTATTGATGTTTGCTAACGAAATTAATATGCAGACAAAATTAATATGTTTTTTAAATTCATTTATTTTTATACCCTTAACCCATAAAATGGGTAAATAAGGGTATAATGGTTTTGTGCAAAAGTATGTAACAGGCAGAAGGAAGCATCTCCGACCCCATAAAATATATATATTCTTGATCAGCATCAACAGCCGAGACGATATAGCCATGTCCGTCTGTCTGTCCGTCTGTTGATCTCAGAGACTACAAGAGCTAGAGACTTCAGATTTTGTATTTAAGTTCTCCTATACCATGAGCAGAACAAGTTTGCTTCAAATTATCGATTACTATTCTGGTTGCCGATATACACATAATATCGATAACAATAAAATATCGAATTTGGAAAATCTAAAAATGAGGGTTGAAGTAATGGATAATGATAGAACTTTTCTGAAAATTTCGTCCAAATCGGTTGAGAAACACCGGAGATATTGAACTTAATCGATGGAAGCTAAGCCAGTATACCAAAGTCTTATATAAATTAAATATATTTATTGCAACTGGGTTCAGGGTATCTTCTAGTCGGGCTCTCCCGACTAAAGCCTTCTTACTTGTATCTCATATCTTAGACTGTTAAGAATTCTCTTGTTTATGCTTAAGATGTAAGTGTTCGATGCAAGTTTTAAAATTGTTGAAGGATTGATAAGATATTAAATCAAGGCTCGCTAATTCCTTAAACCTCTCCATATGTACCAAATCCTCATCATACGATTTTATTGAGTCAATTGGCTAAGGGAGCTGTCCGCCTGAGGGAGCTGTCCGCTAGTAGAGCTTTCACTCTATAAATGATTTGTGCTATTTTCGTCCAGTTTTCCATCGATGTCAACGCATCACGTTCGACAGCCTCAAAGCAAGAAATATGCAGCTTTGAAAATGTCTTGGTCCACCTGCTAACTCAGTCTTACATAAATTAATATTGCAAAATTTGCTATTTATTTTTACAGATTTCATGCTTGAGTAAAATCTACCACCCTATGCCAGCCCTTGCGTGCAAACTCTTTACCTCGTGTTGCATACTGGTATCAGAGTAATCGGCAGTTAGTCGTGTCCGGCTGCAACCATTTAACTAGTTTAAAATCAATTTAATGTAGCAACATATTTTAAAATGTTTACTATGCACTTAAATAAACGAATGAAATCTGCAGCCAGGTCGACACAGATATCCATCGCTAACCCAAACTTAACCCATTTCGAACCAAAAGCGGGCAAGCGTTTCGTAAAGGTGATGAGTTATGCCTGTTGTACAGATTTTATTTTTAAGCGAATCAAATGGTAGGCATGCTCAATTAATGATTGTCTTCCCTGCGTGACGCTTAATGTAGCAAACATTTAAACGTTATGAGTCAAGCAAATATATTATAACAATAAATCGGTAAAAACCGCATATTACTTTATACAAATTTCGTTGTGCACTTTTTATTTTTAATGTGTAAGCATCTTTGCTTTCGGGGCAGTGAAATGCTCGAAACGTGTTTTATTTGTATGTGTAAACATCTATAGTTGCGGGTTGAGCGAACCATCTGACATGCAAACCTGTAAATCTCTGTCGGTGTGTTTCACAGACAGTAGAAATGCGTTCTTATATTGAAATGACATATTGTTGTTGTATAACAATATCTCTACCTGCAAATGAGTATTGGTGTAGTGGCAGAGAAGCGGCCGACCGAGACGGTCGAGCCACACACCCAATGATGATGTTGACCACCTTATTAAAATATACATAAGTGCTATTGTGGATATGTAGTTCCATACTAAGTTTGAAATAGTGGCATATTTTGTAAGTATAAGTTGGCGCTTAGCAAACAAATGAAAAATTACTAAAATAGTTTAATAATATTAAATAATTAATTTATTTATATAGAAAATAAGCTGGTTAGGGTATCCAACTTCATCATTCAACATTCGTCAAGTCCAATTATGTTTGGCTTCACACACACACGCACACACAAACAGACCAACATAGCAGACTTCTATAATAATAGGATGAAGAATGTTGGATACCCTAATATAATGTAAGTGCTACTGTGGATATGTAGTAAAATAATTTGCAATAATTGCATACTCTGATAAGCATAAATTGGCGCTAAGCAAACCATTGAGACATTAGTAAAAATAGTTTGATTAATAATTACTTAATTTATTAATATAGCAAATAAGCTAGTAAGGGTATCATCAACCAAAACTCATCATTCGTCTGTTCATTCTCTTATTGAAGAAGTCCGTTATGTCTTGTGTGTGCTTTTATGCGTGCATATACGCGCCCTTTTGCGATTTTTATACCCTTAACCCATAAAATGGGTAAATAAGGGTATAATGGTTTTGTGCAAAAGTATGTAACAGGCAGAAGGAAGCATCTCCGACCCAATAACGTGTATATATTCTTGATCAGCATCAACAGCCGAGAAGATATAGCCATGTCCGTCTGTCCGTCCGTCTGTCCGTCTGAATGAACGCGTGCATCTCAGAGACTACAAGAGCTAGAGACTTCAGATTTTGGATGTAAGTTCTCCTATACCATGAGCAGAACAAGATTGCTTCAAATTATCGATAACTATTCTGGCTTCCAATATACACATAATATTGATAACAAAAAAATATCGAATTTGGAAAATGTAAAAATGAGGGTTGAAGTAATGGGTAACGATAAAACTTTTCTGAAAATTTCGTCCAAATCGGTAAAGAAACACCGGAGATATCGCTTGTAGCTAAGTCAGTATTACCAAGTCTTACATAAATTTAATTTATTTATTGCAACTGGGTTCAGGGTATCTTCTAGTCGGGCTCTCCCGACTAGAGCCTTCTTACTTGTTATGTTTCTGATGTGTAACAATTTTGTTAAAATCTAATACATTCTAAAACAAACTAATTTATATGCGATATGTGCTGAATAAAACTAGTTGCGCTTAATATAAAATAAAATTTATAAGGCAGACTCACCTAAGCTTTTTGTCAGTGAACAAAGCTTTTAATAATCTGCATACGGGTTTCAAAGAGCTTGAGGCAAATTTTAAAAACGGCAAGATTGTGACCGAATCTCTGAAGCGTAAAAAGACTTCTGGTCCCTCTCCACCGAGTGTCCCACCTGCCTTGTCAACCAAGCCACTACTGGTGCCAAGCATTAATTCCTGAACGGGTCCTATTGCTGGTCCAATAATGGTTTTTAACTCGCCAGCTAGCAATCCTAGTAATAACTTAACCACCGTTCACTCTCTACCAGCCAACAATCCTTTACTAGTGCCCTCCGATTCGACAGCTTGTGTGCCTAGTAACCTTACTGTAGGTACAGCCGGGGCTCCCAAGCCTCTTGTTGTTGTGCCACTTAATAAATTTATATTTGTGTCCATGATGGCATCCGAAACTTCATCGGATGATGTTTCAGCTTTTGTTATAAGTAAAATTGATTCTCCTCTTATTATTGTTGAGAAGTTTAAATTTCAACTCGCCCGAAGTATATCTTCTTTCAAGTTGAGCGTGCCGCCTGAGCTCTTTTCGACAATTTGTTCCAAAAATTCTGCCCGCAGCAGCTTGTTGTAAAGGAGCATGAGAATAGGCGAATTAATAATAATAGGGGCATTGGTATTAGTAGTGCACCGCTTTTTAGCCACCCAGTTTCCTCCACCTCGGTGGCAAGAAACTAAAAAAAAAACTACTTAGTTTGGCCTTTCAAAACGTTAGAGGCCTTAACACTAAACTTTAAAAATAATATGTTAACAGCTAATAATTTGATTTGCATGTAGTTTCACTAACGGAAACCTGGTTAAAACCCGATATTTCTGATTATTTCGATTTTCCTTTAAAATATAACTTGTACAGATGCGATCGTGCCTCCCGCAAGGGGGGTGTGTTCTAATTGCTGTTGACTCTTGTTTTTGCTCTGAACAGATTCATTCTCATGATCTTCCGGACATAGAGTTTTTATGTGTTAAAATATTACTAAACGGCCGTTCATTTAATGTTACTTGTTCTTATATTCCTCCCCATTCTGATACTAACATTTACTCATCCCATCTTAGTGCCCTACAACTTGTTTCGTCATTGTTGACAAATATGGATAATCTGATAGTGGTTGCGGTTGCGGTTTTACCAGTCACTTCTGATGATTTTATCGATGGCCTACTGAAGCTAGGCCTATCGCAAGTTAACAGAGTGCATAACTGTAGTCGTAGAATGTTGGACTTAATATTTGTTTCGGACTCCGATTGCAGTAATGCTAGTAGAATACCCCCTCTAGTGCTTCCGGAAGATACCTATCATCCATCCTTAGAACTATCCATCGAAATTCTTAACCCAGGTTAAGAATCTAAATATATTTTAAAAACCCGTTGCTTTCGTAAAACTAACTTGACTAAATTAAATTATCTTCTTCAACATACTAATTGGTCTCGCTTTTATTCTTGTAGCGATATAGAAACTGCCATTGCCATATTTTATGGGACCTTGAATTCGTTTTTGGAAATTTGTGTTCCCGTCACTTGTTCTTCAAGTGATAATAAACCACATGGGTTTACGAGGGAACTATCCAAATTGAACAAGTGGAAACGTTGCAGTCGGACGCAACCGACTGCGGTATGCTCGATACCAGTATTAAAAATTTTGATGCCCATCCATGTGGGATGTTAATTGCTTTCTTCATACCAAATTTGGTGACTCTAGCTCGAAGTTTGTATAAAGTGGGGAAAGGGGGGCTGGGGGCGGTATGGGTGGAATTGCATCCAAATTTTTGATGCAGATCTTTGTGGAATGTCAATTGCTATCTTCATAACAAATTTGGTGACTCTAGCTCAAAGTTTGTAAAAGTGGGGAATGAGGGGCTGGGGGCGGTATGGTTGGGCGTGGCATTCAAATTTTTGCTGCAGATCCTTGTGGAATGTCAAATGCTACCTTCATACCAAATTTGGTGACTCTAGCTCAAAGTTTGTATAAAGTGGGGAAAGGGGGGCTGGGGGCGGTATGGGTGGAATTGCATCCAAATTTTTGATGCAGATCTTTGTGGAATGTCAATTGCTATCTTCATAACAAATTTGGCGACTCTAGCTCGAAAATTGTTAAATGTGGGGAAAGGGGGGCTGGGGGCGGTATGGTTGGGCGTGGCATTCAAATTTTTGCTGCAGATCCTTGTGGAATATCAAATGCTACCTTCATACCAAATTTGGTGACTCAAAGTTTGTATAAGGTGGGGAGAGGGGGGCTATGGGGCTGGGGGCGGTATGGTTGGGCGTGGCATCCAAATTTTTGCTGCAGATCCTTGTGGAATGTCAAATGCTACCTTCATACCAAATTTGGTGACTCTAGCTCGAAGCATGTAATAGGTGGTGAAAGGGGGGCTATGGGGCTTGGGGCGGTATGGGTGGGCGTGGCTTTCAAATTTTTGCTGCCGATCCATGTCGGATGTCAATTGCTATCTTCATACCAAATTTGGTGACTCTAGCTCGAAGTTTGTATAAAGTGGGGAAAGGGGGGCTGGGGGCGGTATGGGTGGGCGTGGCATCCAAATTTTTGATGCAGATCTATGTGGAATGTCAATTGCTATCTTCATACAAAATTTGGTGACTCTAGCTCAAAGTTTGTAAAAGGTGGGGAAAGGGGGGTGGAAGGGGTGGGCGTGGCTCCAAAACTTTGATGCAGTTTTTCGGGGGTCGTTGCAAGCTATCTTCCTGCCAAATTTGGTGGCTCTAGCTCCACAACTCTGGAAGATACACGCATTCCCGTTTTTGACGAAGCGTTGGGGTGGATGGGGGCGGCTGGGGTGGTATTGGTGGGCGTGGCATCCAAACTTTTGATGCAGTTTTTGGGGGGTCATCATCACCTATCTTGGCACCAAATTTGGTGGCTCTAGCTCAAAAACTGTGGGAGATATAGCCATTTCTGATTTCAAAATGCGGGGGGGCTGGGGGCGGAATGGGTGGGCGTGGCTCCAAAATTTTGATGCAGTTTTTTGGGGGTCGTTACCAGCTAGCTTTCTACCAAATTTGGAGGCTCTAGCTCCACAACTCTGATAGATACACGCATTCCCGTTTTTGACGAAGCGTTGGGGTGGATGGGGGCGGCTAGAGCAGTATCGGTGGGCGTGGCATCCAAACTTTTGATGCAGTTTTTGGGGGGTCATCATCACCTATCTTGGCACAAAATTTGGTGGCTCTAGCTCAAAAACTGTGGGAGATATACGCTTTTTTGACTTTAAATTGCGGGGGGGCTGGGGGCGGAATGGGTGGGCGTGGCTCCAAAATTTTGATACAGTTTTTTGGGGGTTGCTAGTAGCTATCTGCCTACCAAATTTGGTAGTTCTAGCTGTAAGGATGTGCGAAATATGAGGATTTATCGGTTTTGAGTTATCGAATTTATCGATTTGCCAGCCCCCCAGTTATCGTAGAACCCCCATCTTGACACTTTAATTTACTATCCCATACATAAAGAGAATTGGAAAGTTTCAAGTCTCTAGCTTGAAGGGTGTGGAAAAAAGTTGCGAACATACAGACGGACAGACGGACAGACGGACGGACACCATGACGGACATTGCACAAACCCAATATACTCTTTACCTTCGGTATCGAGTATAAAAACGTGAAGACAAGCTCAAATAAAAAAAGTACTGTGCGTCAGACCACAGGGGCGATGTGTGAACATATTTTTAAATTGTTCAACTTTATGTATATCTTTGTCATTATTTATTGGGCCGAACATTGACCGTCTACATCTACCCTCTACTACTATAGGTGGAATTTGTTTTAAATCGTTTTTAACTACAATATTTCACACACTGCGCAGGCATATCCAAATGGATTGTCAATAAACATGGTTTTAAATTTTTCATGAGCATTATAATGATGTTGAAAATGTTCGTATGGTACGATTTCAGGTACTTGCTCCAGCTGTGACAATTCTTCTTCCTGTTGTTGCAGCTGTATACGCGTTGCATCTAATAGATTTTGGCGCTCTCGTGCTCTTAATTCACTTTGATATGCAGCACTGCGAGTTCTCCTGGCTTCTAATGTTATCTACGAAACTTTCCGTTAACAAATGTTTATTTATTTGATATAATTGGTGCAGCAATGTGATTCAAAAATTTGGTACAATAAATAAAATACGTACAATAGGTATTGCATATAGCACTCAAAATGCCTTTACGCCAAATAAATTTTTCTTTAATTTGTAGCAATCGAATTTTGTCTATAATTTAAAACTCATCAAAACACATCAAAAAGAACATTTCTCCTTATGTGATTGAGATTTGATTAAAATTAAAGAAATATTTCCTACGCATCAAATTGAGACACAGTGTTGTTTGGGTGTTTGTTTCAAAGCTACAGCAAATTCATCTTACCGGCATTATGTTTAAGTTCACTTTTTATTTATTTATTTATTGTCAGCTAAGAGCAGCTGACAATAAAATAAAATCAAAATTAATTTAAATTAAAAAATAGATAAAATAATAAAATTAAGTAAAATAAAGAATAATACAGTCGAACTTCCATATAACGAAGCTCAAGGGAACAAGAAAAAACTTCGTTATAGAGAAAATTCGTTATAAAGAATGGGTTTTTGACTGAATCAAATTGCAGGGTTCTGATTTTTGACTTCGTTATATAGAAATTTCGTTATACGGAAGTTCGTTATATGGAAGTTCGACTGTATATATAAATCTGAAAGTATAATTAAAAGTTAACGTTAAGATTCTGGGAAATTCAAAAAAAAAATTGAGTATTCCAACATTTGTTGCGAGGACTGGGGAAAACCCAGAAAAAACCAATCAGACCAGCGTAAAATCAGTAATTAGTGGTTACGATTAGATAAAACAAAAAGTATCGATCTTTTTTGTACTGGAGTTGAGGCCTCTAAGTAGAAAAGAGAATAAAGTTTGTTATAGTCAGAACATATAACACGAAATGGTACATGAATTCAATAGTTGCTCAAGCTAAGGGGTAAAAAGTTACATGAAGATGTAACTGGGACATTAAATTTAATGAGATTCAAAAAAACTGATGAGTCGATTTCAACATTAAGTAGGTCAGTAATAAATAAAACTTCATGCATAGTTCTACGGTTTAACAGGGAGCGAAGATTAATCAAAAGGAGTTTACTTGAATACGGGGGTAAGTCTACTGCAGCTAAAACTTTTAAGGGCAAATAGAAGAAATTCCTTCTGCATAGATTTAATTCTATCCGGGTGAATCGAGTATTGTGGGGATCACACACTGAATCTCCGAAGCGTAAATAACAGATTAAATAGCAAAGGTCCAAGGTGACTACCCTGTGGAACACCAAAGGTAACTAAAATAAGTTTAGATACAGACGATTTAAAAACTACTTTTTGTGTTCGACCACACAAGTACACCGATGTCCACAATAAGAGTCTTGATTGAAATCCAATAATATTTAATTTTTGAAGCAACAGAGAATGACTAACAGAATCAAATGCCTTACTAAAATCGGTATAAACAACGTCAGTTTGCATTTTTTCCTGAAACCCTTTGATAACAAGCGAAGTGAATTCAAGAAGGTTAGTGGTAGTGTAGTAGGATGGTCATACATAAGCTACTATTGATACTTAGATTTTAAGTGAAACAATGTTAATCTCTATAAAATGTATGTGTAACTAAAATAAGTCTGTATAAGCGGAGTAGTTCGTATTCTGTAAGCAACAAAAGTGGTCGATCGATAAATAAGAGAACAAACATAAAGAAATATAAGACGTCTACAATTCAGAAGTGGTATGTACAGCACATAATGAGCGATATCGACATAAGCAGTTTAAAAGTAGTGCAACTAAAGAAGTGGCTATCAATCTAGAAATTTCCAACAGTTGGCCGTAAGGCGGAGTTAGTAGCTAGGTTAAACGAAGTTTCGAGCAGTACACGCGGAAGTGCACCGGATTTGGAGGATGAAGAGGATA
This sequence comes from Scaptomyza flava, assembly GCA_030179655.1. Lineage (NCBI taxonomy): Eukaryota > Metazoa > Arthropoda > Insecta > Diptera > Drosophilidae > Scaptomyza > Scaptomyza flava. Next base: position 35,118,303 of record JARNME010000404.1, on the reverse strand, counting down.
GTGAAGAAGCCGCAGATAATCCATTGAATTTGTCTACAATGAACAACAGCGACAATGGCAGCGAAGGTGGCGACTTCGACAATACAGGTGGCGGCAGCGACGTGGAACAGCGAGATGGAGGCGCGGAGGAAGACGGCATGCCAAATGTGCAGCAGGAGAAGGAGTTTCTGCAGATTATTAGAGAACAACGGGCGGAAAACGACGGAAATAAAAAAATTATAAGTGAGCTGCAACATAAAATTGGCGGGATCACCATCGGTTTTGGCGGCAGAAGCGGCGGCGTCATTGGCAACGCTGCAAACACAAATAGTGGCAACGCTGGAAACAGCACTGTTCGCAATGCTGCAGAGAGCGCTTGTAGCAATATGATAGATGGCGCTAATAATGGAAACCGTTTTGAGCAGGACGGCAGCGCTGGAAACAACACTGATCTTAACACTGTACATGGCGCTAATAACAGTGTAACAGATAGCGGCGGTAACGGCATCATAGATGGCGCTAGTAAGGGAAGCAGCGCTCAAGAGGATGGTAGCGCTAACAACACAAATCAGCTGAGCACGACGGAGGCCAAATTATGAGCCAAATAATTAGCATTGGCAAAAGAGTCGATGTTAGAATTTACTGGAGAGAGCAACGCGCAATTAAAGACTATGGGCAAAATTTATAATTTAGATGAGGCCAGCTTGCATATGTTGTTGATTATGAATTTGAAAGGAAGTGCACAGCGTTGGCTTCAAGCAAGCTCAACTCGCATTTTGGAGCCGTTTGCTGAAATATGTGAGCAGCTTATCATGGTGTTCGGAAGCAGCGAAAACAAGTCTGGAAAGAGTCAGTTTCAGGAGCGCATGTAGCAAAGCAACGAAAACTTTATCACATACTTTGAAGAAACAAGTGGAAACGTTGCAGTCGGACGCAACCGACTGCGGCATACTCGATACCAGTATTAAAACAGGTAAAAGGAGGCCTGATTGCAAAGGGGTACGGATGGGACAAGGGTGTACGCTGTCTTAAAGATTCTCCGATGCAGATAGGGAAGCCACCAACTATCTTCCTTCCAAATTTGGTGACTCTAGCTGAAAGTTTGTAAGAGCTGTTGAAAGGGGGGCTGGGGGCGGTATGATTGGGTGTGGCATCCAAATTTTTGATGCAGATCTTTGTGGAATGTCAATTGCTACCTTCATACCAAATTTGGTGACTCTAGCTCGAAGTTTGTAAAAGGTGGGGAAAGAGGAGCTAGGGGCGGTATGGGTGAATGTGGCATCCAAATTTTTACTGCAGATCTTTGTTAAATGTCAATTGCTATCTTCATACCAAATTTGGTGACTCTAGCTCGAAAATTGTTAAATGTGGGGTAAGGGGGGCTGGGAGCGGTATGGGTGGGCGTGGCATCCAAATTTTTGATGCAGATCTTTGTGGAATGTCAATTGCTATCTTCATACCAAATTTGGTGACTCTAGCTCGAAAATTGTTAAATGTGGGGAAAGGGGGGCTGGGGGCGGTATGGTTGGGCGTGGCATCCAAATTTTTGATGCAGATCTTTGTGGAATGTCAATTGCTATCTTCATACCAAATTTGGTGACTCTAGCTGGAAAATTGTTAAATGTGGGGAAAGGGGGGCTGGGGGCGGTATGAGTGGGCGTGGCATCCAAATTTTTGATGCAGATCTTTGTGGAATGTCAATTGCTATCTTCATACCAAATTTGGTGACTCTAGCTCGAAAATTGTTAAATGTGGGGTAAAGGGGGCTGAGGCGGTATGGGTGGGCGTGGCATCAAAAGTTTTGATGCAGATCTGTGTGGAATGTCAATTGCTATCTTCATACCAAATTTGGTGACTCCAGCTCGAAGTTTGTAAAGAGTGGGGAAGGGGGGCTGGGGGCTGTATGGCTGGGCGTGGCATCCAACTTTTTGATGCAGATCTTTGTGGAATGTCAATTGCTATCTTCATACCAAATTTGGTGACTCTAGCTCGAAAATTGTAAAAAGTGGGGAAGGGGGGGCGAAATGGGTGGGCGTGGCTCCAAAACGTTGATGCAAATTTTTGTCGTCGTTACCAGCTATCTTCCCACCAAATTTGGAAGCTCTAGCTCCACTACTCTGGAATTTACACGCATTCCCGTTTTTGACGAAGCGTTGGGGCAGATGGGGGTGGCTAGTGCGGTATTGGTGGGCGTGGCATCCAAACTTTGGATGCATTTTTGGGGGGGTCATCATCACCTATCTTGGCACCAAATTTGGTGGCTATAGCTCAAAAACTGTGGGAGATATAGGCTTTTTTGACTTTAAAATGCGGGGGGTCTGGGGGCGGAATGGGTGGGCGTGGCTCCAAAATTTTTGATGCAGTTTTTTGGGGGTTGCTAGTAGCTATCTTCTCACCAAATTTGGTAGTTCTAGCTGTCAGGATGTGCGAAATATGTGGATTTATCGGTTTTGAGTTATCGAATTTATCGACTTGCGAGCCCCCCATCTGTCGTAGAACCCCCATCTTGACACTTTAATTTACTATCCCATAGATAAAGAGAATTGGAAAGTTTCAAGTCTCTAGCTTGAAGGGTGTGGAAAAAAGTTGCGTTCATACAGACGGACAGACGGACAGACACCATGCCGGACATTGCACAAACCCAATATACTCTTTACCTTCGGTATCGAGTATAAAAATTACACTGGCGCAGAAAATCAGTATTGACGAAGAAGAATTACTGGAGCAGTTAATTGAAGGAATACCAGTGAAGGCTATGCGAGACCAAGTGCGTATACAATGTTTTGCAAGTCCGGAAAAAATGTTAAAGGCATTTGCAAAAGTAAGCTTGCCAAGCAAGGAAATTGTGAAGGAGAATGCAAGGGGTAGCATCAGGCCAGCGTAAAGGCCTGTACGCATGAGCCCCGTACAGCTCCCGTACCGTATACATGAGTTGTACGGACCTTAACGAGCAGTGTTAAAAAATGCACACATTGTGGAGGTAGGCTAATAACTTTCTCTTAATAAATCGGAAATGCAACTGTGTTTTGTATACTTAAATTCAAAATAATGATTCACGACCAAAGCGCGCTTCTTTGATGTTTGAGTACAACTAATGCCCTGCTGCTGGCGGTTGTGAAAAAAGCAGGCTGCAAAACCAAAAAGCATTCTAGTGAACCCATTTTCATGGGCAGAGCTGAGATTACCAAAGATTATGCTAAACATAAGTGAAACCACTCAAAAGACTCAAAGCAAATTCACCTTACTATTCTATACCCTATAATAGATCAGTGGCAGTACAATCCAGTTTATATATTATTTACATTGTATCTTATTAATTAATTAGTATATTTTTATTCAATACTTCTTGCGCAGCATTGACTGCAAAAACAATTAGTATGGCTCTATTGTAGCCTAAATTAGGTGAACTTTGTTAAAATATTCCGAAAAATGTACATGCCGGCTCTTGCCCGACAATTTCCTCCCACGCCCATTTAACGACTACGTTATTAAAGTGCAACTTGCTCGTAATGTCCCACAAGACTGGACGATGTTCCATTGCCTTTATTAGAGCAATTTGCTCCGATTCGCTATTAAAATTTTCAAACCTACTTCTGTTTGCCGACATCTTGTTTCACTTTTAAGGCCCGTAAACAATTGCTGAACATTGATTCCATCAGTAACAACAGCACAGCTTTTTTTTAACATTTGCATTGTTCAACACTAAGCTACTGCTTGTGACTAACAGAGCTGCATACCAGTGTTTCGCAATACGGTACGGGCGCTGTACGAGACTGTTTTTTTTATATGAAGTTTCTTCGGTACGGGCGATGTACTAGCATCTGCGTAGAATCCTTAAGGAGAAAGATGTTATGAGATGCTACAACTGCAACGCTGTAGGTCATTGGGCAAGAGACTGCCGAAGGCCGAAACGCGAACCATGATCATGTTATAAATGTGGTAAAGTGGGACACTTCATTGCGCAGTGTTTATAACAGAATGGATACATTAAAATATTTTTTTAAGGCAAATCCTAAATTATTTTTGATTACAGAATGCCTCATAGACTCTGTCAGTGCGATTCCTTTGATTAAAATTGCGGTTGTTCCTGGAAATATTAAAATTTATCCAGTATTAAAATCCTATTATGGCTTCAATAGAAGCCCACTTGAAGTGTATGAAAAAGTTTAGTGTTTCGTTTTGAAAAATTCAATAAAAGTTCATTTTCAGTTAATCGTAGTTGCGGAAGAGTCTATGAGTCATGATGTTCTCGTGTTGTGGGACTTTATGAAGGCATGTGGTCTGGATATAAATACATCTGTCCTTGATTCGGTTGCAACAGAAAATGTTACGAATAAAAGTTTAGAAGTGAATTGAGTTATGGATGGAAGGTTAGTTGAGGGTGCCGATGTTATTAATAAAAGTTTAGAAAGGGATTTAGTTATGAATAGTGGTTAGGACACTGAAGTTAAAAAGAAGAATTTAGAAGACAATTTAGTTATGGATAGCGCGGTAGAAGAGGATGCAGCTGACTTAGTAGAAAGGTTTGATAAAGATATGTTAGGTATAAATGTGGTGGATGAGGGATTCGTATATAGTTGTGGGAAAGATGTTGACTAGCAAACTAGAATGAGGTTTGATAAAATGTTTAAGAGAATGATTTTGAAAGCAGAAAGACCAAGTGAACCATTGATAAAATGCGAGATGAAATTAAGTGTGGAAAGCTCAAAAGCGTTTAGTTGTTCACCTAGGAGACTCTCTTATACCGAGAAAAAAAAAAAAATTACAAGAATTGTTAGACGAATATTTAGAAGGTGGAATTATACGTCCAAGTCATTCAGAGTATGCTTCGCCTATTGTTTTGGTAAAAAAGAAAATTGGAGACTTGTGATTATGCATTGATTTCAGAAAATTAAATAAAATATTAGTAAGGGATAATTATCCTTTACCTTTGATAGATGATTTGCTAGACAAGTTGGTGGATAAGACGGTTTTTACGAAACTTGATCTTAAGAATGGATATTTTCACGTGAGGGTAAATGAGGATTCTATAAAGTACACATCATTCTTCACGCCCTTGGGGCAATTTGAGTTTATGAGAATGCCAATGGGATTAAGAAATTCACCAGCAGTCTTTCAAAGATTTGTTAATATAATATTTGCAGATTTGATAGGGGCAGATAAGGTTATAGTTGACATGGATGACATAATGGTGGCCAGTACAAATATGGAGGAACACTTAAATATGTTGAAGGAAGTGTTGTAAAGATTAGTCCAAAACAAGTTAGAGCTACGTTTAGATAAGGGTGAATTAATGCAGTGCAAAGATTTTTACGGCTATGTTCATATTTTAGAAGATTTATAAAGGATTTTTCGGTCATTACAAAACCGTAATATGATTTGTTGAAGCAGGATAAACAATTTGTATTTGGAGAAAAAGAGTTAGAGTGTTTTAATACACTGAAGGGAAAACTAATGCAGGCACCAGTTATAACGATTTATGATCACAAAGACGAAGTTGAATTACATTGTGATGCTAGTGCAATTAGGTTTGGTGCGGTATTTATGCAGAAGAAAAAGGATGACAAGCTGCATCCTATATTTTATTTTTCAAAAAGGACGACTGAAGCGGAGTCAAAACATCACAGTTTTGAGCTGGAAGCATTAGCGATCGTATATGCGTTACGCAGATTAAGGATTTATTTACAGGCAAGAAAGTTTAAGATTATGACGGATTGCAACTCGTTAGCACTAACTCTTAACAAGATCGAGCTAAATACCAGAATTTATCGATGGGCACTAAAATTTCAAGAATTTGAGTATGAGTTGAGTCATAGAGCTGGTGATAGAATGAGACACGCAGATGCTTTAAGTCGAAGCACTAATGTTATGACAATTGAGACAAACAGTTTTGAGGATAATTTGGTCATTTGTCAGTCAAAGGATTCGAAAATAAAGAATCTTAAGAAAATGTTGGAAGAAAGAGAGCACAAGTTGTTTGAAATGAGGAATGGAATTGTATATAGAAAGGCAAGTGAGAATAGGTTACTGTTTTATATACCGGAAGATATGGAAGGGCACGTGATTTACAAATATCACAACGAGTTGGGCCATATAGGTAGAGATAAAATGATTGACAGTATTGCGAAAAGTTATTGGTTTACTAATATGAAGGAAAAATGTTACAGTCATATTGAAAATTTTTTAAAGTGTGTGGCTTTTTCGCCAAAGTCAGGAAAAAAAGAAGGATTTTTGAAAAGTATACCTTAAGGTGATAGGCCATTTGATATAATACACATTGATCACTATGGACCAGTAGCGGCAGGTAGAGCAAATAAGCATATTTATAGTTAATAATAATTGATGGGTTTACAAAGTTCGTGAGGTTGTATACAACTAAGACGACATCGACAAAGGAAATTGTTAAATCATTGGAAGATTATTTTAGAGCTTATAGCAGACCGAAATGTATAGTATCCGATAGAGGTAGTTGCTATTTTTTATTTTATTTTATTTATTTATAGTCAGCTAAGAGCAGCTGACATTAAAATGAATCAAATTTAATTTAAATTAAAAACTGTTAAAATAATTAAATTAAGTAAAACATAGAATAATATATATACCTGAAGAAATAATTAAAAGTTAACGTTAAAGCTTTGGGAAATTCAATGAAAAATTTTGCAGTCCAACATTTGCTGCGAGGATTGGGAAAAACCCAGAAAAACCCAATCAGACCAGCGATAGATTAGTAATTAGTGGTTGCGATTAGGTAAAGAAAAAGGGTCGATCTTTTTAGTACTGGAGTTGAGGCATCCAAGGAGACAAGAGGATAAAGTTTGTTATAGTCAGAACATATAACGCGAAATGGTACATGAATTCAATAGTTGCTGAAGCAACGATCAAGGCTAAGGGGTAAAAAGTTACGTGAAGATCTAATTGGGACATTAAATTTAATTCGACTCAAAAGAACTGATGAGTCGATTTCATCATTAAGTAGGTTAGTAATAAATAAAACTTCATGCATAGTTCTACTGTTTAACAGGGAGGGAAGATTTATTAAAAGGAGTCTACTAAAATACGGGGGTAAGTCATCTCCAGGAACCCTGTTAAAATTTCTAAGGGCAAATAGAAGAAATTTCCTCAGCACAGATTAAATTATATCCTGGTGAATCGAGTATTGTGGGTACCACACACAAGATCCATACTTCAGGATGGGACGTACTAGGGATGTATAAAGCGTTTTAGTGGTGTACGGATCATTAAAGTCTTCCGACCACCGCTTGATGAAGCCAAGGACATTAATGGCCTTATTGACCATATACGAAATATGAGCGTCAAACTTTAATTTAGGATCAAGAATAATACCTAAATCTTTAATTTCAAACACGCGGTCAAGTTGTGAGCAGTATGAGGGGTACTTCTACAGAAAGACATGACTTTACATTTGAACAATTTATGTTGAGTAAGTTAAAACGGCACCAGGCTGACAATGCACCCAAATCCGACTGTAGTAAATTATTTAGGGAAGCATCATTATAGGTGAAACATAGCTTCACATCATCAGCAAACATATAAGCAAAAGAGATAGAAATAACAGCTGGAAGATAGTTAATAAACAAATTAAATAGCATAGGTCCAAGGTGACTACCCTGGGGTACACCAGAGGTAACAAAAATAGGATTAGATACAGACGATTTTAAAACTACTTTTTGTGTTCTTCCACACAAGTACTCCGAAAGCCACAATACGAGTTTTGATGGAAATCCAATAATATTAATTTTTTGCAGCAATAGAGATTATTAAGTCGCCTATTTTCATACGCCTTTACAACAAGCGGGCTGCGGCCAGAGTTTTTCTGAACAAATTGTCGAAAAGAGCTCAGGCGGCACGCTCAACTTGAAAGAAGATTTGCTACGGGCGAGTTGAAATTTAAACTTCTCAACAATGATAAGAGGAGAATCAATTTTACTTTTAACACAAGCTGAAACATCATCCAATGAAGTATCGGATGCCAGCCTGGACACAAATATAAATTTATTAAGTGGCACAACAACAAGAGGCTTGGGAACCCCGGCTGTACCTACAGTTAGATTACTAGCAACAATGGAACTTATATAGAGTCGTCATGAGGCCAAATTCTGACTGCCAGTTGGAATAGGCAATCGTGGCGACACCTCTCTCACAAAGCGCTGCTGCTGCTTTTTTCTCTGCCAGCGCATTTCGTGCCCGATTATCAAGCCACTCGGCTTGGCGACTGTTATACGCTTCTTTTCCCTCATAGCACAGCCAGACAGCCATGCTCTGAGTATTTTGCTTGTATAAACATATGAGCGTGTCTACGTCACACGTATTATCATTTTTTATCATTTTTGCGACGTTGCCTTAGTGAAGCTATGCATTATACCCACATTCATATATATTTATATATGTTTGCTGTTTTGCTAGGATTTCTACTGATTTTTGTTATTTTGTTTGGGCTGGCTAGTGTTAGTGTGTTAGTGATTTTGTATTTCTACATGACATATTTAATTGTATGCGTAGCATTTGCCATGGCATTCATTGACCTTTTCTACTTATTATCAATTCAATTTGGTGCAGAATTTGTATTTTGCCTACAAAAACCTAAAAAGCAAACTTCCAAGGCAGCCAAATATCATATTTTGTGCTGATCGAAAATTTGCAGTATCAGGCGAACAGCAAAATAAACAAGCGTCTAACAAAATTTGCTTGCCGATCAGCAGCAAAATGTAAAATAGACACTAAGTCTAGGTTTTTGGTGAACATTGGCGATAAGCAGCAAAATGATATGAGTGTATGCAGCAAAATGTATATACATATATGACTATGTGAATGTATGTGAAACATTGGCCGACCCTTTATTATAGTTCTTAGTTTATTTTCTTTCATTCTTTATTTTCTTATATTCCGAGTTTTCGGCAAATGAAATCGACATATGCACAACTAAATACACTTTCGCAGTTTGTGCGCAATAATCCCCCCATGGGTACTATTGCTAGCTCATTAATTTTATTTAGCTCCCCGGCAAGAAATCCTATCAATAACCTCGCCACTAATAACATAATTTGTGATCCAATAAGTGAGTCCTCCGGTTCAATAGATAGTGTGCCTATTGATTCTACTGGCGATACAATTGGCGCACACAAGCCTCTGGTTGTTTTGCCACTTAATAAAATGTTTATGTTTCTAGGCTGGCATCCGATACGTCATCGGATGATGTTGCAGCATATGTTAAAAGTAAAATTGAATTTCCACTTATTGTTGTTTAAAAGATTTAAACTTAAACATGCCAGAAGTATATCTTCTTTCAAGTTGGGTTTACCACCTGAACTTTTTTCGACAATTTTCTCTCAAAAGTTTTGGCCGCCGCAGCTTGTCGTTAAGGAGTATACGAATAGGCGAATTAATAATAATAATGGGATAAGGATCAAGAGTACACCGCCTGTTAGCCATCCTGTTGCCTCCACCTCGGCTGAAAAAAACTACCTGAAGTAATTAGCTTGGCCTATCAAAATATTAACTTATATATTAACAGCTTATCTTTTGATTCTCAAATATTTGCACTTACTGAAACCTGGTTAAAACCTGATATTTCTGATTATTCAATTTTTCCTTCTAAATATAACTTGTACAGATGCGATCGCACTTCCCGCAAATGGGGTGGTATTCTAATTGCCGTTGACTTCTGTACTTCCTCTGAACAGATTCTTTCTCAGCATCTTCCGGACATAGAGTTTTTAAGTGTTAAAATATTACTATCACAACTTATGTTATTAACAGATTCTTTCTCAGCATCTTCCGGACATAGAGTTTTTAAGTGTTAAAATATTACTAAACTGCCGTTCACTTTATGTGACTTGTTCTTATATTCCTCCTCATTCTAATATTAACATTTACTCATCCCATCTGAGTACAATGCAACTTGATTTGTCATTTTTGACAGATATGGATAATCTGATAGTGGTTGGTGATTTTGATCTGCCACATGTTGTATGGTCTGTGAATGACACATCTTCGGCGGTATTACCAGTCACTTCTGGTGATTTTATCGATGGCCTATTGGAGTTAGGCCTATCGCAAGTAAACAGGGTGCATAACTGTAGTGGTAGCATGTTGGACTTAATATTTGTTTCTTACTCAGATCTTAACCCTAGTTCAGTATCTAATAATACCTTAAAATCCCGTTGCTTTCATGAATTTAACTTTACTAAATTAAATTATCTTCTTCAGCATACTAATTGGTCTCGGCTCTATTCTTGTACTGATATAGAAACTGCCATTGCCATATTTTATAGGACCTTGAATTCGCTTTTGGATATTTGTGTTCCCGTCACTTGTTCTTCAAGTGATAATAAACCACCTTGGTTTACGAGGGAACTATCGCAATTGAAAAACGCAAAAACAAGATCATATTAAAAATTTTAAGAAATCGGGAACTATTTTAGATTTATTTTCGTATATAGTAGCAAAATCTAGTTTTCTTTCTGTTAACACATCTTGCTATAATAATTATCTAAATCGTTGTAGACTAAACTTTTCACGTGACCCTAAACAGTTTGACAAATTTGTTAACTCTAAACGTAGGTCTCTTGCTTGCCATCCTCAGTAAACCTAGATGATACAAAAGCAAGTTCTGATCAGGCAGTAGCCGATCTATTTGCTGAGTATTTTCAATCAGTATACTCATCGAATATGTATAGAAGTAGTAATTCCTATCCTTTTCATGTTCAAAAGGCAAATTGCATATATGTCCCAGTAGTTACTGAGTCTACGCTCCTGAGTGAATTTAACTCTATTAAACCTGGCTACTTGCCCGGTCCTGATGGAGTGCCAGGTTGTATTCTTAGATACTGCGCGGATTCTCTTTGTGCGCCATTAAAAAATTTATTTAACTAGTCTCCATAAAAATCATTCAAAATCAAACGTTAAAATTTATAGGGGTATATCTAAGTTGTCCGCCATACCAAAAGTCTTTGAAAAAATTATATGTTCTCAACTGCAACACACATGTAGTTCAACTATATCGCCTTATCAACATGGTTTTGTTAGGCGTAGATCTACTACCACTTACTTTCTTGAATTCACTTCGCTTGTTATCAAAGGGCTTCAGGAAAAAATGCAAACTGACGTTGTTTATACCGATTTTACTAAGGCATTTGATTCTGTAAGTCATTTTCGGTTGCTTCATATATTAAATATTATTGGATTTCCATCAAAACTTTTATTGTGACTTTCGTACTTTGGGAGAATCTAAACCTATTTTTGTTACCTCTGGTATTCCTCAGGGTAGTCACCTTGGTCCTTTGCTATTTGATTTGTTTATTAACGATCTCCCAGCTGTTATTACTACCTCTTTTGTGTATATGTTTGCTGATGATGTGAAGCTATGTTTCACCTATAATGAAGCTTCCCAGTGTAATTTACTACAGTCGGATTTGGGTGCATTGTCAGCCTGGTGCCGTTTTAACTTACTCAACATAAATTGTTCAAATGTAAAGTCATGTCTTTCTGCAGAAGTACCCCTCATACTGCTCACTACTTGCTTGATGCTTCACAACTTGACCGCGTGTTTGAAATTAAAGATTTAGGCATTATTCTTGATCCTAAATTAAAGTTTGACGCTCATATTTCGTCTATGGTCAATTAGGCCATTAATGTCCTTGGCTTCATCAAGCGGTGGTCGAAAGAGTTAAATGACCTCTACACCACTAAAACGCTTTATACATCCCTAGTACGTCCCATCCTGAAGTATGGATCTTGTATGTGGTACCCACAATACTCGATTCACCAGGATAGAATTGAATCTGTGCAGGAGAAATTTCTACTATTTGCCCTTAGAAGTTTTAGCTGGGTTCCTGGAGTTGACTTAGCACCGTATTCAATTAGACTCCTTTTCATTAATCTTCCCTCCCTGTTAAGCCGTAGAACTATGCATGAAGTTTTATTTATTACTGACCTACTTAATGTTGAAATCGACTCATCAGTTTTTTTGAATCTCATTAAATTTAATGTCCCAGTTATATCTTCATGTAACTTTTTAGCCCTTAGCCTTGATCGTTGCTTGAGCAACTATTGAATTCATGTACCATTTCGTGTTATATGTTCTGACTAAAACAAACTTTATTCTCTTTTCTACTTATAGGCCTCAACTCCAGCACAAAAAAGATCGATACTTTTTGTTTTATCTAATCGTAACCACTAATTACTGATTTTACGCTGGTCTGATTGGTTTTTTCTGGGTTTTCCCCAGTCCTCGCAACAAATGTTGGAATACTCAATTTTTTTTTTGAATTTCCCAGAATCTTAACGTTAACTTTTAATTATATTTTCAGATTTATATATACAGTCGAACTTCCATATAACGAACTTCCGTATAACGAAATTTCTATATAACGAAGTCAAAAATCAGAACCCTGCAATTTGATTCAGTCAAAAACCCATTCTTTATAACGAATTTTCTCTATAACGAAGTTTTTTCTTGTTCCCTTGAGCTTCGTTATATGGAAGTTCGACTGTATTATTCTTTATTTTACTTAATTTTATTATTTTATCTATTTTTTAATTTAAATTAATTTTGATTTTATTTTAATGTCAGCTGCTCTTAGCTGACAATAAATAAATAAATAAAAAGTGAACTTAAACATAATGCCGGTAAGATGAATTTGCTGTAGCTTTGAAACAAACACCCAAACAACACTGTGTCTCAATTTGCTGCGTAGGAAATATTTCTTTAATTTTAATCAAATCTCAATCACATAAGGAAAAATGTTCTTTTTGATGTGTTTTGATGAGTTTTAAATTATAGACAAAATTCGATTGCTACAAATTAAAGAAAAATTTATTTGGCGTAAAGGCATTTTGAGTGCTATATGCAATACCTATTGTACGTATTTTATTTATTGTACCAAATTTTTGAATCACATTGCTGCACCAATTATATCAAATAAATAAACATTTATTAACGGAAAGTTTCGTAGATAACATTAGAAGCCAGGAGAACTCGCAGTGCTGCATATCAAAGTGAATTAAGAGCACGAGAGCGCCAAAATCTATTAGATGCAACGCGTATACAGCTGCAACAACAGGAAGAAGAATTGTCACAGCTGGAGCAAGTACCTGAAATCGTACCATACGAACATTTTCAACATCATTATAATGCTCATGAAAAATTTAAAACCATGTTTATTGACAATCCATTTGGATATGCCTGCGCAGTGTGTGAAATATTGTAGTTTAAAAACGATTTAAAACAAATTCCACCTATAGTAGAGGGTAGATGTAGACGGTCAATGTTCGGCCCAATACATAATGACAAAAATATACATAAAGTTGAACGATTTAAAAATATGTTCACACATCGCCCCTGTGGTCTGACGCACAGTACTTTTTATACCCTTCACAGGGTATATTGACTTTGTCATGAATCTGTAACGCCTTAAAGGAATGATGGGAGACCCCATAAACTATATATCAAAATGATCAGGACGAGCTCAGGAATTGATTTCCGTCTGTCCGTCCGTCCGTCCGTCTGTCCGTCTGTCTGTCTGTTTCAACACGATTTCCGGCCAAACTGCTGAACCGATCTTGATGAAACTTTCACAGATTGTTTAGATCATGTTTGGTTTGGTCACTATGAAATTTCATCCCGATCGGAGCATTCTACGATAAAGCCACCATATAAATTTACCATATCAACACGATTTCCGGCCAAACTGCTGAACCGATCTTGATGAAAATTTCACAGATTGCTTAGATCATGTCGGGTTTGTTCACTATGAAATTTCATCCCGATCGGATACAAAAAATCTATTAAAAAACAAAATTTGACTAAAAAACTAAAATACCAAAATTACTACACGGGGATTCGAACCCGCACCTACCGGATGAGAGTCTGGCATACTTACCACTAGACATAGTTAATTCGATACACCGAATATTAATAATTTAATGCCTTATCTTCGAGATTTTCACGCAATAAAAAAATAAAAATACAAATTAATCCACGTGTGAAGGGTATCATAGTCTTGGCATAGCAAAATTAACTATGCGGCACTATGTTTTTTATTTGAGCTTGTCTTCGCGTTTTTCAATTTGGATAGTTCCCTCGTAAACCCATGTGGTTTATTATCACTTGAAGAACAAGTGACGGGAACACAAATTTCCAAAAACGAATTCAAGGTCCCATAAAATATGGCAATGGCAGTTTCTATATCGCTACAAGAATAAAAGCGAGACCAATTAGTATGTTGAAGAAGATAATTTAATTTAGTCAAGTTAGTTTTACGAAAGCAACGGGTTTTTAAAATATATTTAGATTCTTAACCTGGGTTAAGAATTTCGATGGATAGTTCTAAGGTTGGATGGTAGGTATCTTCCGGAAGCACTAGAGGGGGTATTCTACTAGCATTACAGCAATCGGAGTCCGAAACAAATATTAAGTCCAACATTCTACCACTGCAGTTATGCACTCTGTTAACTTGCGATAGGCCTAGCTTCAGTAGGCCATCGATAAAATCATCAGAAGTGACTGGTAAAACCGCAACCGCAACCACTATCAGATTATCCATATTTGTCAACAATGACGAAACAAGTTGTAGGGCACTAAGATGGGATGAGTAAATGTTAGTATCAGAAAGGGGAGGAATATAAGAACAAGTAACATAAAATGAACGGCCGTTTAGTAATATTTTAACCCATAAAAACTCTATGTCCGGAAGATCATGAAAATGAATCTGTTCAGAGCAAAAACAAGAGTCAACAGCATTTAGAACACACCCCCCTTGCGGGAGGCACGATCGCAAATGTACAAGTTATATTTTAAAGGAAAATCGGAATAATCAGAAATATCGGGTCTTAACCAGGTTTCCGTTAGTGAAACTACATGCAAATCAAATGATTAGCTGCTAACATATTATTTTAAAGTTTAGTGTTAAGGCCTCTAACGTTTTGAAAGGCCAAACTAAGTAGTTTTTTTTAGTTTCTTGCCACCGAGGTGGAGGAAACTGGATGGCTAAAAAGCGTGGACGCGTGGATCTCAGAGACTACAAAATCTAGAGACTTCAGATTTTGGATATAAGTTCTCCTATACCATAAGCAGAAGAAGATTGCTTCAAATTATCGATAACTATTCTGGTTTTCGATATACAAATAATATCGATAACAAAAAATATCGAATTTGGAATATATATAAATGAGGGTTGAAGTAATGGGTAATGATAGAACTTTTATAAAAATTTCGTCCAATAAGGTAAAGAAATACCGGAGATATTGAACTTAATCGATTAAAGCTAAGTCAGTATACCAAAGTCTTACATAAATTTAATTTATTTATTGCAACTGGGTTCAGGGTTTCTTCTAGTCGGTAATTCTCGACAAGAGCCTTCTTGTTTTTTCCTAAATATACTCACAGATTTTAGATTGAGTAAGATAGTACGGCACCAGGCTGACAATGCACCCAAATCCGACTGTAGTAAATTACACTGGGAAGCTTCATTATAGGTGAAACATAGCTTCACATCATCAGCAAACATATACACAAAAGAGGTAGTAATAACAGCTGGGAGATCGTTAATAAACAAATCAAATAGCAAAGGACCAAGGTGACTACCCTGAGGAATACCAGAGGAAACAAAAATAGGTTTAGATTCTCCCAAAGTACGAAAGTCACAATAAAAGTTTTGATGGAAATCCAATAATATTTAATATATGAAGCAACCGAAAATGACTTACAGAATCAAATGCCTTAGTAAAATCGGTATAAACAACTTCAGTTTGCATTTTTTCCTGAAGCCCTTTGATAACAAGCGAAGTGAATTCAAGAAAGTAAGTGGTAGTAGATCTACGCCTAACAAAACCATGTTGATAAGGCGATATAGTTGAACTACATGTGTGTTGCAGTTGAGAACATATAATTTTTTCAAAGACTTTTGGTATGGCGGACAACTTGGATATACCCCTATAAATTTTAACGTTAGATTTTGAATAATTTTTATGGAGACTAGTTAAATAAATTTTTTAATGGCACAAAGAGAATCCGCGCAGTATCTAAGAATACAACCTGGCACTCCATCAGGACCAGGCAAGTAGCCAGGTTTAATAGAGTTAAATTCACTCAGGAGCGTAGACTCAGTAACTACTGGGACATATATGCAATTTGCCTTTTGAACATGAAAAGGATAGGAATTACTACTTCTATACATATTCGATGAGTATACTGATTGAAAATACTCAGCAAATAGATCGGCTACTGCCTGATCACAACTTGCTTTTGTATCATCTAGGTTTACTGAGGATGGCAAGCAAGAGACTTACGTTTAGAGTTAACAAATTTGTCAAACTGTTTAGGGTCACGTGAAAAGTTTAGTCTACAACGATTTAGATAATTATTATAGCAAGATGTGTTAACAGAAAGAAAACTAGATTTTGCTACTATATACGAAAATAAATCTAAAATAGTTCCCGATTTTTTAAAATTTTTAATATGATCTTGTTTTTGCGTTTTTCAATTGCGATAGTTCCCTCGTAAACCAAGGTGGTTTATTATCACTTGAAGAACAAGTGACGGGAACACAAATATCCAAAAGCGAATTCAAGGTCCTATAAAATATGGCAATGGCAGTTTCTATATCAGTACAAGAATAGAGCCGAGACCAATTAGTATGCTGAAGAAGATAATTTAATTTAGTAAAGTTAAATTCATGAAAGCAACGGGATTTTAAGGTATTATTAGATACTGAACTAGGGTTAAGATCTGAGTAAGAAACAAATATTAAGTCCAACATGCTACCACTACAGTTATGCACCCTGTTTACTTGCGATAGGCCTAACTCCAATAGGCCATCGATAAAATCATCAGAAGTGACTGGTAATACCGCCGAAGATGTGTCATTCACAGACCATACAACATGTGGCAGATCAAAATCACCAACCACTATCAGATTATCCATATCTGTCAAAAATTACAAATCAAGTTGCATTGTACTCAGATGGGATGAGTAAATGTTAATATTAGAATGAGGAGGAATATAAGAACAAGTCACATAAAGTGAACGGCAGTTTAGTAACATTTTAACACTTAAAAACTCTAAGTCCGGAAGATGCTGAGAAAGAATCTGTTCAGAGGAAGTACAGAAGTCAACGGCAATGAGAACACCACCCCATTTGCGGGAAGTGCGATCGCATCTGTACAAGTTATATTTAGAAGGAAAAATTGAATAATCAGAAATATCAGGTTTTAACCAGGTTTCAGTAAGTGCAACTATTTGAGAATCAAAAGATAAGCTGTTAATATATAAGTTAATATTTTGATAGGCCAAGCTAATTACTTCAGGTAGTTTTTTTCAGCCGAGGTGGAGGCAACAGGATGGCTAACAGGCGGTGTACTCTCGATCCTTATCCCATTATTATTATTAATTCGCCTATTCGTATACTCCTTAACGACAAGCTGCGGCGGCCAAAACTTTTGAGAGAAAATTGTCGAAAAAAGTTCAGGTGGTAAACCCAACTTGAAAGAAGATATACTTCTGGCATGTTTAAGTTTAAATCTTTTAAACAACAATAAGTGGAAATTCAATTTTACTTTTAACATATGCTGCAACATCATCCGATGACGTATCGGATGCCAGCCTAGAAACATAAACATTTTATTAAGTGGCAAAACAACCAGAGGCTTGTGTGCGCCAATTGTATCGCCAGTAGAATCAATAGGCACACTATCTATTGAACCGGAGGACTCACTTATTGGATCACAAATTATGTTATTAGTGGCGAGGTTATTGATAGGCAGCGGAGAAGCCCACCTCCTCCAAGGCCATCTTACCGGACACGGCTACAAGAACACCGAAGGGTGCCGCTCATGCAACCCCTGAGCTGCCTGCCATCCAGCAGAAATGGGGCTAGTAGCACCGCAGCTGCCCAAGTCCTAGCAGCACCGAAGAAAATCCTGCGCCCCCCCCCCCCCCCCCCCTAATGTCTTGTCCTCCTCCCCCCTCTCTACCAACAACCGGAGACACCTCAGATGTCTCCAAGCAAACCTCCATCACGAAAAGGCCGCATCTGACGTACTTTGTGAGAGGTTTGCTACAGTGGACATAGCATTTATCCAGGAGCCTTGGATATATGCCGGACGTGTCATGGGGCTAAGCCCCACATCCGGTAAACTGCTATATGCAAACAATCTACCTCGCCAAAAATTTAACATATGTTCCCTTATCGCAGTTCATCACTGAGGACCTGGTGGCAGTTTGGATTCAAATACCAACTGCCCATGGCGAGCAGGAGGCAGTGCTGGCCTCCGCCTATCTGCCTGGCGACTCAGACGTTGCGCCTACGGCGGCTACCTGTGCCCTGATAGAGCATTGCCAGAGAAACCGGCTCCGGTGGATAATCGCTTGTGATGCCAATGCGCATCACACGGTCTGGGGGAGCAATGACATCAACAAAAGAGATGAGTACCTTCTTGAGTATATTACTAGTAACAACATAGGTTTATCACATTATGCAATCAGAGAGGAAGTGCTCGACCTAACTCTCTGTAGTCTTAACATGTTGTCCGTTGTCTCAAACTGGCGCGTTGCGAGTGAAGTCACTATGTCAGACCACCAGCACATAAGATTTGATATAGGGTGTGCCTTGCAATGTAGCCTAGTTACTAGAAATCCCAAAAACACCAACTGGGATCTTTTCTGTTTTAAACTTGAGCAATCCAGAGACTGCTCCACCCGTCCGATTATATCCATTGACGAGTTAGAGCGTGAGGCTTCTGTGCTTCATACGAACATTGAATTGGCATATAACGCTAGCTGTGAACAAAAAGTTCGTAAGATCAGAAGGGCTGTTCCCTGTTGGAACAAGAGCCTTGACGATCTTAAAAAGGCTGCGCGAAAGCTCTTCAATAAAGCGAAGAGTGGGAAAACCACATGGGATTCCTACAAATCTGCTTTAACGCTCTATAACAAAGAGCTGAGAAGGTCAAAACGGGCAACGTGGCGTCAACACTGCGGGCAGATTTCAAATCTCCCGGAAGCTGTCAGGTTACAAAAAGCCCTCTCCAAGGACCACTCAAACGGCATCTGTACGTTGAAAAATGCCAGATGGAACATACACAAACGACCCAAAGGAAACGAGCAGCCTACTCCTTGCTATTCACTTTCCTGGTTGTGTGGAGCAGCCCATCTCAAAAAGTGAGGCACCAACCTACCCATCTGGGATTGGAAAGTGCCCACACCTGCGAGTGGCTATGGTGGCAGACTCCAATGGGGCTGAGGGAAGGGAACCCCCCTATCACTCAGAACGTGTTGGAAACTTGCCTAATAGACTGCTTCATCAAAATAGCGTACAATGGGCTATACAGAGGTTCAGTCCATACAAATCCCCTGGACCAGATGGAATATATCCGTGTCTGTTGCAGCGGGGACTGCACCAAATCGCAATCCCCCTGGTCCGTTTATTCCGAGCTAGCCTCGTGTTTGGACACATACCAAGCAAATGGGCTAAAGTGAAAGTTGTGTTTATTTCTAAGGTAGGGAAGAAAGATTCCCAATTGCCTAAGTCCTATAGACCGATTAGTCTTAGCTCCTTCTTCCTTAAAACTATGGAGACGATATTTGACCAGCACATCAGGGAGGTGTATCTCAAGCATCTTCCCTTACATAAGTACCAATACGCGTACCAAGCTGGCAAGTCAGCTGAGACTGCCATTCATTGCCTGACAACTACCATTGAAAAGGCCATTGGCGCTCAACAAATAGCACTTTGTGCCTTTTAAGACATCTCAGGAGCTTTTGACAACACGTAATATGAGGCTATCCGTGCCGCTCTTGTACATAAAAATGTCCCCACACCCATTATTAGGTGGATTCTGGAAATGCTTAAATCCAGAATCATAACTGTAGACCTCGGGGGAACCATGACCTCAATCACAGCCACAAGGGGGTGCCCTCAAGGAGGAGTACTCTCTCCTCTCTTGTAGAGCTACTCTATATGCTCAACAACTTAGGGTTATTCACCCAAGGCTACGCTGATGATCTAGTCATCTATAAAGTGGGCTGGCATGAGCAAACCATCTCGGACCACATGCAGCAAGCCCTTAACATAGCCAACAGATGGTGTCAGGACAAAGGTTTGTCCATAAACCCGTCTAAAACTGCTTTAGTTCCTTTTACCAGGAAAAGGTCTCTGTCTCTAACAAGACCATCCTTAAATGAATCCACCATTGACTTTTCGGTTGAAGCCAACTACTTAGGAGTTACACTCGACTCCAAGCTCAACTGGAATGTACACCTTGAAAAGACCATAAATAAAGCCAATCGAGCATACTTCGCTTGTAACAGGCTTTTCGGTAGAACATGGGGCTTAAGTCCCAAAATGATCTACTGGTCTTTTAACACTGTGGTAAAACCGATCCTAACCTATGCATCTCTTGCTTGGTGGACGAAATCTACCCAGAAGACAGCTGTGGCTGCACTTACCAAACTACAACGACTGGTCTGCATAGGCATCACTGGATCCATCCGAACATGCCCCACTGTAGCACTTGGAGTCATAACTGGCAGACCCCCTTTACCCATCACCCTGAAAAAGGAGCCCTGCCTGGAGGCACTTCGCCTTCAAAATATCACCAACATAAAAAGCGGTGATCTTACCGGGCATCTTCGGGTTTTTGAACCCCTAATAAATGAGTCCATTCTGCGCGTAACTGACAAACAGAAACCAAAACTTGTTTTCCACAGAAACTTCTCTGTAGTCTTGCACACCAGACATGATTGGAAAACAAAATCAATATCTCTGCCCAGTGGATCACAAACGTGGTACACCGACGGGTCGAAACTGGAAAACGGCGACACCGGTGCTGGTATTTTCGGACCAAGGTTCAACAAGTCCATAGCCATGGGAAAGTCTCCAGCCATTTTCCAAGCAGAGATATATGCCATAGAAATCTGTGCTCGTGAATGCCTCCGCAGGAAAATGCAAGGTGCACGGATTTACATCTTCTCTGACAGTCAGGCGGCGCTCATATCGCTGAGATCCTTCACGATCTCCTCCGGACTTGTAGAGAACTGTTTCCAACAGCTGAACGCCCCTGCCTCCAAAAACATCTTAACGGTGGGCTGGGTGCCAGGGCATGAAGGCCATATAGGAAACGAGGTAGCAGACTCCCTAGCAAAACGCGGGGCGATGTCACCACTAATCGGCCCTGAACCGTTCTGTGGACGCTCGAAAGGACACAAAAGAGAACTGGTCAGGAAATGGGAGGAAAAGGAAATAAGTCGCCACTGGACCGACAGTGCAGGGCTGAGACAAGCCAAATAATTTCTCGTCACCCAGATGACGCGATTAAAACGTATCATCAACTTAAAAAGAACGAAATTCGCACTTTAACAGGCTACCTAACGAATTATTGCAACCTAAGGTATCACATTAAGAAATTAAAACTTTCGGAAATCGACACATGCAGATTCTGTGATTCTACAGTCGGTACTACAATCGGGCCGCGTGTTTGAAATTAAAGATTTAGGCATTATTCTTGATCCTAGATTAAAGTTTGACTCTCATATTTCGTCTATGGTCAATAAGGCCATTAATGTCCTTGGCTTCATCAAGCGGTGGTCGAAAGAGTTTAATAATCCCAACACCACTAAAACGCTTTATACATCCCTAGTACGTCCCATCCTGGAGTATGGATCTTGTGTGTAATACTTGATTCACCAGCATAGAATTGAATCTGTGCAGAAGAAATTTCTTCTATTTGCTCTTAGAATTTTTAACCGTCTCTGCTGTTGATGCTGATCAAGAATATATATACGTTATGGGGTCGGAGATGCTTCCTTCTGCCTGTTACAAACTTTTGCACATAACCATTATACCCTTATTTACCCATTTTATGGGTTAAGGGTATAATAATTTCTAAAGTTTATGTCAAAGCTCTTGGAAGTTCAACAATAAAATTAGTGGTCAAACCTCTGCTGCGCGGATTGGGGAAAATCCTGAAAAAACCAATCACACCAGCGTTAGATCAGTAATTAGTGGTTGCGATTAGATAAAGCAAAAAAGATCGATCTTTTTAGTACTGGAGTTGACGCCTCGAAGGAGACAGCCGAACAAAGTTTGTTATAGTCAGAACATATAACACGAAATGGTTCATGAATTAAATAGTTGCTGAAGCAACGATCAAGGCTAAGGGGTAGAAAGTTACGTGAAGATCTAATTGGGATATTAAATTTAATAAGACTCATAAGAACTGATGAGTCGATTTCACCATTAAGAAGGTTAGTATTAAAAAATACTCCATGCATAGTTCTACGGTTTAACAGGGAGGGAAGATTAATCAAAAGGAGTCTAATTGAATACGGTGGTAAGTCAACTCCAGGAACCCAGTTAAAACTTCTAAGGGCAAATAGTAGAAATTTCTCCTGCACAGATTCAACTCTATCCTGGTGAATCGAGTATTGTGGGTACCACATACAAGATCCATACTCCAGGATGGGACGTACTAGGGATGTATAAAAGGTTTTAGTGGTGTAGAGGTCATTAAACTCTTTCGACCACCATATACGAAATATGAGAGTCAAACTTTAATCTAGGATCAAGAATAATGCCTAAATCTTTAACTTCAAACACGCGGTAAATGGTGAAGCATCAAGCAAGTGGCGAGCAGTATGAGGGGTACTACTACAAAAAGACATGACTTTACATTTTGAACAATTTAGATTGAGTAAGTTAAAACGGCACCAGGCTGACAATGCACCCAAATCCGACTGTAGTAAATTACACTGGGAAGCTTCATTATAGGTGAAACATAGCTTCACATCATCAGCAAACATATACACAAAAGAGGTAGTAATAACAGCTGGGAGATCGTTAATAAACAAATCAAATAGCAAAGGACCAAGGTGACTACCCTGAGGAATACCAGAGGTAACAAAAATAGGTTTAGATTCTCCCAAAGTACGAAAGTCACAATAAAAGTTTTGATGGAAATCCAATAATATTTAATATATGAAGCAACCGAAAATGACTTACAGAATCAAATGCCTTAGTAAAATCGGTATAAACAACTTCAGTTTGCATTTTTTCCTGAAGCCCTTTGATAACAAGCGAAGTGAATTCAAGAAAGTAAGTGGTAGTAGATCTACGCCTAACAAAACCATGTTGATAAGGCGATATAGTTGAACTACATGTGTGTTGCAGTTGAGAACATATAATTTTTTCAAAGACTTTTGGTATGGCGGACAACTTGGATATACCCCTATAAATTTTAACGTTTGATTTTGAATAATTTTTATGGAGACTAGTTAAATAAATTTTTTAATGGCGCACAAAGAGAATCCGCGCAGTATCTAAGAATACAACCTGGCACTCCATCAGGACCAGGCAAGTAGCCAGGTTTAATAGAGTTAAATTCACTCAGGAGCGTAGACTCAGTAACTACTGGGACATATATGCAATTTGCCTTTTGAACATGAAAAGGATAGGAATTACTACTTCTATACATATTCGATGAGTATACTGATTGAAAATACTCAGCAAATAGATCGGCTACTGCCTGATCACAACTTGCTTTTGTATCATCTAGGTTTACTGAGGATGGCAAGCAAGAGACCTACGTTTAGAGTTAACAAATTTGTCAAACTGTTTAGGGTCACGTGAAAAGTTTAGTCTACAACGATTTAGATAATTATTATAGCAAGATGTGTTAACAGAAAGAAAACTAGATTTTGCTACTATATACGAAAATAAATCTAAAATAGTTCCCGATTTTTTAAAATTTTTAATATGATCTTGTTTTTGCGTTTTTCAATTGCGATAGTTCCCTCGTAAGCCAAGGTGGTTTATTATCACTTGAAGAACAAGTGACGGGAACACAAATATCCAAAAGCGAATTCAAGGTCCTATAAAATATGGCAATGGCAGTTTCTATATCAGTACAAGAATAGAGCCGAGACCAATTAGTATGCTGAAGAAGATAATTTAATTTAGTAAAGTTTAATTTATGAAAGCAACGGGATTTTAAGGTATTATTAGATACTGAACTAGGGTTAAGATCTGAGTAAGAAACAAATATTAAGTCCAACATGCTTCCACTACAGTTATGCACCCTGTTTACTTGCGATAGGCCTAACTCCAATAGGCCATCGATAAAATCATCAGAAGTGACTGGTAATACCGCCGAAGATGTGTCATTCACAGACCATACAACATGTGGCAGATCAAAATCACCAACCACTATCAGATTATCCATATCTGTCAAAAATGACAAATCAAGTTGCATTGTACTCAGATGGGATGAGTAAATGTTAATATTAGAATGAGGAGGAATATAAGAACAAGTCACATAAAGTGAACGGCAGTTTAGTAATATTTTAACACTTAAAAACTCTAAGTCCGGAAGATGCTGAGAAAGAATCTGTTCAGAGGAAGTACAGAAGTCAACGGCAATTAGAATACCACCCCATTTGCGGGAAGTGCGATCGCATCTGTACAAGTTATATTTAGAAGGAAAAATTGAATAATCAGAAATATCAGGTTTTAACCAGGTTTCAGTAAGTGCAACTATTTGAGAATCAAAAGATAAGCTGTTAATGTATAAGTTAATATTTTGATAGGCCAAGCTAATTACTTCAGGTAGTTTTTTTCAGCCGAGGTGGAGGCAACAGGATGGCTAACAGGCGGTGTACTATTGATCCTTATCCCATTATTATTATTAATTCGCCTATTCGTATACTCCTTAACGACAAGCTGCGGCGGCCAAAACTTTTGAGAGAAAATTGTCGAAAAAAGTTCAGGTGGTACACCCAACTTGAAAGAAGATATACTTCTGGCATGTTTAAATTTAAATCTTTTAAACAACAATAAGTGGAAATTCAATTTTACTTTTAACATATGCTGCAACATCATCCGATGACGTATCGGATGCCAGCCTAGAAACATAAACATTTTATTAAGTGGCAAAACAACCAGAGGCTTGTGTGCGCCAATTGTATCGCCAGTAGAATCAATAGGCACACTATCTATTGAACCGGAGGACTCACTTATTGGATCACAAATTATGTTATTAGTGGCGAGGTTATTGATAGGATTTCTTGCCGGGGAGCTAAATAAAATTAATGAGCTAGCAATAGTACCCATGGGGGGATTATTGCCAAGCACCAGAAACGGTTTAGTGGGCAGGACAGGTGGGACAGTTATCGGATGAGGTCCCGAAGTCTTGTTACACTTCGGGGATTCGGTTATCACTTTGCCATTTTTGAAATTGGACTCTAGCTGCTCGAAAGACTTTTGAAGGTTATTAAAACAACATGCATAGCTTTAAAAGCCTTTGTGAGTCTGCCTCATAAATTGCGAAGACTCTTTCACCGCCTCTTTACAAGACCCACAATACCATTTAAGGCCTGTGTCAGCAAGCAGACATTCCCTGGTTTTGGCTGTAAAGCCAACATATTTCATGTGGATGATGTTGTCACATAGACCACACAAAATAAAATCTTGGTTGGTTGAACCAACCAATTTGCCATTTTCCATGCAACAGACAAGCATCATGCAAGTAATATGCTTTAGCAAAACAGGTAGGGTGCAGGTTAACTGAGTCAAAAAAGTATTGGCACACTTAACAAATCAGAGTTTTCTGTGCAATAACTTTTCTCCCAATAAAGCTTTAACAAAATGGAAAACGGTTTTCGTTAAACGCATTTATTAACAACAAATTCCAAAAAAAAAAACTAAATTTATGCTATGGTTTCTTAGCATAACCTTAAAAAGTAAAAATAGGCACAAATTTACATCAAAAAAGTAATGGCACACACTGTATTCTAGCTGCGCTTTTGGCGCAACAACGGTGAACTCCCGTTATTTTTCACTTTTTCCTTCAACTTAGTCGTTCGTTTTCGGAGTAGAATATGACTGCAATCACTTTCGATCGCAATTTTAACAGAAGAAGAGCAATATGGCAAGAGGTGCAGAAATTTCAATTGAAGTGCGTAAATTGATCATAAAACTGTACTTGGAGAATAAATCTTATCGCGAAATTGGCACCATTATCAACAAATCATGGTCCAGTGTGCGGAACATTGTTATGCACTACTTAAACTCTGGAAAAATAGCATCTGAATGCAGATCAGGCCGCCCAAAAAATTAACGGAGCGCCAGGAGCGAGTTGTAGTGTCCACAGTGGCACAAAATCCAAAAACCTCGGCCGTGAAATTGTGCGAGAACCTCCAAGAATCGTTTGACATCAATTTCACCCCACAAACTGTGCGGAATACCCTATATAAAGCTGGGTATCATGGTCGAGCTCCTCGACGCAAGCCCTTCATTTCGGATGTCAATAAAAAAAAGAGGGTACTGTTTGCCAAACAGCATTTAGATAAGCCGGATTCATTTTGGCACACTATTATATTTAGTGATGAGTCCAAATTTAATCTATTTGGGTCAGACGGAGCACAGAAGATTTGGCGGAAGCCCAATAAAGAGCTTCAAGAAAATAACTTGCTCAAAACAATAAAACACGGTGGAGGTAACGTGATGGTTTGGGGGTGTTTTGCGGCGTCTGGAGTTGGAAACCTGGTGTTTATTGACGAGAGAATGGACAAGCATGCTTATCGCGACATTCTGAAGAACAATTTAGGTCCAAGTGTCGAGAAACTGGGCCTTAATGGCACGAATTGGCAGTTTATGCAAGATAACGATCCCAAACATTCTTCCTATCTGGTGCAGGAGTGGTTAATATATCATTGCAAGCAGCTTAAAACACCCCCCCAGTCACCGGATTTAAATCCTATTGAGCATGTGTGGCACCTACTTGAGCGGAAGATACGATCTCACCACATTACATCTAAGGATTCGTTAAAACAGGCATTATCTTCAGAATGGATCAAAATAACACCTTCTGAAACGGCAAAACTGGTAAACAGTATGAAGAGACGTTTGCAAGCAGTTGTGCAGTCAAAGGAGGCCCCACACAGTATTAGCGTGTTTCGGTTGCAATGAATAATACTGATAAGGCTATCTGTGCCATTACTTTTTTGATGTAAATTTGTGCCTATTTTTACTTTTTAAGGTTATGCTAAGAAACCATAGCATAAATTTAGTTTTTTTTTTTTGGAATTTGTTGTTAATAAATGCGTTTAACGAAAACCGTTTTCCATTTTGTTAAAGCTTTATTGGGAGAAAAGTTATTACACAGAAAACTCTGATTTGTTAAGTGTGCCAATACTTTTTTGACTCAGTGTATGTATAAGTTAAAACGTATCAATGCAAAGAGCACGATAAAACGGTAAGGATCAGAAGAGCGCTAAGGCGAGAGTGCGTGAGCGCGCAAGCAGTTATAACTGCAAGAACGACTGATAAGAGCGGTCGAGAGCGGGGAGGACTGACGTTGGAGAGCGAGAGCAAGAAAACAGACAAAGTGCTTGGCGTTAGCAGACAAAATCACAGAATATACAAAAGCAAATATAAGTATGTATGGAAGTACGTGTGTTTTCTGTAATTTTAAGCAATGCAGCGGCTGTTCGATCACAAATTAAAAGCAAATATTAAGCCGGAAATTTTCTAACTATAAACGTAAATACATACAAAGTACACTTGTGATCACTTTACTAAATGTTTAGAAATGTTACCAATGAAACACCGTTCACAATCACAAGTAAACAGATAGTTTACTGGGAGCACGCAGAAGCGCAACCGTCACCAACGAAGTAAGAAAGGTGATGATTTTTTCGTATTCTTGTGATTAAATAAGAATGTAACCATAAATGCTTCCTTACCAGTCTTTTTCATTACATTGAGAATAAAAAATAATAAGATAATATTATAACAATAAATGCTTCCTTAGCATTCTTTTTCATTGCATTGAGAATAAAAAATAATAAAAATCTAGTGTCCCACCTGTCTTGTCAACCAAGCTGGTGCCAAGCAATAATTCCTCAACGGGTCCTATTGCTGGCCCAATAATGGTTTTTAACTCGCCAGCTAGAAATCCTTGAAATAACTTAACTATACCAGCTAACAATCCTTTACTAGTGCCCTCCGATTCCACAGCTTGTGTGCCTAGTAATCTTACTGTAGGTACAGCCGGGGCTCCCAAGCCTCTTGTTGTTGTGCCACTTAATAAATTTATATTTGTGTCCAGGCTGGCATCCGATACTTCATTGGATGATGTTTCAGCTTTTGTTAAAAGTAAAATTGATTCTCCTCTTATCATTGTTGAGAAGTTTAAATTTCAACTCGCCCGTAGCAAATCTTCTTTCAAGTTGAGCGTGCCGCCTGAGCTCTTTTCGACAATTTGTTCAGAAAAACTCTGGCCGCAGCCCGCTTGTTGTAAAGGCGTATGAAAATAGGCGACTTAATAATCTCTATTGCTGCAAAAAATTAATATTATTGGATTTCCATCAAAACTCATATTGTGGCTTTCGGAGTACTTGTGTGGCCGAACACAAAAATAAGTTTTTAAACCGTCTGTATTTAAACTTATTTTTGTTACCTCTGGTGTACCCCAGGGTAGTCACCTTGGACCTTTGCTATTTAATTTGTTTATTAACGATCTTCCAGTAGTTATTACTAACTCTTTTGTATATATGTTTGCTGATGATGTGAAGCTATGTTTCACCTATAATGATGCTTCCCTAAATAATTTACTACAGTCGGATTTGGGTGCATTGTCAGCCTGGTGTCGTTTTAACTTACTCTTTTTGAAGAAGTACCCCTCATACTGCTCACTACCTGCTTGACGATTCACAACTTGGCCGCGTGTTTGAAACTAAAGACTTAAGCATTAAAGCCCATTCCCAGGAAAAAAAATTTATGGAAAGTGGTAAATTTTTATATTAGGTTCCACATAAAGTTAGAGTGACCAGCTGTGCCAAATATTTTTATGCAAAATATAAATATTTGCTGGTCACCTTATTTGATTAAATTGTTCAAATTGAGCGCCTTCTCGCATTGCTCTTTTGGGAAAGCAATTTTGGCAGATAGTCTAAATATTTCGCCAGACAACGTTCTCAAAGGAGTTGAAACACTATATATTATTGTTGCAGACGATGCGTTTCCTCTACACAAGAGGATTATGAAGTCATACGGGTCGCGCTCATTTAGCGTACCCGAACGTGTTTTTAATTGTAGGCTCAGTCGAGGCCGCCTCTGCATTGAAAATGCATTTGGCATTTTGATCGCCAAATGCATGGCTGTGCAAAATTTGCTAGAAATTACATTAAGGAATATGTAAACTCAGGCGAAGGTTCTGTTCCTTAGCAAAATAATTTGGCTGTTGTTAAAATTAAACAAAACATTGAACTCATATATAATTAAATTTAATTGTTTTTCTTTTTCATGCTCATTTATAAATGCGATTTTATCTTCTCGAAAAAAGCTTTCAAACCGCTTTCGTTCTACATTTTTTTGTGCGTCCATTTCTAATGCTGCGCGGAATAATTGTAAAGCTATTATTCCGTTTTTAAGAACAGCTGATTTTGAAATCCACAATTGTTCCACTATCGGAACTATCGATTAACTTTTCTGATGGTTGCTGGGAATTTAAAAACGGAACACATACTACGTTTATGCTTGCAAAAAAGCATGAATTCAGATCATGCTTTTTTAAAAAAATACTAGCATAAACACAAAATCGTGATTTTTTCTACACACGTATTTTGACTATGATTTTTTGGAAAAATCATGATTTTTGTGTAAGCAGTCTGGCAGCGCTTTTGTGTGAAATCAGCTGTTCCGCACTAATTAAATTGCTGCGAACAGCAGCATTCTTGACTTTAAGAGACAACGAACCATTTCTGATGTTCGCGTTTGCCGTTGAATTTAAAAAAATTTGCATTTTCATTTAACATTTTGAAGATTTAATTCGTTTAACGTTTTGGCTTTCGGTTTATCAGCTGTTTGTGCTGATGTGCTGCCACCTTTTTCATATGAAGCTGCATAGGTGGCTCCACCCTTCAGAAAAATCATGATTTTTATAAAATAGCATAAACAGGCGTATTATAAAAAGCGTGATTTTAAAAAATCATGAAACAGCAAGCATAAACGTAGTAAGAGACAAGAAAATTTCTGACAACTGTTTTTTTTTTATATAGAGTTGCACATAAAAATTCCGTTTCGCAGCTACTGGGAATGGGCCTTTATTGTTGATCCTAAATTAAAGTTTGACTCTCATATTTCGTATATGGTCAATAAGGCCATTAATGTCCTTGGCACCATCAAGCGGTGGTCGAAAGAGTTTAATGATCCCTACACCACTAAAACGCTTTATACATCCCAAGTACGTCCCATCCTGGAGTATGGATCTTGTGTGTGGTCCCCACAATTCTAGATTCACCAGGACAGAATTGAATCTGTGCAGAAGAATTTTCTTCCTTTGCCCTTAGAAGTTTTAACTGGGTTCCTGGAGTTGACTTACCCCCGTATTTTAGTAGACTCCTTTTAATAAATCTTCCCTCCCTGTTAAACAGTAGAACTATGCATGAAGTTTTATTTATTACTGACCTACTTAATGGTGAAATCGACTCATCAGTTCTTTTGAGTCGAATTTAATTTAATGTCCCAATTAGATCTTCACGTAATTTTTTACCCCTTAGCCTTGATCGTTGCTTCAGCAGCTATTTAATTCATGAACCATGTCGTGTTATATGTTTTGACTATAACATACTTAATTCTCTTGTCTCCTTGGAGGCCTCACTCTGACTCTAGCTCAAAGTTTGTAAAAGGTGGGGAAAGGGGCGCTGGGGGCGGTATGAGCGGGCGTGGCTACCAAATTTTTGCTGCGGATCTATGTGGAATGTCAATTGCTATCTTCATACCAAATTTGGTGACTCAAGCTCAAAGTTTGTAAAAGGTTTGGAAAGGGGGGTGGATGGGGTGGGCGTGGCTTCAAAACTTTGATGCAGATTTTTGGGGGTCGTTGCCAGCTATCTTCCTACCAAATTTTGTGGCTCTAGCTCCACAACTCTGGAAGATACAAGCATTTCCATTTTTGACGAAGCGTTGGGGCATCTGGAGACGGCTAGGGTGGTATTGGTGGGCGTGGCATCCAAACTTTTGATGCAGTTTTTTGGAGGGGGGGGGGGGGGGACATCAGCACATATCTTGGCACCAAATTTGGTGGCTGTAGCTCAAAAACTGTGGGAGATATAGGCTTTACTGATTTCAAAATGTAGGGGGCTGGGGGCGTAATGGGTGGGCGTGACTCCAAAACTTTGATGAAGTTCTTTGGGAGTCTTTACCAGCTATCTTCCTACCAAATTTGGTGACTCTAGCTCCACAACTCTTTAAAATAGACGCATTCTCGTTTTTGATGAAGCGTTAGGGCAGCCGGGGTCGGCTAGGGCGGTATTTGATGGCGTTGCATCCAAAATTTTGATGCAATTTTTGGGGGTTGTTAGTAGCTATCTCCTTACTAAATTTGGTAGTTCTAGCTGTAAGCATGTGCGAAATATGTGGATTTATCAGTTTCGAGTTATCGAATTTATCGATTTGCCAGCCCCCAGTTATCGTAGAACCCCCATTTTGACACTTTAATTTACTATCCCATAAATAAAGACAGTTGAAAAGTTTCAAGTCTCTAGCTTGAAAGGTGTGGAAAAAACTTGTAACCATACGGATGGACACACGGACAGACACCATGACGGACATTGAACAAAACCAATATACTCTTTACCTTCGGTATCAAGTATAACAAGATCGACCTTATTTGCGTTATCTAATCGTAACCACTAATTACTAATCTAACGCTGGTCTGATTGGGTTTTTCTGCGTTTTGCCCAATCCACGCAACAAATGTTGGACCACTAATTTTATTGTTGATCTTCCCAGAGCTTTAACGTTAACTTTCAGATTTTTATATAATTTTATTTTACTCAATTTTAATTTCGATTTTAAATTTTATTTTAATATTATTTAATTTGGATTTTATGTCAGCTGATCATAGTTGACAATAAACAAATAAATAAATAAATCAAAACTAATCAATGGGGAAGTTAATTCATCTGAATTAATCAAGCAAATTAGCTTTGCAGTTCCCATTACAGTTAACATTTTTATCTTTTAATCTCCTAACTCGTTGTTCTAACTTTGCTCTTCATAATCGTTTTCGGATCTTTTACTCAATCCATATCGATCTTTCCGGCATTATATAGTTCGACTCCTACTTGATTACTTCAAAATTTTATGTTATCTGTATACATGTTCGCAATCTTCGACGTCGTGTCAACTGTCGTCGAATGCAGACGTGTTTTCTCATCGTGGTCCGGTTAATTAATTCCCAAACGCAAAAGTGCAGTGATATAGAAGCTAATAAAATATATATTTTATGCGAAACGACGCTAAGTGCAATGTATCTGCACAAATTGCTTTTTAAAAATCTGCAATTCAAACAAAACAATTGACTTTTAACAAATAATAACATATAAAACAAAAGGCACTAACAAATTCTTCACCTCGCTTAAGACAATGAGTCAACGCGAGAATTGTGGCCAGCGACAACGCGAGCAAGACGAGCGTCGTGGGCTGAGCAACGCTTACTTTTCCGTAGTTTCAGAGCAGCCCGAGAGGTCAATTTCCCCCAACCCGCAAATCGAACTCTCTTACACAGCGCGTGCCAGATAACGTTTTTGCTCACGTCTCCGTCCCTTTTATCTATCAAGTCAACGCAATCCGACCGCGCGCGTCCGGCAACACCCAACCCGACAAATGAAGTATTGCACACAGCACGCGACCGAAAGTTTTCGTGCTTCCCGTCTCTCTTAGCAACGACTGCAAGTGCTGCGCCCTCTCTAGGTACCGCAACAGCGACTACAACCACAACTGCACCGATACCTATTTCCCGTTCAACTAGCACAACGACTGCTGCGTCGCGACGTCACATTAGTTGCAGTTCCCAAGGAGCTTAGCAATGTGGAAGCGGCATGCAACTCTCGCATAAAGTTTGCTGCGAATACGAGATCACCGTTAAATCAACAAGTGCCCTGCGATGTCTTGGAACACAAAGTTCTGCTTTTGTGGACACCCAGAAGAGAGCATCATCATCACGCGATCACTGGCTGTCGTTAATTTAGGCTATTCTCAGAAAGTATTTTGGAACGGTATGCCGTTTATGGCATGTACAAAAATACCTTCTGAAATAAGCACTAATTTACATGCTAAAAATGGCATACCGTTCAAAAATACTTAAATAGTAAAATAATAATACTTTCCTTTTATATTTCCTCGACATTAAAACACTTTCATGGTATATTTTCTTTTAATCTGAAGAGATGGCAAAATACTAAGAGTTCAATTGAGCGATATCATTTGCTAACTTAAAATGGAGAAAAGAAAGTGGGTGCTCAAAGAGCGCCTTGAGACTTGAAACATATGTTAGTGAAAACAACATACAGGTCAAGTTCGCTTAAAATTATTGATAATTCCTCCCTATTCTCATATGGTCATTATATCGAAAATAATAAAATATTTTAATGAAAAGTTTTGGAACTTGGAAATTGAAAATTTTAAAATAACATTGATTATAATAATATAAAAAACATGCAATTAGAATCGGAAGTGTGGTTTCTAGATGAAAATATATCAATCAAGCAGGAGTTCAGTAGAACAGGCAGTTCCTGTACACGCGTGCACACATACACTCATACCAGATTCAAAACAATGACTGAGCTCAAAAATTCTTCGGTCTAGGGATTCTCCGGATCGAGTACTCTCGCAATGACTTTCTTACTTGTGATGCTTATGTCTAAAGACTCGTCTAGTAGAATACTGAATTTTGACACTCAAATATCACAGCGTCTGTCCGTCTGTTTGTTCGCCAATTTTTTTTCACAACCTAAAAGCTAAAGACTTGAAACTTTCAAATTCTCTTTATTTATGGGATAGTAAATAAAAAAGTAAAGACAACGACAACTCCAAAAACTGCCCATCAATATTGCCCAAGCCGCCCCCTCACACCAAAACGCTTCGTCAAAAACGAGAACGCGTGTATCTTCCAGAGTTGTGGAGCTAAAGCTTCCAAATTTGGTAGGAAGATAGCTGGCAACGACCCCCAAAGAACTGCAAAAGTTTTGGAGCCACGCCCACCCATTCCAGCCCTCTTTCCACATCTTTTACAAACTTTGTGCTACATTCACAAATTTTGGAAGGAAGGTAACAGTTGACATCACATAAAAATCTGAATCAAAAATTTGGATGCCACGCCCACCCATACCGCCCCCAGCCGCCCAACCTTTTACAAACTTTGAGCTAGAATCTCCAAATTAAGTATGAAGATAGTAATTGACATTCCACTAAGATCTACCTCAAAAATTTGGATATATCGCCCCAGCCCCCCTCTCCCACCTTTTACAAACTTTGAGCTAGAGTCACTAAATTTTGAAGGAATACAGCTGGTGGCATCTCCATCCGCATCTGACATTCTTTGAAACAGCGTAAGCCACTCCCGCATCCGTACCCCTTTGCAATCAATCTTTTTACCGCTTTCAAAACTGGTGATTCGTATACCGCAGTTGGTTGCGTCCGACTACAACTTTTCAATTTTTTCAGGTATAAAACTGTGTTAAATGAAAAAAACTGCGCAGTTGAAGTCAATTATTCAAATGGGACAAGAGTAAAACATATCCAGAAACTTTAAACTAGGCATACGTTGTCCAAAAAATGGCGTGATGTCGTACGCTCAGTATTCTAAAAATTAAAACAAAAATAATAATATAAAATAAAAAATTTTTCAAAAAGTACCTGCTTAAATTTAACAATTTCGAATCAACGTTTTGACACAAATGCGTGTAAGTAGTTTTGATACATTTTCGGCTAGGTTGTTTGAACAAGCTCGAACACACTCGTTGCAGCTCTTTGACTGCGTTCGTTTTTAAACACACATTTTTCACAGAATATGGTATCCTTTGTTATTGAAAAATGTGTGGCCAAATGAAAGAAACTCGAAAATAATTTCAACATAAGTATTGAGGTTATGATTATGTAGCCAAAAATACATTCTTAAAAATTTTCCGAATTTCATTAGTTTTTGAACCGTGTAAAAGCGAAATCATGTAAAACGAGTATCGTGTAAATCGGGGGATAGGTGTATATAAATATTAAACTAGCAGTACCCTACGCTCGTTGCTACGCCACCAACCAAGCTAAATTTAAAGGAATGACATTACACATTGAGTTACATAAGTGATTTTGTTCAATTGTGACTTGCAGCGTATTGTTTCAATTCGTTATTGTTGTTGTTGTTATTCCAAATTGAATCCAAACACTTGCAAAGATTGTCCTTGTGGCTTGTTGATTATCATTGCAAAGCGAGTCGCACCGGGAACTGCAATCGTTTGAATTCGAATGACATATCTGGATATCTGGGATCATTGGGATACGTGGTAAGTCTTGACCTTTGAATTTTCGAGTCAAAACCGTTGCCTCGATAACATTGATCATCATAGACCACATTTACACGCTGAAGTTTTTTCATGAAGTTTTTTTTTTTTTCATTCTGTTTTACTACTTCTTCGGAATTCAGGTCGCATTTACACGCTGAGAGGGGGGCTGGGGGCGATTTTGGTGGGCGTGGCATCCAAAGTTTTGATGCAGATCTGTGTGGAATGTCAATTGCTATCTTCATACCAAATTTGGTGACTCTAGCTCGAAAATTGTTAAAAGTGGGGAAAGGGGGCTGGGGGCGGTATGGGTGGACGTGGCATCCAAAGTTTCGATGCAGATCTGTGTGAAATGTCAATTGCTATCTTCATACCAAATTTGGTGACTCTTGCTCGAAAATTGTAAAAAGTGAGAAAAGGAAGGCTGGGGGCGGTATGGGTGGGCGTGGCATCCAAATTTTTGCTGCAGATCTTTGCGAAATGTCAATTGCTATCTTCATACCAAATTTGGTGACTCTAGCTCGAAAATTGTAAAAGGTGAAGAAAAGGGGGCTGGGGGCGGTATGGGTGGGTGTGGCATCCAAAGTTTTGATGCAGATCTGTGTGAAATAACAATTGCTATGTTCATACCAAATTTGGTGACTCTAGCTCGAAAATTGAAAAAGGTGGGGAAAAGGGGGCTGGGGGCGGTATGGGTGGGAGTGGCATCCAAAGTTTTGATGCAGATCTGTGTGAAATAACAATTGCTATGTTCATACGAAATTTGGTGACTCTAGCTCGAAAATTGTAAAAGGTGGGGAAAAGGGGGCTGGGGGCGGTTTGGGTGGGTGTGGCATCCAAAGTTTTGATGCAGATCTGTGTGAAATAACAATTGCTATGTTCATACGAAATTTGGTGACTCTAGCTGGAAAATTGTAAGAAGTGGTGAAAGGGTGGCTGGGGGCAGTATGGGTGGGCGTGGCATCCAAATTTTTGCTGCGAATCTATGTGGAATTTCAATTGCTACCTTCCTTCCAAATTTGGTGACTCTAGCTCGAAGTTTGTTAAATGTGGGGAAAGGGGGGCTGGGAGCGGTATGGGTGGGCGTGGCATCCAAATTTTTGATGCAGATCTGTGTGAAATAACAATTGCTATGTTCATACGAAATTTGGTGACTCTAGCTCGAAAATTGTAAAAGGTGGGGAAAAGGGGGCTGGGGGCGGTTTGGGTGGGTGTGGCATCCAAAGTTTTGATGCAGATCTGTGTGAAATAACAATTGCTATGTTCATACGAAATTTGGTGACTCTAGCTCGAAAATTGTAAGAAGTGGTGAAAGGGTGGCTGGGGGCAGTATGGGTGGGCGTGGCATCCAAATTTTTGCTGCGAATCTATGTGGAATTTCAATTGCTACCTTCCTTCCAAATTTGGTGACTCTAGCTCGAAGTTTGTTAAATGTGGGGAAAGGGGGGCTGGGAGCGGTATGGGTGGGCGTGGCATCCAAATTTTTGATGCAGATCTTTGTGAAATGTCAATTGCTATTTTCATACCAAATTTGGTGACTCTAGCTCGAAAATTTTAAAAAGTGGGGAAGGGGGGGTGAAATGGGTGGGCGTGGCTCCAAAACTTTGATGCAGATTTTTGGGGGTCGTTACCAGCTATCTTCCCACCAAATTTGGAGGCTCTAGCTCCACAACTCTGGAAGATACACGCATTCCCGTTTTTGACGAAGCGTTGGGGTGGATGGGGGCGGCTAGGGCAGTATTGGTGGGCGTGGCATCCAAACTTTTGATGCAGTTTTTGAGGGGTCATTATCACTTATCTTCGCACCAAATTTGGTGGCTCTAGCTCAAAAACTGTGGGAGATATAGCCATTTCTGATTTCAAAATGTGGGGGGGGCTGGGGGCGTAATGGGTGGGTGTGGCTCCAAAACTTTGATACAGTTTTTTGGGGGTCGTTACCAGCTATCTTCCTACCAAATTCGCTGGCTCTAGCTCCACAACTCTGGAAGATACACGCATTCCCGTTTTTGACGAAGCGTTGGAGCGGATGGGGGCGGCTAGGGCAGTATTGGTGGGCGTGGCATCCAAACTTTGGATGCAGTTTTCGGGGGGTCCTCATCACCTATCTTGGCACAAAATTTGGTGGCTATAGCTCAAAAACTGTGGGAGATATAGGCGTTTTTGACTTTAAAATGCGGTGGGCTGGGGGCGGAATGGGGGGGGGCGTTGCTCCAAAATTTTCGATGCAGTTTTTTGGGGGTTGCTAGTAGCTATCTTCTTACCAAATTTGGTAGTTCTAGCTGTAAGGATGTGCGAAATATGTGGATTTATCGGTTTTGAGTTATCGAATTTATCGATTTGCCAGCCCCCCAGTTATCGTAGAACCCCCATCTTGACACTTTAATTTTCTATCCCATAGATAAAGAGAATTGGAAAGTTTCAAGTCTCTAGCTTGAAGGGTGTGGAAAAAACTTGCACACATACGGACGGACAGACGGACAGACACCATGACGGACATTGCACAAAACCAATATACTCTTTACTTTCGGTATCGAGTATAATAACGGACTTCACCAACTCAGACTACATACCGATTATGGACGGAGACATAACTATTTGGAAGGACTTCCAATACCTAAAACATTCAACTAACCTAACCATGTACTCAGCAATAGTAAAAAATACGGAACAACTAAGAAACCATTTCCCACAATCACATATGAGACAGATATTAAATTCAGACTTACGACACATTAAAACTCTCATAGCAACAGTAAACGTACACCATAGACATGCTAGAAGTATAAACCTTATAGGCACTGCATTAAAATTCGTAGCCGGCACTCCAGTTTTCGATGATTTCGAGAACTTGAAATTCACACAAAAAGAGCTTCTAGAATCAGATAACAGACAGATGAATATTTACACATAGACTCAAGAACAAATAAATGCACTAAAAAATACAGTAAATATTTTAATAGAATATGCAAAAGCAAAACATTGCTGTCAAGAAATAGGATTATAATTGTTGAACTCGAAGTCTTGATACTGTCGGTCACACTTTCAAAAATTGGAATAATTAATCCCGCCATTTTAGACTCTAACGATTTAAACAACATAAGTGAAAAGAATAAGAACTACGAACTTTACAAAAAAAAAAAACAGAACCAACAGCAGCAGCATAACAATAACAACGAAAAAAAAAAACAACTAATAAGCGGCAGCGAAATAGCTAACCAGCAGCAGCAGAATAAGCGACAGCAACAACAAAATACATCAACCAACGGCAGCATAACAAAAACGAAGAACATCAACCGGCGGCAGCAGCACAATTAAAGTTGTAAACAAATCATGTAAGTGGAGTGTTCATTGACATTTTTACTTGATTAAAAGAATAAAAAGAAAAACATTAAACGAAATTAAAAAAAAAAAATTGTGTGTGTTGACCGACGACAAATATTATAGCCGCAAGTTTAGAAAATTCTTGCAAAGTGGAAAAAATCCGAATATAAAAACGAAACAAAAATACTTTGTTCTTTGTGTTAATAAAACATTTGTCTGATAGTGATCTAGAGGACCTACTAGGCAAATTCAAAAAACTTAGAAGCTCTGAAAATCAGTTTGAAGCTCAAAGCTCTTTCAACATGGCACTTACTAGCGAACAATTGAAGGCTGTCGTAGAGGCTGCAGTCTCAAGCTCAAGATTCAATCAAAAGCCAGAGGATATGAAAGAACACTTTGGTAGAGTAAATATCAGCACACCAGAGGTAGAGACTTATAAAGAGGCCGAAATCAAGATAAGTAGCTTGTGCAAAGAAACCTTAGACATTATGAAGTCCTTACCTGACTTTGTGGGAAAAAATGAGACGAACGTTTCATGGAGAAAAGCGGCACATTCCGCATATACAGTGTACGAAAAACATGACGGGAGCTCCAAACATTACCAAGCTCTTGGCATAATGAGTAATAAAATAAAAGGTCCAGCTGAAATGGTCCTGTCATCCTTCGATACCCCTTTAAATTTTAAAGCAATTATTAAACGTTTAGATATCACATGCGCTGACAAACGACCAGTGTATTTGATAGAGCAGGAAATGTCAACACTCCGCCAAGGAAATATGACTCTGCTACAATACTATGACGAAGTAGAGAAAAAACTGACTTTACTTGTAAACAAGACAATCATGACGTACGAAAACAATGTAGCTGCCCCATTGAATGAAAAATACAGAGCAGATGCTCTACGTGTATTTATTTTGGGAACTAGAAAGTCGTTAAGCGACGTTCTTTTTTCCTCAAGACCATCCGATCTTCCTTCTGCCTTGGCACTAGCCCAAGAAGTCGAAGCTAACCATGAGCGATACATGTTTGCTAGTACTTTTGCTCGAAACATTGAAGAAAAAGTAAAAAAAAGGTGAACAAAGACAGCAGGTTAGGGAGAGAAATGTAACACCAGATACTAGGTCTAACCAGGAGGGTAAAAATCCCTTTTTTAACAAAAGACAAGCACCAAAACAGGATCAAGTCCAACCAATGGAGATCGATAACTCTTCACGTTTTAGACAGCCCACTCAAAACCAACAAGGCGGTCAACCTTATAGACAAATACAAAACAATCAGTGGCAAATGCAACAACAAAACGCTCGACCAGACGCACACAACGGTCAGGGACATTCAAAGAAAAGACCAAACGATAGCAGTGCAAGGTATACAGGACCGAAACAACAGAGAATAAATAACATAGTCTCGGACTATGCCCCACCTGACAACGAAGAGAACCAATACTCAGAAGTAGCTGAGAATGAAGCAGAAAATATTAAACTTGACCTCACAGAAAATGACCAAATTAATTTTTTAGAAATGACTCCCTGCTCCCGTTCATAGAAAGGGTCATCGCAGGGAAAACAATCAAGCTTTTGATAGATACAGGGGCTTCCAAAAACTATATTAAATCATTAACAGAATTAAGAAAAACAGAAAATAGAAAAAAATGTTTGGTTATAAGAAGTCAGCAGACGTTTTTATTTTGAGCTCCGTGTTTTTTTCGCTTTATCTTGCCTAAAAAGTTGTTTTTAAAAAACAGAAAGGAACATTTAGTTGTGATTTACACAGTGGCATATTATCTGATTAAAAGTTGTGCTAAATCAATACACAATTAACGAAAACAATCATTTAAACTCTGCTTGACGCGGGAAACATAAATTACAATAACAAACAATTAAAGAAACAAACAAGAATTTTGGTAGCGAATGTGAGCACAAAACACAAAGTAAAAGCTCACTCTAACAAAAACAAACAACACACTCAGTGACTTCGTCGCAAACACATAAAAACCCATCAAACGAACTCAATGGCACCGGTACAAAAGAGACTGAGTGAAAACTCAATTGGAGAGATTAAGCAGACCAAGGCGCCAGACATGGGATCTATTTTGCAGCTCATCGACCAGCGTCTTCAGGAGCAGCTGATATGATAGCTCGAAAAATGAGTGAATCTGAAGCGCGCATACTCTCTGTGCTTCATGAGCGGCTAGACGGCATGAGTGCAGAAATGCAGAAAATGAGTGAGCGTGTTGAAAAACTGGAGAGAGATGCGGCTGCGTTGGACTCGCTAAAGGCACAGGTGGGCTTGCTTGAGTCAAAAATGTTGACACTTGCAACAGCAGAAGTGGCGAATGACCTCCGCATGCATGGGGTCCCGTTCTGTGAGGGGGATTCACTCAAAACTGTTTTCAACACCTTATGTTTATACTCGATACCGAAGGTAAAGAGTATATTGGGTTTGTGCAATGTCCGTCATGGTGTCTGTCCGTCTGTCCGTCTGTCTGTCTGTCTGTCTGTCCGTCTGTCCGTCTGTCCGTCTGTATGAACGCTACTTTTTTCCACACCCTTCAAGCTAGAGACTTGAAACTTTCCAATTCTCTTTATCTATGGGATAGTAAATTAAAGTGTCAAGATGGGGGTTCTACGATAACTGGGGGGCTCGCAAATCGATAAATTCGATAACTCAAAACCGATAAATCCACATATTTCGCACATCCTGACAGCTAGAACTACCAAATTTGGTGAGAAGATAGCTACTAGCAACCCCCAAAAAACTGCATCAAAAATTTTTGAGCCCCGCCTACCCATTCCGCCCCCAGCCACCCCGCATTTTAAAGTCAAAAAAGCCTATATCTCCCACAGTTTTTGAGCTATAGCCACCAAATTTGGTGCCAAGATAGGTGATGATGACCCCCCAAAAACTGCATCCAAAGTTTGGATGCCACGCCCACCAATACCGCACTAGCCACCCCCATCTGCCCCAACGCTTCGTCAAAAACGGGAATGCGTGTATCTTCCAGAGTAGTGGAGCTAGAGCATCCAAATTTGGTGGGAAAATAGCTGGTAACGACCCCCAAAAATCTGCATCAAAGTTTTGGAGCCACGCCCACCCATTTCGCCCCCCCTTCCCCACTTTTTACAATTTCGAGCTAGAGTCACCAAATTTGGTATGAAAATAGCAATTGACATTTCACAAAGATCTGCATCAAAAATTTGGATGCCATGCCCACCCATACCGCTCCCAGCCCCCCTTTCCCCACATTTAACAATTTTCGAGCTAGAGTCACCAAATTGGTATGAAGATAGCAATTGACATTCCACACAGATCGGCATCAAAACTTTGGATGCCACGCCCACCCATACCGCCCCAGCCCCCCTTTCCCAACATTTAACAATTTTCGAGCTAGAGTCACCAAATTTGGTATGAAGGTAGCAATTGACATTCCACAAAGGTCTGCATCAAAAATTTGGATGCCACGCCCACCCATACCGCCCCCAGCCCCCCTTTCCCCACATATAACAATTTTCGAGCTAGAGTCACCAAATATGGTATGAAGGTAGCAATTGACATTTCGCAAAGATCTGCATTAAAATTTGGATGCCACACCCAATAATACCGCCCCCAGCCCCCCTTTCAACAGCTCTTACAAACTTTCAGCTAGAGCCACCAAATTTGGAAGGAAGATAGTTGGTGGCATCGGAGAATCTTTAAGGCAGCGTACACCTTTGTCCCATCCGTACCCCTTCGCAATCAGGCCTCTTTTTACCTGTTTATACTCGATACCGAAGGTAAAGAGTATATTGGGTTTGTGCAATGTCCGTCATGGTGTCTGTCCGTCTGTCTGTCTGTCCGTCTGTCCGTCTGTATGAACGCAACTTTTTTCCACACCCTTCAAGCTAGAGACTTGAAACTTTCCAATTCTCTTTATCTATGGGATGGTAAATTAAAGTGTCAAGATGGGGGTTCTACGATAACTGGGGGGCTCGCAAATCGATAAATTCGATAACTCAAAACCGATAAATCCACATATTTCGCACATCCTGACAGCTAGAACTACCAAATTTGGTGAGAAGATAGCTACTAGCAACCCCCAAAAAACTGCATCAAAAATTTTGGAGCCCCGCCTACCCATTCCGCCCCCAGCCCCCCCCGCATTTTAAAGTCAAAAAAGCCTATATCTCCCACAGTTTTTGAGCTATAGCCACCAAATTTGGTGCCAAGATAGGTGATGATGACCCCCCAAAAACTGCACCCAAAGTTTGGATGCCACGCCCACCAATACCGCACTAGCCACCCCCATCTGCCCCAACGCTTCGTCAAAAACGGGAATGCGTGTATCTTCCAGAGTAGTGGAGCTAGAGCCACCAAATTTGGTAGGAAGATAGCTGGCAATAACCCCAAAAGAATTGCATCAAAGTTTTGGAGCCACGCCCACCCATTTCGCCCCCCCTTCCCCACTTTTTACAATTTCGAGCTAGAGTCACCAAATTTGGTATGAAAATAGCAATTGACATTTCACAAAGATCTGCATCAAAAATTGGATGCCATGCCCACCCTTACCGCTCCCAGCCCCCTTTCCCCACATTTAACAATTTCGAGCTAGAGTCACCAAATTTGGTATGAAGATAGCAATTGACATTCCACAAAGATCTGCATCAAAAATTTGGATGCCACGCCCACCCATACCGCCCCAGCCCCCCTATCCCCACATATAACAATTTTCGAGCTAGAGTCACCAAATTTGGTATGAAGGTAGCAATTGACATTCCACAAAGATCTGCATCAAAACTTTGGATGCCACGCCCACCCATACCGCCCCCAGCCCCCCTTTCCCCACATATAACAATTTCGAGCTAGAGTCACCAAATATGGTATGAA
Organism: Scaptomyza flava; assembly: GCA_030179655.1. Taxonomy (NCBI): domain Eukaryota; kingdom Metazoa; phylum Arthropoda; class Insecta; order Diptera; family Drosophilidae; genus Scaptomyza; species Scaptomyza flava. The sequence continues at coordinate 35,074,792 of JARNME010000404.1, read as the reverse complement.
GGTAGCAATTGACATTTCGCAAAGATCTGCAGTAAAATTTGGATGCCACACCCAATCATACCGCCCCCAGCCCCCCTTTCAACAGCTCTTACAAACTTTCAGCTAGAGTCACCAAATTTGGAAGGAAGATAGTTGGTGGCATCGGAGAATCTTTAAGGCAGCGTACACCTTTGTCCCATCCGTACCCCTATGCAATCAGGCCTCTTTTTACCTGTTTTAATACTGGTATCGAGTATGCCGCAGTGGGTTGCGTCCGACTGCAACGTTTCCACTTGTTTTCTTTGGGACTGACACCGGCACCGAGACTTAAAGACATTTTTAGGGTCAAACAGGCAAAAAATTTAAACACAGTTGTCGACCCTGCAATAATTATTAAATTTGAAAACGCACGTGAGAAGATTGCTCTCATGCGGGCAGCGGGAGAGTATCGTCGGACGGCAAAGCAACTACTAAACTTGCAGTTGTTGGGATTTGACTCGTCCACGCCTTTCTACATCAACGAACAGTTGACAAGAGAGAACCACGCTGTGTTTAAAGAGGCTATGCGGATGAAGTGTCAGAAAGTTTTATCTGCCGTTTTCTGCCGACGCTCATGCGTTTATGTAAAGAGAAGTGAGAGGGCAGAGCCAGTGTGTGTGGAGAGCTTTCAAAAGCTATTACAATTTCAAGCCGAAAGCTCTACAATTTCGGCTAATGCTTCGCCTGAATGAGCGTCAATTTGATTCTGTTTATATGTTTTGTCTTTGTCACAATTTTACTTGTATTTTAATTTAAATTACCCGCCTATTATTATTGTTGTTATTATTGTTGAAACATATTTAGTGTTAAGTATTGTAAAATATTCTGATGTGCCTCAGTTAGGTTCTAAATTCAAACTTTTAAGATGTCTATAACACAGATTAATTCCAGAGCGAGCAGCCATGCCATGGTTAGAGTTTTAAGATATAAGATATTTAGTTGCTTCTCGGGTGTGTGTATAGGGCAAATAAGAACTTAGATTATTCAGGCATGATTAATTCAATTGAAAACGTATCGGTAAATTATACTGATGTAATTATACTTGGTGACCTAAATAGTAAGATGATCCAAGAAGAAAATTATTATTAGATTTCAACGCACTGGGTCTTAACCTTGTTAACGCATCAACACCAACACATTTTTCACGAACTATTAATACACTACTTGATGTCATTTTTGTAAATGATATGGATAAAGTTATGTTGTATGACCAATTATCAGTACCTGAATTCTCTAAACATGATCTCATTTTTTTATCCTATAACACACAACCTGACTATAGTAACCAGACTATTCAATATAGAGATTTTAAGAATGTAGATAGTAGTATGTTATACAGTGACTGTAGCTCGTGTGATTGGGACCGTATATACTCTCTTCCCTCGGTGGACACCCAGCTAGGCCTGCTACAAAGAAATATAGACTATCTTTACAATAAGCATGTACCGATTAGAACCATAGTTGTTAAGCCGAAGCCAAATCCATGGTTTAGTAGTAATATTACAAGTGCAATAAAATACAGGGACATGCTTTATGAGAAATGGAAACGATACAAGACTGCTCATTTGCTTCAACTATTTAAGACTGCTAGGCGTAAGGTTAATGACTTGATTAATAGTGCTAAGCGTAGGTTTTATGGTAGTAACTTCAATAGAATAAATTCGTCGCAAAAGGGTAAATCTGTGATAAATGACGACTTGGACGTAAATGTTCTTAATCGTAGTTTTGTCAACATTAGTGTCCGTCCAGCTACATGTAATCCGTATGTTAATTCTGTGTCGTTAAATAATTGTTCTAGCTGTTTTAATTTTGTGGGTGTGAGTCAATGTGATGTACTTAATGCAATCCTTAGAATCAAGTCAAATGCAAGTGGAAGAGATGGAATAAGTCCAAAGTTTGTAAAAATGTTACTACCATTTATTCTAGGGCACATTACACACATTTTAAATAATGCTATAACCACATCCACATTCCCAGAGATGTGGAAAATTGCGAAAATCACACCCATCCCTAAAAATAACAAGTAAGAAGGCTCTAGTCGGGAGAGCCCGACTAGAAGATACCCTGAACCCAGTTGCAATAAATATATTTAATTTATATAAGACTTTGGTATACTGGCTCAGCTTCCATCGATTAAGTTCAATATCTCCGGTGTTTCTCAACCGATTTGGACGAAATTTTCAGAAAAGTTCTATCATTATCCATTACTTCAACCCTCATTTTTAGATTTTCCAAATTCGATATTTTATTGTTATCGATATTATGTGTATTGTAAAGTTAAGAGACGATTAGTTTTTTAGGAGTTCGGAGCGACTGTTCATATCGCTCCGATTGCTTTATTTTGAATCAATCTAACAATGTCAGCTTAAACATATTGTAAGCTACTAAAAGGCTGTGTGCTGCTTATGGTGGTAGCGCAGCCGTTTGTATATAAGCGTTTTATATATATAAGCGACGGATACGTCGCTGCGGGCAGAGTGTGTTATGCACATGTATACTTAAGTGGTCAATGCATGGGACATATGCTGACGCTGTCTTATTCTTGTAGGATCATATTTCGATGCACTTGAAGAGTACTTGGAATGCACTTGAAAGTGTATGTCCGAATATGTTTATGCAACAACTAAGTGTTGTTGCCCTTTATGTTATGTTTATACAGCAACAAAGTGTTACTGATTTGGGTACATTTAGTACAGTACACCATTGATATATGTGCATACTACATCTCCCTGCTTTTGAAAAATAACGTAATATCTGTAGTTATTTTAAAATTAATCAGTATTACTAAATATTTTTTTTTTATTTTTTATTTTATTTGAAATCAATCGTGAACAAATATTTTTAACCTATCTTTATGTTCTTTTTGTTTTTTGTGTTTGTTATCTGAAATCGTTATATTATCATTTTCACCTATACTTTCTACCTTATATGGGCCCGTATATTTAAAATCTAACTTATGGCCTACTTCGTTTTTTAGTAAAACTTTATCTCCTATTGATAGAGTTATGTTCCTAGTTTTTAAATCATATATTTCCTTATTTTCTGTTTATTTAATTCGAGCATATTTCTTGCTCTTTTGTATGCTACTTCTAATCTGTATTTACTTTCTTTAGCGTAGTCATCTATGTTATATATAGGTTCTATATTACTTATGCTGTTAAAGTACTTTGGTAGATTATTAGTCTTACCGAATACTAACTCATATGGACAATAATTGTGTGCCATAGAGGGGGTTGTATTAAAACAATAAACAAAATATTTGAGCCATACATCCCAATCTGTTTTATTAACTGATATATAGGATCGAATAAACTCGTTGAACGTTCTGTGGCTTCTTTCAATTGTTCCAACAGTTTGATGATGATGTGCAGTTGATGTTATATTCTTTATTTTTAAATATTTGCACAGATCATTATAATTAAATTTTTATATTCCGTTCCCATGTCCGAAATGAACGTCTTCATTGGACCGTACTTGAGAATAAATGATTCAAATATTGCTGTTGCAACTGTTACTGCACTTTTATTTGCGATAGGTATAGCAACTAAATATTTAGTCAGGTCACATATGAGGGTGACTGCATATTCATTGCCTTTTTCTGACTTTGGTAGTGGACCAATTGTATCCACTATAACTCTGTCAAATGCTTTCATCGGGGTTTCAGTAATTGTTAAAGGGGTCTTGGTATTTGTTGTTATTTTTGCTTTTTGACATTTTTGACATTTCCGGATGTACTCAGTATATCACGAGTCATACCTTTCCAGTAATAATGTCTTTTTACCTTGGCCAAGGTTTTTGCAATGCCTGTATGACCTCCTTGTACTGGATCGTCATGTAGTGTAGACAATATAGCTTCTTTCTCTTTAATATCTGTTAATGTGGTCACCGGGTTGAGTAGCGCTACTCTCAATGTACTTAATATTTTATTGCCCATTATTTTGAAATTATCTATTGAAATTTTTTCAAAGATATTTTCCCACGGTGCCATTTTCAATTGGCTGATTTTCAATATACCGGCTTCTTTTTCGAGCCTAGGGAATAGTTGTCCTAAATCAATATTTCCTTTATTAGTATATAAATCTCCAATATCAATTCTTGCAATAATTTTCTTACCATGCTTAAATAAACATAGCATATCTTTTATATGCAAGGTCACTACTTTACGTACCTCATCATTATAATGACTTCATATACGTTGGGCTGAGAAGCTGTTTTAGTAGGTTGCTTTGGCATCTCTACTTTATTGTTTTCTGCGCAGAAATTTTGTCTACTTTGATACCTGGTAGTGTCTTTCAGGATTTTATTTTGTATGTCTTTTAGTTCGGATATTGTTATTCGTGACAATGCATCGGCTACAAAATTATCTTTGCCTCTTAGGTACTCTACTGTAAAATTGTATTCCTCTAATTCAAGTCTCATACGCGTTAATTTAGAACTGGGGTTTGTCATTGAAAACAAAAATGTTAGGGGTCTATGGTCAGTTTTTACTGTGAAATGTGTTCCGTAAATATATGGTCTAAATTTGGTAATTGCCCAATAAATGGCTGTTAACTCTTGTTCCGTTGTACTCTTGTTACTTTCTCCTTTGGTGAATGATCTCGATGCGTAGGCTACTGGAAGCTGAATTCCATTGTGGACTTGTGTTAGCACTGCGCCACAGGCTTGCTTACTAGCATCTGTTATTATACAAAATTCTTTTGTAAAATCTGGATATTGTAACAGAGTAGACTTCATTAATTGAGCTTTGAGATATTCAAATGCATTTTGACATTCATTAGTCCATTCAAATGGAACATTCTTTTTATTTTATCTTGTTATATGCCTAGCATAATCGGCGAAATTTTGATGAATCGTCTATAATAATTACAAAATGCTATAAAGCGTCTAGCGCTGTCAGAGTCGTGTGGGACTGGATAATTTAATATGACATCAAATTTTTTGTCATCTGGTAAGATTCCCTTATCTGTGCATTTGTGTCCCAAAAATGTGACTTCATGCATGAAAAATGAACATTTTTCAGGATGTAGCTTCAAGTTGTGTTTCCTACACATGTCAAAAACACTAATTAAATTGTTAAGCATGTGTTTTTCGGAACAACCGATTACTATTAAGTCATCCATGTAAAGGAATGCTTGTGATGGTTCAAGTCCAGAGAATGCAATAGTCATCATTCTTTGGAATGAATTTGGGGCTATCTTTAAACCAAATGGCAATCGCGTAAAGCGATAAGAGCCATTGCTTGTTGAAAAGGATGTTATATCTCTAGAGTTTTCGTCTAGCTCAATCTGGTGGAATCCTGACATTAAGTCAAGGCAAGAGAAATATTTTGCTCTTCCTAGTTGATCTAAGATTTCATCGATTCTAGGAAGTGGGAACTTATCGGATAGTAATTTTTTATTAATTTGGCGATAGTCAATAACTAAACGCCATTTTTTCTTTTCATTATCTATGGATTTCTTTGGTACTAGTAACAGTGGACTGTTGTATTCCGAGACTGAGGGTTCAACTATTTTATCTTTAATGAGTTTATCGACTTGAGCTTGAATTTCGTCTTTTGACTGTGAGGGCTTCTATAGTTTTTTATATATACGGGTTCATTATCTTTTAATCTTAGTTTCTGCTTATAAAAATTATTGGTGGTTATTGATTCGGTATCGAGTCCGAATATGTCTGTGTATTCACTACAAAGTCCTTTTAATTGTCTATAAAATAGTTTTGGAAAATTTTTAGCTAACTTTGACATAACATTGTTCGTTCTAGTTTCGTTATTTATTTCGGATATATCATAATTTGCTAATGGTTCATAATTCAATTTATTTATATTAACCATTTGATCTGTATTAGTTGTATTCAGTAAACGGACAAATGCATTTGCAGTTGTTACTACTGTATCTGCTGCATATATACCAGGTTGAATTTCCTGGTTCGGAATTAGGATGCTATCTTCATTTGAAGTTAACTCAATTTTTCGGACAACTTCGGATCTTGCTGGTAACACTATTGTATTGTTACCAGAGCTGTAATTAATGTGGACATATATAGGATAGTTTAGATTGTCTGGTCTTATTATAAGAAGGTCCTTTGTAGGTGTGAAATCGAGTTGACAATTATATTTTTTAATAAAATCCCTGAGCTATAGCCACCAAATTTGGTGCCAAGATAGGTGATGATGACCCCCCAAAAACTGCACCCAAAGTTTGGATGCCACGCCCACCAATACCGCACTAGCCACCCCCATCTGCCCCAACGCTTCGTCAAAAACGGGAATGCGTGTATCTTCCAGAGTAGTGGAGCTAGAGCCACCAAATTTGGTAGGAAGATAGCTGGCAATAACCCCAAAAGAATTGCATCAAAGTTTTGGAGCCACGCCCACCCATTTCGCCCCCCCTTCCCCACTTTTTACAATTTCGAGCTAGAGTCACCAAATTTGGTATGAAAATAGCAATTGACATTTCACAAAGATCTGCATCAAAAATTTGGATGCCATGCCCACCCTTACCGCTCCCAGCCCCCCTTTCCCCACATTTAACAATTTTCGAGCTAGAGTCACCAAATTTGGTATGAAGATAGCAATTGACATTCCACAAAGATCTGCATCAAAAATTTGGATGCCACGCCCACCCATACCGCCCCCAGCCCCCCTATCCCCACATATAACAATTTTCGAGCTAGAGTCACCAAATTTGGTATGAAGGTAGCAATTGACATTCCACAAAGATCTGCATCAAAACTTTGGATGCCACGCCCACCCATACCGCCCCCAGCCCCCCTTTCCCCACATATAACAATTTTCGAGCTAGAGTCACCAAATATGGTATGAAGGTAGCAATTGACATTTCGCAAAGATCTGCAGTAAAATTTGGATGCCACACCCAATCATACCGCCCCCAGCCCCCCTTTCAACAGCTCTTACAAACTTTCAGCTAGAGTCACCAAATTTGGAAGGAAGATAGTTGGTGGCATCGGAGAATCTTTAAGGCAGCGTACACCTTTGTCCCATCCGTACCCCTTTGCAATCAGGCCTCTTTTTACCTGTTTTAATACTGGTATCGAGTATGCCGCAGTGGGTTGCGTCCGACTGCAACGTTTCCACTTGTTTTCTTTGGGACTGACACCGGCACCGAGACTTAAAGACATTTTTAGGGTCAAACAGGCAAAAAATTTAAACACAGTTGTCGACCCTGCAATAATTATTAAATTTGAAAACGCACGTGAGAAGATTGCTCTCATGCGGGCAGCGGGAGAGTATCGTCGGACGGCAAAGCAACTACTAAACTTGCAGTTGTTGGGATTTGACTCGTCCACGCCTTTCTACATCAACGAACAGTTGACAAGAGAGAACCACGCTGTGTTTAAAGAGGCTATGCGGATGAAGTGTCAGAAAGTTTTATCTGCCGTTTTCTGCCGACGCTCATGCGTTTATGTAAAGAGAAGTGAGAGGGCAGAGCCAGTGTGTGTGGAGAGCTTTCAAAAGCTATTACAATTTCAAGCCGAAAGCTCTACAATTTCGGCTAATGCTTCGCCTGAATGAGCGTCAATTGATTCTGTTTATATGTTTTGTCTTTGTCACAATTTTACTTGTATTTTAATTTAAATTACCCGCCTATTATTATTGTTGTTATTATTGTTGAAACATATTTAGTGTTAAGTATTGTAAAATATTCTGATGTGCCTCAGTTAGGTTCTAAATTCAAACTTTTAAGATGTCTATAACACAGATTAATTCCAGAGCGAGCAGCCATGCCATGGTTAGAGTTTTAAGATATAAGATATTTAGTTGCTTCTCGGGTGTGTGTATAGGGCAAATAAGAACTTAGATTATTCAGGCATGATTAATTCAATTGAAAACGTATCGGTAAATTATACTGATGTAATTATACTTGGTGACCTAAATAGTAAGATGATCCAAGAAGAAAATTTATTATTAGATTTCAACGCACTGGGTCTTAACCTTGTTAACGCATCAACACCAACACATTTTTCACGAACTATTAATACACTACTTGATGTCATTTTTGTAAATGATATGGATAAAGTTATGTTGTATGACCAATTATCAGTACCTGAATTCTCTAAACATGATCTCATTTTTTTATCCTATAACACACAACCTGACTATAGTAACCAGACTATTCAATATAGAGATTTTAAGAATGTAGATAGTAGTATGTTATACAGTGACTGTAGCTCGTGTGATTGGGACCGTATATACTCTCTTCCCTCGGTGGACACCCAGCTAGGCCTGCTACAAAGAAATATAGACTATCTTTACAATAAGCATGTACCGATTAGAACCATAGTTGTTAAGCCGAAGCCAAATCCATGGTTTAGTAGTAATATTACAAGTGCAATAAAATACAGGGACATGCTTTATGAGAAATGGAAACGATACAAGACTGCTCATTTGCTTCAACTATTTAAGACTGCTAGGCGTAAGGTTAATGACTTGATTAATAGTGCTAAGCGTAGGTTTTATGGTAGTAACTTCAATAGAATAAATTCGTCGCAAAAGGGTAAATCTGTGATAAATGACGACTTGGACGTAAATGTTCTTAATCGTAGTTTTGTCAACATTAGTGTCCGTCCAGCTACATGTAATCCGTATGTTAATTCTGTGTCGTTAAATAATTGTTCTAGCTGTTTTAATTTTGTGGGTGTGAGTCAATGTGATGTACTTAATGCAATCCTTAGAATCAAGTCAAATGCAAGTGGAAGAGATGGAATAAGTCCAAAGTTTGTAAAAATGTTACTACCATTTATTCTAGGGCACATTACACACATTTTAAATAATGCTATAACCACATCCACATTCCCAGAGATGTGGAAAATTGCGAAAATCACACCCATCCCTAAAAATAACAAGTAAGAAGGCTCTAGTCGGGAGAGCCCGACTAGAAGATACCCTGAACCCAGTTGCAATAAATATATTTAATTTATATAAGACTTTGGTACACTGGCTCAGCTTCCATCGATTAAGTTCAATATCTCCGGTGTTTCTCAACCGATTTGGACGAAATTTTCAGAAAAGTTCTATCATTATCCATTACTTCAACCCTCATTTTTAGATTTTCCAAATTCGATATTTTATTGTTATCGATATTATGTGTATTGTAAAGTTAAGAGACGATTAGTTTTTTAGGAGTTCGGAGCGACTGTTCATATCGCTCCGATTGCTTTATTTTGAATCAATCTAACAATGTCAGCTTAAACATATTGTAAGCTACTAAAAGGCTGTGTGCTGCTTATGGTGGTAGCGCAGCCGTTTGTATATAAGCGTTTTATATATATAAGCGACGGATACGTCGCTGCGGGCAGAGTGTGTTATGCACATGTATACTTAAGTGGTCAATGCATGGGACATATGCTGACGCTGTCTTATTCTTGTAGGATCATATTTCGATGCACTTGAAGAGTACTTGGAATGCACTTGAAAGTGTATGTCCGAATATGTTTATGCAACAACTAAGTGTTGTTGCCCTTTTATGTTATGTTTATACAGCAACAAAGTGTTACTGATTTGGGTACATTTAGTACAGTACACCATTGATATATGTGCATACTACATCTCCCTGCTTTTGAAAAATAACGTAATATCTGTAGTTATTTTAAAATTAATCAGTATTACTAAATATTTTTTTTTTATTTTTTATTTTATTTTGAAATCAATCGTGAACAAATATTTTTAACCTATCTTTATGTTCTTTTTGTTTTTTGTGTTTGTTATCTGAAATCGTTATATTATCATTTTCACCTATACTTTCTACCTTATATGGGCCCGTATATTTAAAATCTAACTTATGGCCTACTTCGTTTTTTAGTAAAACTTTATCTCCTATTGATAGAGTTATGTTCCTAGTTTTTAAATCATATATTTCCTTATTTTTCTGTTTATTTAATTCGAGCATATTTCTTGCTCTTTTGTATGCTACTTCTAATCTGTATTTACTTTCTTTAGCGTAGTCATCTATGTTATATATAGGTTCTATATTACTTATGCTGTTAAAGTACTTTGGTAGATTATTAGTCTTACCGAATACTAACTCATATGGACAATAATTGTGTGCCATAGAGGGGGTTGTATTAAAACAATAAACAAAATATTTGAGCCATACATCCCAATCTGTTTTATTAACTGATATATAGGATCGAATGTACTCGTTGAACGTTCTGTGGCTTCTTTCAATTGTTCCAACAGTTTGATGATGATGTGCAGTTGATGTTATATTCTTTATTTTTAAATATTTGCACAGATCATTTATAATTAAATTTTTATATTCCGTTCCCATGTCCGAAATGAACGTCTTCATTGGACCGTACTTGAGAATAAATGATTCAAATATTGCTGTTGCAACTGTTACTGCACTTTTATTTGCGATAGGTATAGCAACTAAATATTTAGTCAGGTCACATATGAGGGTGACTGCATATTCATTGCCTTTTTCTGACTTTGGTAGTGGACCAATTGTATCCACTATAACTCTGTCAAATGCTTTCATCGGGGTTTCAGTAATTGTTAAAGGGGTCTTGGTATTTGTTGTTATTTTAAGCAGCTTCCCTTGCATAAGTACCAATATGCGTACCAAGCTGGTAAGTCAACTGAGACTGCCATTCATTGCCTTACAACAACCATTGAAAAGGCCATTGGCGCTCAACAAATAGCACTATGTGCCTTTTTAGACATATCAGGAGCTTTTGACAACACGTCATATCAGGCTATCCGTGCCTCTCTTGTACATAAAAATGTACCCACACCCATTATTAGGTGGATTCTGGAAATGCTTAAATCCAGAATAATAACTGTAGACCTTGGAGGAACCATGACCTCAATCACAGCCACAAGGGGGTGCCCTCAAGGGGGAGTACTCTCTCCTCTCTTGTGGACTCTGGTCATCGACGAGCTACTCTATAAGCTCAACGACTTAGGGTTCGCCACTCAAGGCTACGCTGATGACCTAGTCATCTATATAGTGGGCTGGCATGAGCAAACCATCTCGGACCGCATGCAGCAAGCTCTCAACATAGCCAACAGATGGTGTCAGGACAAAGGATTGTCCATAAACCCGTCTAAAACTGTTTTAGTTCCTTTTACCAGGAAAAGGTCTCTGTCTCTAACAAGACCATCATTAAATGAATCTACCATTGACTTTTCGGTTGAAGCCAACTACTTAGGAGTTACACTTGACTCCAAGCTCAACTGGAATGCACACCTTGAAAAGACCATAAATAAAGCCACTCGAGCACACTTCGCTTGTAACAGGCTTTTCGGTAGAACATGGGGTCTAAGTCCCAAAATGATCTACTGGTCTTTTAACACTGTGGTAAAACCGATCCTAACCTATGCATCTCTTGCTTGGTGGACGAAATCTACCCAGAAGACAGCTGCGGCTGCACTTACCAAACTACAACGACTAGTCTGCATAGGCATCACTGGAGCCATCCGAACATGTCCCACTGCAGCACTTGGAGTTATAACTGGCATACCCCTCTACCCAACACCTTGAAAAAGGAGGCCTGCCTGGGGGCACTTCGCCTTCAAAACATCACTAACATAAAAAGTGGTGATCTTACCGGGCATCTTCGGGTTCTTGAACCCCTAATAAATGAGCCCATTCTGCGCGTAACTGACGAACAGAAACCAAAACTTGTTTTCCACAGAAACTTCTCTGTAGTCTTGCACACCAGACATGATTGGAAAACAAAATCAATATCTCTACCCAGTGGATCACAAACGTGGTACACTGACGGGTCAAAACTGGAAAACGGCGACACCGGGGCTGGTATTTTTGGACCAAGGTTCAACAAGTCCATAGCCATGGGAAAGTCTCCAACCATTTTCCAAGCAGAGATATACGCTATAGAAATCTGTGCTCGTGAATGCCTTCGCAGGAAAATGCAAGGTGCACGGATTTACATCTTCTCTGACAGTCAGGCGGCGCTCATAGCGCTAAGATCCTTCACGATCTCCTCCAGACTTGTAGAGAACTGTTTCCAGCAGCTGAACGCCCTTGCCTCAAAAAACATCTTAACGATGGGCTGGGTGCCGGGGCATGAAGGCCACATAGGAAACGAGGTAGCAGACTCCCTAGCAAAACGCGGGGCGATGTCACCACTAATCGGCCCTGAACCGTTCTGTGGACTCTCGAAAGGACACAAAAGAGAACTGGTCAGGAAATGGGAGGAAAAGGAAATAAGTCGCCACTGGACCGACAGTGCAGGGCTGAGACAAGCCAAACAATTTCTCTTCCCCCAGATGACGCGATCAAAACGTATCATCAATCTAAAGAAGAACGAAATACGTATTCTAACAGGCTACCTAACGGGTCATTGCAACCTAAGGTATCACCTTAAGAAATTAAAACTTTCAGAAATCGACACATGCAGATTCTGTGAGATGGAGCCTGAAACATCAGAACATATTCTATGTGAATGCCCCTCGCTAAGCAGACGTCGACTTCTACAACTAGGAGGTGAACTCATTCCCCCCTACAGGATATGGGAACATATAGACCCTACCAAAGTGCTCTCTTTTATTAGAAGCCTTGGTATAGAGGCTCTACCCTAATTCCTACAGGCCGGCACAAAAGACCTAACATCTGGTCGCAGTGCAGCAAGGCCCTGGTAATAATAATAATAATAATAATACCTTGGCCAAGGTTTTTGCAATGCCTGTATGACCTCCTTGTACTGGATCGTCATGTAGTGTAGACAATATAGCTTCTTTCTCTTTAATATCTGTTAATGTGGTCACCGGGTTGAGTAGCGCTACTCTCAATGTACTTAATATTTTATTGCCCATTATTTTGAAATTATCTATTGAAATTTTTTCAAAGATATTTTCCCACGGTGCCATTTTCAATTGGCTGATTTTCAATATACCGGCTTCTTTTTCGAGCCTAGGGAATAGTTGTCCTAAATCAATATTCCTTTATTAGTATATAAATCTCCAATATCAATTCTTGCAATAATTTTCTTACCATGCTTAAATAAACATAGCATATCTTTTATATGCAAGGTCACTACTTTACGTACCTCATCATTATTAATGACTTCATATACGTTGGGCTGAGAAGCTGTTTTAGTAGGTTGCTTTGGCATCTCTACTTTATTGTTTTCTGCGCAGAAATTTTGTCTACTTTGATACCTGGTAGTGTCTTTCAGGATTTTATTTTGTATGTCTTTTAGTTCGGATATTGTTATTCGTGACAATGCATCGGCTACAAAATTATCTTTGCCTCTTAGGTACTCTACTGTAAAATTGTATTCCTCTAATTCAAGTCTCATACGCGTTAATTTAGAACTGGGGTTTGTCATTGAAAACAAAAATGTTAGGGGTCTATGGTCAGTTTTTACTGTGAAATGTGTTCCGTAAATATATGGTCTAAATTTGGTAATTGCCCAATAAATGGCTGTTAACTCTTGTTCCGTTGTACTCTTGTTACTTTCTCCTTTGGTGAATGATCTCGATGCGTAGGCTACTGGAAGCTGAATTCCATTGTGGACTTGTGTTAGCACTGCGCCACAGGCTTGCTTACTAGCATCTGTTATTATACAAAATTCTTTTGTAAAATCTGGATATTGTAACAGAGTAGACTTCATTAATTGAGCTTTGAGATATTCAAATGCATTTTGACATTCATTAGTCCATTCAAATGGAACATTCTTTTTATTTTATCTTGTTATATGCCTAGCATAATCGGCGAAATTTTGATGAATCGTCTATAATAATTACAAAATGCTATAAAGCGTCTAGCGCTGTCAGAGTCGTGTGGGACTGGATAATTTAATATGACATCAAATTTTTTGTCATCTGGTAAGATTCCCTTATCTGTGCATTTGTGTCCCAAAAATGTGACTTCATGCATGAAAAATGAACATTTTTCAGGATGTAGCTTCAAGTTGTGTTTCCTACACATGTCAAAAACACTAATTAAATTGTTAAGCATGTGTTTTTCGGAACAACCGATTACTATTAAGTCATCCATGTAAAGGAATGCTTGTGATGGTTCAAGTCCAGAGAATGCAATAGTCATCATTCTTTGGAATGAATTTGGGGCTATCTTTAAACCAAATGGCAATCGCGTAAAGCGATAAGAGCCATTGCTTGTTGAAAAGGATGTTATATCTCTAGAGTTTTCGTCTAGCTCAATCTGGTGGAATCCTGACATTAAGTCAAGGCAAGAGAAATATTTTGCTCTTCCTAGTTGATCTAAGATTTCATCGATTCTAGGAAGTGGGAACTTATCGGATAGTAATTTTTTATTAATTTGGCGATAGTCAATAACTAAACGCCATTTTTTCTTTCATTATCTATGGATTTCTTTGGTACTAGTAACAGTGGACTGTTGTATTCCGAGACTGAGGGTTCAACTATTTTATCTTTAATGAGTTTATCGACTTGAGCTTGAATTTCGTCTTTTTGACTGTGAGGGCTTCTATAGTTTTTTATATATACGGGTTCATTATCTTTTAATCTTAGTTTCTGCTTATAAAAATTATTGGTGGTTATTGATTCGGTATCGAGTCCGAATATGTCTGTGTATTCACTACAAAGTCCTTTTAATTGTCTATAAAATAGTTTTGGAAAATTTTTAGCTAACTTTGACATAACATTGTTCGTTCTAGTTTCGTTATTTATTTCGGATATATCATAATTTGCTAATGGTTCATAATTCAATTTATTTATATTAACCATTTGATCTGTATTAGTTGTATTCAGTAAACGGACAAATGCATTTGCAGTTGTTACTACTGTATCTGCTGCATATATACCAGGTTGAATTTCCTGGTTCGGAATTAGGATGCTATCTTCATTTGAAGTTAACTCAATTTTTCGGACAACTTCGGATCTTGCTGGTAACACTATTGTATTGTTACCAGAGCTGTAATTAATGTGGACATATATAGGATAGTTTAGATTGTCTGGTCTTATTATAAGAAGGTCCTTTGTAGGTGTGAAATCGAGTTGACAATTATATTTTTTAATAAAATCTATTCCTAAAATTCCATCACACGGTATAGAAAAATTTGAATCGACAATATGGAAGTTGTGTGGAATTATATATTTAGTTGTTTGAATTTCTATAGATGTCATTCCTTTAGATTGAACTAACCCTTGATTGATTCCTTGAATATTTATTTTGTTGTCTATGTTTATATCATTAAAAGTGTCTGAATTGTCTTTTAGCAGAGATATGTCTGCACCAGTATCTATTAAAAATATTAATTTCTTTCCTGTAGCTACGTTTGTGAATGTTACAAATATATTTACACTAAGATTAATCGAATGAACCTTTTTGCTATTTATTGCTGTGTACCTAAGGGCTGTTGCGAGTTTTCCGAGGCATTGTGCGTGATTCTAACATTATTGTTATTACCATTATTATTGTTGTGGCCTCTGTATGAGTTACCACGGCCTCTAGAGTTTCCTCTATATTGGCCTCTGTTTCTGTTGTTGGGATAATTATTATAATTATTGTTATTGTAATTGTTGTTTCTGTTGTTATTTCTATAGTCGCCGTTACTTCTACCACGGTTGTTCCCTCTGAAATTGCTACCGCGGTTAGGGTTGCCTCTTTTGAAATACATTACTCGGTTAACATCACCAGTGACCCTTGTACTTGTTCTTATGTATGCGCTTATCGCTGCATCCATAGTGGTACAAGTACCTGCCTCTAGTACTGTTTTTACACTTTCGTGCTCGGCTCTCTTGATCATAGTGTCAATGGCCTCCCTAGTACTTAATGTATTGGCATGTATAACCGGCAAGCCTTCGTCTATAAACGACGCTTCGAGTAGCTTGCGTAAATTGTCTATTTCGTTAGTAAACTGGGTCACGGTTTTTCCCTTTTGCTGGACAGTGGACAATTTTGCTTTTATGCTTTGCGAAGTTTCGCCAACAATTACATTCTGCAATGTATTTATAATCTCCTGTATTGTCTGTTTTTCTTGTATCTGATTTAAGGTTGTGCCTATTATTTTTGATTTAATTACTTGCACAGCTATGGCTTCATATGGTCCCTTTGCAAGGTCGACCAATTTTATAGCCATTATGAACCTCTGGAGATGGATTTTCTGTCCATCGAACTCTGGTACTGCGCTGGCTACTTCCCTAATGTATGCCCTTATGGCGGCTGAATCGTCTGTCGGCATTGTGAGGTTTTCTTCGTTTGAATCCACCTCAATTTTTTCTGTAATTTTTATTATTGCTGGTATTGTTAAATCCAGCAAGTCTTCCTCCTTTATTTCTGTTTCGGAGTCACTTGAAGATTCTATTGACTCTTCTTTGGATTTTATTGTCAAGGGAGTGTTTAGGATTGTCGGTATCGATATATCCAAATTAAACTTCCCTTTTATGTATGAAAGGTTTGACTTTAATTTCAATAGAAGCTTTGAAATTGATGTGCACTGGTTTGTATTTAATTTGCTTCGTTGTTTGTGGACCAATTCTCTAGCTTGATTAAAACTGTCTACCAGATTTTCTGCATGCTTATTTATAGTATTCTCTTGTATATTTCTATTTTGTGTTAAGCATTTATAAGATTTTCTAAATTGGTTTTTGATTTCATTTATTTCGATTAAAAATTGCTGCCAATCCATATTTATTAGACATTTTTAGTTTTCATCAGCGTCTTCGCTTCCAGAACTCAATGGTTCTGTCTTGATGATCTGATCTACGAATAATTGGTGTACAGTATTTGGCATCCTTACGTTAAGTCTCAGCAACATTTTGTACCGCAATGTAATGATTCTTTTAATTTGATCATAAATATGTTTGCGTACTTCATTATTGTTCTTAATCCACTTTAGAATTAAAATCAACTTTGGGTGTGCTGGCTTAACGTTCACTGCTAGTTCTAAAAATGGAATATATTTAAAGGATATTTTATTTATTTTTTTTTTTTTTTACTTATTCATAATTGATTTCATATTTAAATTTGATATTATTATTTTTTTTTACAAATTATCTAGGCCATCGGCCCTGCTGTTGTTGTAACGTTTCTTAATGCAATTATTATGAAGTTTATAAATTTTTGTTAGTGCATGTATAATTACAATAATCGTTATTATTATTAATAGTGTTGTTATCCAGTTTAGATTCTGCGTTTCAACTTCAACTTTATTAATTACATTCGCAGTTGAATCTACTGTTTTTAAGTCTACTAGACCCATTTTTATGCTCTTTGTATTTTGACTAATTTTAATTTTTAAGGTTTTATCTATTGAGTTTGTGCGCAGTGACATTGGCGCTCCTGCCTATTTTGCGTACGACTTTACAGGCCGTACTGGTTCATCGGGCAGGAATTTTCCCGCTCAATGTTACAATGTTTTACAATTTTTGATTGTTTAATAATTATAAGTGTTTAACATGTAAAAAAAAATTTTAATTTTCCAGTCATCAGTCCAGTCGGTGCAAAGTTGTAGGTGCTGCTGCTGTTGTCCGGGGCCTATGAGCTCAGGCGGCGCCGGTGCTGGTCTTCGCACAGGCAATGTTGTTATTATTTGTTGGTTGTGATTTACAGTGATTGCATGTACCAATGCAATGGGGATTCCATACTCCCTCGCAGTTCGGAGGACAATCTTTTTTTCTTTTGGGTGTTTCCTTTTTGGCTGGAGGTTGAGTTTTTTGATTAGTTTTTGAAATATTTTCGATAACTGAGAGAGCGGAACATGGCTTTTTAATAGTCTCTTGTAAATATTCTTTTAGATGGTCAAGCTCTGTTTGTAGCTTTTGAGCTGTTGACCAGGCTGGTGGAGGTTGTTGGGTATATAGCTGCCAATATAGGCTAGCTATACTCTTTTTAATTTTGTTTCTCACACCGCCTCTTTTTTTTACCATATTCACACTCTACTCACTCAGATATTTATTTCTTTTCTTTCTCCATTCGTTAATAAGTTGTGTTGTCCATTCGTTGATAAGTTTGTTGTAGCTTGTTACTGCTGTGTCGGCAACTTCTGCTGTTGGTGGTGATTCAGACGTCGCTTATGATATTTGCGCACAATTTTTGCTATTATTTTTGTTTTGGGTATCCTCATCCATTTAGACGCATGCTTGT
Organism: Scaptomyza flava; assembly: GCA_030179655.1. NCBI lineage: Eukaryota > Metazoa > Arthropoda > Insecta > Diptera > Drosophilidae > Scaptomyza > Scaptomyza flava. The sequence goes on along the minus strand of JARNME010000404.1, from coordinate 35,056,721 downwards.
GTCGCTGCTGATGCTAATGAGGTGAAGGCTGCTTGATGGTAGTCAGTGGTGTTGTTGATCCTTGTGTAGCGTGTGTTTTTTTTTTTTTGAAGTTTTATAACACTTTACTTTACAGCGGTTTACGGTACCGCTGTCACGGTCGCCATGTAAAGTTAAGAGACGATTAGTTTTTTAGGAGTTCGGAGCGACTGTTCATATCGCTCCGATTGCTTTATTTTGAATCAATCTAACAATGTCAGCTTAAACATATTGTAAGCTACTAAAAGGCTGTGTGCTGCTTATGGTGGTAGCGCAGCCGTTTGTATATAAGCGTTTTATATATATAAGCGACGGATACGTCGCTGCGGGCAGAGTGTGTTATGCACATGTATACTTAAGTGGTCAATGCATGGGACATATGCTGACGCTGTCTTATTCTTGTAGGATCATATTTCGATGCACTTGAAGAGTACTTGGAATGCACTTGAAAGTGTATGTCCGAATATGTTTATGCAACAACTAAGTGTTGTTGCCCTTTTATGTTATGTTTATACAGCAACAAAGTGTTACTGATTTGGGTACATTTAGTACAGTACACCATTGATATATGTGCATACTACAGTATATCGGAAACCAGAATAGTTATCGATAATTTGAAGCAAACTTGTTCTGCTCATGGTATAGGAGAACTAAAATACAAAATCAGAAGTCTCTAGCTCTTGTAGTCCCTGAGATCCACGCGTTCATACAGACGGACAGACGGACAGACAGACGGACAGACGGACATGGCTATATCGTCTCGGCTGTTGATGCTGATCAAGAATATATATACTTTATAGGGTCGGAGATGCTTCCTTCTGCCTGTTACATACTTTTGCACAAAACCATTATACCCTTATTTACCCATTTTATGGGTTAAGGGTATAAAAATGAATATAGACCTATAGCTATACTACCATTTTTATCCAAGGCCTTTGAAAAATTGTTGGCAACACAAATCTTAACATTCATGGACACAAACAACTTTCTTAGTAACAAACAATCCGGATTTATGAAAAAGAAAAGCTGTACAACCGCGGTTTTAAAAATTGTTGAGGACATAAGAAGCCGTATGGACAATAGCGAAGTTACTTTTCTAACGCTTCTTGACTTTAGTAAAGCTTTTGATACGGTAAGCCACGAAATTTTGACAACAAAGTTAAGCAAACTTTATAACTTTTCCAATACGGCAGTTAAGCTTATGTCTTCATATTTGTACAATAGAAAACAGGCCGTCGTTGTACAACACTCCACCTCCGACCTCATAGCAACAACCCGTGGTGTTCCACAGGGATCAATTCTTGGTCCTCTTCTCTTTGCAATTTATGTTAATGATCTTCCAAATGTTTTGTCTATGTGTGAAACTCATATATACGCTGATGATGTCCAATTATATGTGAGTCGTCCTGTAAGTCAGATTGACCAGTGTGTCATGTTTTGTAATAATGATCTGTTACGTGTATGTCGATGGGCAAGTAACAATGGTCTTTGTTTGAACCCTTCTAAGTGTAAATGTATTGTTATTTATAAGAAAAAACTAAATGTTGGCAATTTAAGTAAACTGTATATTGATAATGTAGAAATAAAGTATGTGGATAAGGCTGATAATCTAGGAATAACAGTTAATAATACACTGACATGGAAAGACCAAGTCAATAAGGCTGTGGGGAAGACTTATGGCGTTCTTCGGCAACTTGCGCTAACACAACCCTGGCTGCCGGTTAAAACAAGAATAACCATCGCCAAAACCCTTGTTACCCCCATACTATTTTATGGTATAGAAATATTTGCAAATTGTGATATTGTTAGTCAGCATAAGCTTAAAGTAGCATTTAATAGTATAGCACGTTACGCGTTTGGACTTAATAGGTATGTTCATGTTACATGCTTTGCAAATCGTATTTTTGACTTAGACTTAAGAAACTGGACGAAGTACAAGACTTTAATTCTGCTTCAGCAAATAATATACACAAGAACGCCTGATTATTTATATGACAAATTACGCTTTGCGGTATCATTAAGGACCTGTAATGTTGTATGTCCAATAACTAAGCTTGCGTCCTCCGACAGGCAATTCTTTGTATGGGCTGCCCGACTTTGGAATCAGTTGCCATTTGAAATTAAGACCGTAAGAAGCACATCAGATTTTCGATCTAGGCTAAAATCATACTTACACCAACATATTTGATGATACATAATAATAATAACAACATTAATTAAGGTTTATAATAGTAATACCTATAGTCAATACGATTAAGATTCTGATTGCAAGTTTTCTACTGATATGTTTAGTTTATAAGTATATTTAATATTTTGTAATCTTAAACAGAAATTTTAAATGTGACTAGTGCATTAATTTATAAGTACTTCTACTTGTAGCACTAGGATTAATAAGCAATAAATCAAATCAAAAAAAATATTATTCCCGTAAATAAACCATTCCATGTAAAATCAGTTCACGGCTATAATACCATTAACAAAAAGTGCATGATGCACCTCTTTAATACAAATACGACATTTTTTTTGCTAACAAACTTCACAACATTTGACGGAATAATTGGATTTGACCTACTACAACAAACCGACGTTGTACTTGACCTTAAAAACAAGAATCTTATACCCGGCAACGGCTCCGAACCGATTAAATTTTTAAAATGTTCAAACGTTAATTTTACAAATGTGGAGGATGTAGAAGTAACCCATAATATTAAAGAAAGTTTTCAAATAATGTTGCGAAACCGAACAGGTGTATTTTCGGAACTAAACGAGGCTCTTCCATACAATGCTAATATTATTGCTACTATTCGGACAGAGAACGAAGACACCATATATTCAAAAATGTACCCATACCCGATGGGTGTTTCTGATTTTGTAAATTCTGAAACACAAGCTTTGATAAGAGAAGGCATTATCCGACCATCTCGGTCACCATATAACAATCCTATTTGGGTTGTAGATAAAAAAGGGACTGACGAACAAGGACATACAAAAAAACGTCTGGGAATAGATATCAGAAAACTCAACTTTAAAACAACCGACGACAAATATCCTATTCCCAACGTCGTTTTCATTTTGGCAAACCTAGGCAAGGCACAATACTTTACCACCATAGATTTAAGGTCTATTTTTTACCAGATACTACTCGCCAAAAAAGACAGAGAGAAAACAGCTTTCTCGATAGGTAATGGAAAATACGAATTCTGTCGACTTCCTTTTGGGTTAAAAAACGCACCCAGTATTTTTCAAAGAGCCATTGACGATATGCTCAGGGAGCAGATAGGGAAATCATGCTATGTCTACGTCAATGACGTAATCATCTTTTCAGAAAACATGAATGATCATGTCAAACACATAGCATGGGTCTTGGATAAATTGTACGAAGCCAATATGAGGGTTTCGCGTGAAAATCACATTTTTTCAAGGAAAGCGTCGAATACTTAGGTTTCGTAGTTACCCGCGGAGGCTACGAACAACCAACCACACTATTTAATGTAAGATCATTCCTGGGCTTAGCAAACTATTATAGGTGTTTTATTAAAGACTTTGCATCTATAGCAAGACCTATAACTCACATCCTTAAAGGCGAGAATGGAAAAGTGAGCGCTGCGCAATCAAAAAAAAAAATACCAGTCAACTTTGACGAAAACCAGCGTCAAGCATTCGAAAAGCTTAAAGAGGTTCTTGCGTCTGAAAATGTAATATTGCTATACCCAGATTACAAGAAAGTTTTTGATTTAACAACAGATGCTTCTTCCCTTGGTCTAGGGGCAGTCTTATCACAGGATTGAAAGCCCATAACCATGATATCAAAAACTCTAAAGGATAGGGAATTGAATTTTGCAACAAATGAAAGGGAACTTCTTGCCATAGTGTGGCTTTAAAAAACCTTAGAAATTACTTATAAGGCGTAAAAAATTTAAACATTTTCACGGATCACCAGCCTTTAACCTTCACCGTCTCAGATCGCAATCCAAACGCTAAAATTAAGCGTTGGAAAGCCTTTATTGCCGAGCACAATGCCCAGATTTTTTACAAACATTCACACATTAGAAGACGACGCACAATCTGACATTGCCACAATTCACAGCGAGTTGTCACTTACCTACACTATCGAGAAGACAGAAAAACCGGTCAACTGCTTTCGAAATCAGATAATAATAGAAGAAAGCGGAACTGCCTCAGTAAGGACGGTTATTATGTTTGGTAAAAAAATTCGACATCTCTTGTATTTCTCAGACAGAGAAACGCTCATCCAGAGAGTATGTGATGTGGTTAATAAAGACGTAGTCAATGCAATTTTATGCGAGCTACCAATACTGGCACTAATTCAACATAAGTTAATAGAGACATTCCCGACAACCACTTTCCGTTATACGGATCTCATGGTACCTGACATCTTAGACACAAACGAACAGAGGGAAATTACTATCACTGAACACAATAGGGCTCATAGGGCTGCTCAAGCAAATGTAAAGCAAATCTTACAAGATTATTTTTTCCCCAAAATGACTCATTTGGCGAACGAAGTCGTGGCAAACTGTAAAACCTGTCATAAAGCAAAATATGATCGTCACCCCCAAAAACAGGCTCTCGGAGAAACACCCATTGCTTCATACACAGGCGAAATATTACATATCGATATATTTTCAACCGACAAAAAGTATTTTCTCACTTGTTTAGACAAATTTTCAAAATTTTCAATCGTTCAACCAATCGCTTCAAGAACAATAGCAGACGTAAAAATCGCAATTTTACAGCTTATGAATTTCTATCGACGAACAAAAACAATTTATTGCGACAATGAGCCATCTATTAAATCCAAGACAATCAAGTCACTTCTAAGCAACGAATTTAACGTGCAAGTCGTTAACGCACCACCACTCCATAGCACTTCAAACGGACAGGTAGAGAGATTCCACAGTACCCTGGTAGAGATCGCACGTTGCCTAAAGATCGAAAGAATCATTGAAGACACAGTCGAACTTATACTCCACGCAAATATAGAATACAACAGAACTATCCACTCAGTTACCAATAAAAGACCTATTGACATATTCCATTCATCGACCACAGAACTAAACACGGAAATTAGAAACAAAGTTTTTAATGCACAGAACATTCAGTTGGAAAGATTAAACAGGACAAGACAAAACAGAAATTTTAATGTTGGAGACAAGGTCCTTGTTAAATCAAACAAGAGATTGGGTAATAAACTTACGACCTTGTATACCGAGGAGATAGTGGAAGCAGACTTAGGAACCACAGTCCTAATTAAAGGGAGGGTGGTCCATAAAGACAACTTAATGTAAAAACAGTAATATTATTTTACCTACTTTTTTCTTTATTGATACAATAGGATTTGGACAATACTTCTTCTCGCTATACCAATAACAGCTTAAATAACGGACTTCACCAACTCAGACTACATACCGATTATGGACGGAGACATAACTATTTGGAAGGACTTCCAATACCTAAAACATTCAACTAACCTAACCATGTACTCAGCAATAGTAAAAAATATGGAACAACTAAGAAACCATTTCCCACAATCACATATGAGACAGATATTAAATTCAGACTTACGACACATTAAAACTCTCATAGCAACAGTAAACCTACACCATAGACATGCTAGAAGTATAAACCTTATAGGCACTGCATTAAAATTCGTAGCCGGCACTCCAGTTTTCGCTGATTTCGAGAACTTGAAATTCACACAAAAAGAGCTTCTAGAATCAGATAACAGACAGATAAATATTTACACATAGACTCAAGAACAAATAAATGCAATAAAAAATACAGTAAATATTTTAATAGAAAATGCAAAAGCAAAACATATTAATACAGAACATTTATACGAAACATTGCTGTCAAAAAATAGGATTATAATTGTTGAACTCGAAGTCTTGATGCTGTCGGTCACACTTACAAAAATTGGAATAATTAATCCCGCCATTTTAGACTCTAACGATTTAAACAACATAATCAATGAACACTCTACCAATATTACTGTTATTGACCTAATGGAAGTAGCCCAAATTAAACTCCTATTAAACAATAACTTTTTACATTTTACAATAAAATATCTTAGGCCTAACTTATGCTGCATTTACACTAGTTGATGCAGCGTCAATTCTAGCTATATCAACAATTGATATCCAACGTCAACGCATTTGTTGTGTTTACATTAGTTGATTGAGTTGACAAAAAAACCGGGCTGCCAACTAATTTTCGAGTTGAGCAACGCGCAAGATGCCAACGCGTTGATATTGAAGTTGAGAGTAATTTACACCAGTTGATATCCACATTCGTTGACATTCACGTTGCTAAGCATTTTTCGTTGACGTCGATATTGTGAATGTATCGAAACTGATTTTCAATATTTGGGGTGTTCAACAGCTCGTTTCATCGTTTCACGTTTCAAAGTTGAAACATCTCGCAACAACAACATACATAGAAAATTTCTTGAAACGTTGAAACACCCCAGCCTATGTATACAAAAAGTGTTTCAAGTTTGAACAAAGTAAAGATGGGAAGAGCACGATATTTATTTGATATTTGCTATCGATGCTCAGTACTTTTTAGTATATTTGGTGTATTTTTGTGCAAAATAGTATGAACACATATGATAAATGGCCGCCAAATGTTAAAAGCATGTAATTTAGCAACTAATTCAAACAACGAGCTCTTCTCACACTCAATATCCTCTATTTATCTAATAACTTGCTTTGCTAAAGCATCGCATAGCATATCTTTAGCACTTTTAAATGGCATTTTTTACAAATTTTTACAACAGTGACAAAAATTGAAGAATAAGAAATGTAAACAAACAACAGCTGACTGCACAAACATGAAACGCATTGACACCCAAAATGCCGTTCACGAGTTAATCGTTTCAACTTTGAAACATGAAACGTTGAAACGGAGCTGTTGAACACCCCAATTGTGTTGTTTTGTTAATTGAGAAAAGTGGTTAGTACTAATATGTAACTTAAAACTAATTGATATGCAATTTGTTTACTTTAAAATAAAATCAGAACAATGGCAACAGCGAAGAAGAGCAAAATAGCGGCAGCAGTGGTTTTGGTTCTCGCTCTTGAGTTAATCGATAGCTATCGCCAGCAACTGAAGCAGGTCTACTTTCGATATTAAAATATGGTTCAACAAATATGCATAAAAATAAATAAAATTGTATTTTAAATAGCTTTTTATTACTAATTTTTGTTTTTATAGACTGCACAGTTGAAAAAGCAGACAACATTAATTAAAACGGATGGCGAAGCGAAGTGCTGCCACCTTTAAAATGTTCATAAAGTTTGTCAACACACAGCAAAAGAATGAACATGAGCTCAACTTAATTTTGTGTTGTCAACGCGCCGATTGTGACTTCAACTGTTGACACAAAGTGTTTACACTATATTTACACTCAGAGCAACAATTGACGATTTTCGCATTGTCAATCTACTGTCAACGCAACAGTTGATCAAGTTGACAGCTGTTCACACTAGGATTGATAAAGTTGATATCAACGTTGACTTGTTTATCAACTAGTGTAAATGCAGCATTAGCTTGTTAAAAAAGTAATCTTACACCCTGATCAACATAATGGCAATTCTCAATTTTGCGGAAAACAACATCATAGCCGACTGCGGTAACCAAGTAGTTCCGATTGGAAATTGCAGCACTACCCTTACAACAACATTCTGTAAAAAATGGCCCTACACAACATGCGCACAACAACTTCACTCTGGAGGCACTGCACACTTTACTAATCGTCCGAGCCACCTTGAGTCCTTAACCATCATCGATGACGGTGTTATCATCATTAATGACGGAACAGCTACAATCAACGAACAGCTGGTAACGGGAACATTCCTCTTTACATTCGATGAGGAAATAAAGGTGAACAACTATGTATTCCGGAACTCAAGAAGCTATGTTAAGAAATCCCCAGTGCCAGCCGCATCAACGCTCCTTAGCATAACAGGCCACCAAGAAATATTGAGCTTGCCTTACCTGCAGAAGTTAAACATGGAAAACCTTCGCTATATCGGCAAATAAGAAGAGGGACTTATAGAGCGACCTATCATATCCGGAGTCGCTGCGATCGTTTTTTTAGTCATCTTTTATACCTTCTCAAAGCTTTACCAGAAACACCGGAAGGTCCAACGCCAACACGATATTCAAGTCATCATTGACGATTTCAAAAACTCCGAGGACGTCCTTCATTTAATCAAGGGAGGAGTTAACACGATCACCCAGCAACACATATGTTTCCGACGGATAATATGGAGCAGAATTGCTCAAATAAAATTGATCGTATCCCGAATGATAGTACGGATAATTTGGAGCAGATTTGCTCAAATGAATATGACGATCTGATATATAATTTCCGGAATGAGAGTACGGAAGAGAAATCTGATATTTTGATATCAGATAAGCAGCCTAATGATGCAACAACTGTGGACAGTGGTCCAGCCATGATAAATAATGACAAATTGCTTGAAGTGAGACAAAGTGAGAGATTGAAAGGTAGACCACAAAGATCTTATAGATTCTTGAATAGTTGTATAATGAACGCACATACCCTTGATAATGATATTCCCGAATCATATGACGAAATAAAGAATAGGAATGATAGAGTTCATTGGGAGGAAGCCATAAGAGATGAATTAGAATCTCATCATGTTAATGAAACTTGGACTCTTGTGCAGAGACCGAAAGATAAGAATATTGTAGATTGTAAATGGGTTTTTACAATAAAACATGATGAACATGGCAACCCAATTAAACATAAAGCAAGATTAGTTGCAAGAGGCTTTACACAGGAGTACTTAATAGATTATGATGAAACATTTGCACCAGTAGCAAGAATCTCAAGTTTTAGATTCATATTATCTCTTTCAAACCAGTTCGCTTTGAAAATACATCACATGGATGTAAAAACTGCATTTTTAAATGGCATATTGAAAGAGGAAATATATATGATGATTCCTCAAGGTTTACCACATAATAGTGATAAAGTATGCAGATTAAATAAAGCGATTTATGGCCTTAAACAGGCAGCTAGATGCTGGTACGAAACGTTTGAGTCAACTATTAAAAGTATTGGTTTCCAAGATACTGCAGTCGATCGCTGTATCTATCTACTAGATAGAGGAGATATATTAAAGAATATATATCTGTTACTGTATGTAGACGATTTAGTAATAGCAACCAAAGATAGTCAAACTATGCAGGAATTTAAAACTTATTTAATGAATAAATTCAAGATGACTGACTTAATGGAAAAAGACATTTTATTGGAATAAAAGTAGATATTCATGATAGCCAAATAAATCTTAGTCAATCATCATATATAAATAATGTTTTAAAGAAATTCAGTATGGAAGAGTGTAAACCAGTAAGCACACCACTTCCAAGTAAAATAAACTATGTAGCCCTAGACTCAGTTGAACACTATGACGCCCCATGTCGTAGTTTAATCGGATGTTTAATGTATATCATGTTATGTACACGTCCTGACTTGAGTACGGCCGTAAATATACTAAGTAGATATACAAACAAAAATAATATAGAATTATGGCAATGTTTGAAAAGGATTTTAAGATATCTAAAGGGTACAGTTAACTTAAAACTAACTTTTGTTCGAAATCCGAATTTTAAAAGTACTCTTGTTGGCTATGTTGATTCCGATTGGGCTGGAAATGAAGTAGACAGGAAAAGTACAAGTGGTTTTTTATTTAAAATGTTTGAGACGAACTTAATATGCTGGAATACAAAAAGACAAAATTCAGTTGCAGCTTCATCTACTGAAGCAGAGTATATGGCATTGTTTGAAGCAGTAAGAGAAGCTATGTGGTTAAGATCATTAATGAAAGGTATTAAGTATGAAATAAATGAGCCTATTAAGTTATACGAAGATAATCAAGGTTGCATTAGCATTGCCAATAACCCATCTTGTCACAAAAGATCGAAACATATTGATATCAAGTATCATTTCTCACGAGAACAGGTTGAGAATAAACTAATAATTCTTGAATATATTTCTACAGAAAATCAACTGGCCGATCTGATGACTAAGCCACTAACTCAAACCAAATTCCTGAATTTGAGGAACCAGCTTGGGCTGTATACCTAATAGCTTAACAATGAATATGCTTTCATTCTATGAATGATGAATTGAAATACATTTCTTTAATTTTCTTTAAAAGAATTAAATTTAAAAAAAAAAAAAAAAAAAAAAAAAAAAAAAAAAAAAATCTTAAACTTAAAACTGAAACTGAATATTTAAGTTGGTAAACAATTTGAAATTGTGTAACGTAATGAATTTAATAATGTAACTTTTTGATTTCTTTAATTTTAATTTTATATGATGATCTGATTGGGTTTTACTGGGTTTCCCCAATCCTTTGCAACAAATGTTGGATCAAGAAAATTGTTCCCCAGAATATGCGTAACTTGCCATATAATAAAATTATAAACTTTAATTGTAAATCATATATAACTTTGATGCATGTCTCTTTTGAGGAGGTGTGTTGGATACACATACTTGTATATCTAACCTCTGTTGCGCTAAGTATGTGTAAGCGACAAAAGGGACAAGCATCGAAAAGGGAATAGAGAGAAAGAGAGCAGTAACTGTAAATGTGCTCTCGGTTTGCATTCGATCGCTCTTGTTCGACTCACTCTCGTTCGCTCGATTCATTCGTGTGTGGATAGTTAAAGTGGCAAGACGCAGCAAGTATAAAGAAGAAATAAAATATCATTTTATAGAACAAGTACCAAAACCAAATCAAACTGCCTTTTTTCATTGCATGTAGATAAAGTCTATTTTTCAGCAATAACTAACAGTTTCCAAACCGACCACGCTTAGTTGGCGTGAAACAAATGCAAGGTCAGCACTAACATCCTTCGGATACTGCTCAACGACAAAAGTCAACGACAATGTTGCAGGCAAATGCCTTGCGACATACCAGCGGCCACCCGACACTCTGCACGAGGCGCTGGCTCAGCATTTCTTAGGGACAGGGCTAGCTTTAAATATAAGAAAGAATGTACTTAGATTTTAGTTGAACTTTGAGAATAAATCGCGACGGTGGTCGCCTCGCCGATTTAAATCCACAAGTCTTCTCAATCATAACACCGAAATCGGTTAATTTCTATGTTCTGAAGAGCTGTCGTCTATGTGTTCACGTTTAAGCAACTCCATATGTCTGCGATTCAGATTGTCATCCATGAATTCCGTGTATTGTTGCTTAAGAGCATGAGAACTTTTAAATTTCTTTACCATGGCTAGAAAACGATTGCGAGCACGCGTCAATGTTTCGCCAATTGGAACAGCGTCCGTTTTGAATGGGTATTTGATAATGCATATGCCATCCTTGGTGTGGCAGCAAAGGGTTGCTCAGCTTCGTCAGTAGCGTCTATTGTAGCCTTGCTCGGCTGTACGGAATCCAACTCCATTATGAGCCATTGCCTGACTGATCAAATATCGGATCTGCATGAGGTAGGTTAGGTTAGGTTAGACCGGCTGACCCTCCCAAGGGGGAATGTCACACATAGACCGCTAAAGGGGTCCTTAGTGGGGCCGGTGGTTTTAGACGGTTAGAACTTACTCGTTGAGTGGTCCTGCGGAGTGTGAGTGCTTCTAGCAAACGCTAGAAGTTTTTTTTAGGTTTTTTCTTGCTGGCTTCATCGAGCGAGGCAAGAAAGGGAGCTTTGAAGTGGCGTAGTCGTTGTGCTGCCAGTGCGGGGCAGCTGCAGAGGAGGTGCTCTAACGTCTCTTTGACTCCTGTATCCTTGCATTTCCTGCATTCGTCATTATCCGTTAAGCCAAGTCTTTGCATGTGTACCGCGGTTAGGCAGTGTCCCGTCAAGAGACCCGCAAGCCTTCGGCAGTCATGCCTTTTTAGGTTTAGCATGTATTGCGTTAGTTTAACATCACATTATTTGCACATTATTTTAGAGATTTTGCAGTCAGAGGTGTATGTCCACCTTAGTGCGGCTGTATCCCGTGCTTGTATTTCCATGTATGAGTGTAGCGTTCGCAGTGAGATCGGAACATCCGCAGAATCACTGTTGAGTCCCGTTGCACCTTGCTTAGCCAACGTGTCTGCTATCTCGTTGCCCTCGAATCCCTGATGGCTTGGAATCCAATAGATGCGCACTTTTTTAGAAATGCCGAGTGCATCTAGTGCTTCCCTGCTCGCCAGGACATCCCGGGACAGCCTATGTAATGGGCCTGTAGGGCTTTAATTGCTGCCTGACTGTCCACGAATATGTTTACTTCATCGTATTTTGTTTAAGTTTGTAGGACTGCTTCTGCTGCTTTCCTTATTGCGAATATCTCCGCTTGGAAAATGCTGCAGTGGTCCGGGAGTTTGTATGACAGGCTCATGAGTGGTTCGGCACAGTATACTGCTGCGCCGACTCCCTCCCTCATTTTTGAGCCGTCTGTGTATATGTTTATGGCTGACCGCTCTGCTCCTGAGCGCCAGTCATCTTTTCCTAAGAAAGAGGGCGTAAAGTTGAAATTGTTTCTTGGGGTCATATGGTCTGTTTCGACTTCTGTCCCCCTTCCAATTGTACTGTGCCCGTAGCTATGTATCGTCAGGTTGCCTATCGTGTATAGCCGTATAACCGTAGTTCTCAGCGCCCCTGTGATGCACATCAGTGCATGTCGCTGGGTTTTTTCCATTCGTTTAAGGTATGTGGACTTCTCTGTGGCTTTCCACCATACCAGTATTCCATAGAACAGTATGGGACGCACAACCGAGATGAGAACCCAATGTGTCAGTCTTGGTGACAGTCCCCAAGTGCTACCCAACATCTTTTCCGATGTATAGAGTGCATTGGTGGCCTTCTTTACCCTTTCCTCCACATTGAGCTTCCAACTCAATTTGCTATCTATTACTGTTCCCAGGTATTTGATACTTTCCTTTGGTATCAGCATTTTATCGTTTATTTTCGGTGGCGTCCAGCGTGGTACCTTGTATCTTTTGGTGAAGAGAATAAGGTCCGTCTTGTCCGCGTTGATACTCAGCCCGGCTTCTGTGGCCCAGGCTAGTATCTCTTGGAGTGTGTAGTCCATGACTGAGCTGATTGTCGATGGACACTTGCCCGTGATAATTATGCTTATGTCGTCTGCATAGGCAGTTATCTTCGGGGCTTTCCGTTTGAATTTCTTTAGCAGGTCGTTTACCACCAAGTTCCACAGTAGGGGTGAGAGCACTCCTCCTTGGGGAGTGCCACACTTTGCTTCCCTGATTGTGGTTGTGGTTCCCCATTCCGCAAGTATTCTCCTACTGCTCAGTAGGTTCTGGACCCAAGAGTAAACTGCTTCTGCTGGGGTCACAGCTCTTAGGCTGTACATTATTGCTTCCGTCGACACATTATTAAATGCGCCTGAGATATCTAGAAATGCGCCTAGAGCGTATTCTTTATGGTGAAGTGCTTTCTCGATGGTTGTTACGAAGGAATGTAGTGCAGTTTCCACCGATTCTAGAGTCATCTCTGTATTCTCTCTAATGTGGAGGTCTATCAGTTTTTCTAGTGTTTTTAGTAGGAACGATGTCAGGCTTATGGGTCTGTAGTCTTTAGGCACAACGTGGCTACATTTTCCCGCTTTGGGCAGGAAAATCACCCGCGCTGTCCTCCAGGCCACCGGCACATAGCCATAACTAAGGCATCCTCTAAATATTTCCCTCAGCCAAGGAGTGATCACGTGTTTGACCTTCTGCAGCATGGCCGGGAATATCCCGTCTGGACCTGGTGATTTGTAGCTCTCAAAGGAGTCTATGGCCCACATTATCCTTCGCGTTGTTGTGATATCTTCCGGAATTTCCACCCTTGTGGTTGGAGATATCGTTTGTGTGTTTGTGTTGACTTCTGTGCAGTTAGGGAAGTGTGCCTCTATGAGCACATTTGCCGCATCTTCACTGCCTTCCGTCCATCTGCCGTCTTCTGTTTTTAATTGGCCTTGCACCGTCTGTTGGCAGCTTTCTTAACCTTGCAGTGTCAGCTGTCTTCTCAATGCCTGAACAGAAGTTTTGCCATGCGTGTCTCTTAGCTACTCGTACTTTTTTCTTAAAGTGTTAAAGCCTTATTCTGTATTCTATCCATACTAGCTCTTCTTCCGCTTGTTTTGCGAGTTTGAAGAGTTCTAGTACGTCTTTTCTTTGTCCTTTGAGTTCTGGAGTCCACCATGGGGACTTGTGTGTCTTCTTCTCATGCGACGGTCTACAAGTTTTATGATAGGCCGCCACCAGATTTTTATTGAGGGTCTCCAGGGACTTCTCTAATTTGTCTATTATTATTGGACGTAGATGTACTAACGAACAGTACAGTCAAGTGGCCCAACGATACCAAGCACCGGCTTGTTAACGCGCGGACCCACGCACAAAGCGACCCACCTCCCGCCCATCCGACCGAGGGGCGCTCCGCTTATCGTGCGGTTACGATGATCGCGAACATGTAGACAAATGACACAAAACTAACTTTTTAAAAGAGCAAGTAGGAGTGGCACTGTGTATTAAGTGGGAAAGATCGTTATAAATAGAACACAGAATACGAAAAGGGTTATGAAGAGCATAATTAGAATTACAAGTTTGAAGAGATATAGGTACAAAATTTCTAGTATTTCTAATAGGAACAGCAAAGTTAATTTGGTTAATTAATTCAGAAGAATCAATTTCACCATTAATTAATTTGTGAAAAAAAGGAAAATGAAAGCATTATTCTACGATCACTCAGAGAAGGAAGATCTATTAGTAAAAGTCTACTACGATAAGGCGGCAAATTATTGTTAGTGTCCCAGTTAAGACCTCTAAGTGCGAAGAGCAGAAATTGTTTTTGTACCGATTCTATTTTATTCTGATGAATTTCGTATTTGGGAAACCATATACAAGATCCATATTCCAGAATCGGTCGTACAAGAGAAGTATACAGAGTTTTTGTTAAGTAGGGATCGTTAAACTCCTTCGACCAGCGCTTAATGAACCCCAAGACACCAGATGCTCGATTGGAAATTGAAAAAATATGCTTGTCAAACTTAAGCTTTGGGTCCATAACGATGCCCAGATCGTCAACCCATTCAATTCTATCTAGTGGTTTGTTGTCAAGAAAATAAATATTAAAAAAGGGCAAACATCTAAAAAATGACATTACTTTACTTTACTTTACTTTACTCTAGTGAGGCTATCTTGGGTAGTCGTGGTAGGTTTCTTTCGACCTCTTTACCGAACTGCTCTCAGTCCGTGTTACGCGGGTTTCCGTATGTCTTATTCTTAACTATTCGTTCAAAGTTAACGCGGAATGGTATGTACCTGTGGTCCGAGAAGGAATGTCTACTAAGGACTCTCCAGTCTTTTACCACGGTATTCATTACCGACGCGAGTGTGATATCTAAGACGTTTGATGAGGAAGGACCAACATATGTTGGCTCTTCCCCCTCGTTTGCTAACTTAAGATTAGTTTGAAGTATGAAATCAAGCAGTGACTCACTCTGCATGAGGTAACTGACAAATCTTGTTCCAAGTCGACGTGCAAGTGTTGACGGACTGTGCGGGAATCGAAGAAGTTAGTGTTCTCTTAATTAACGCTGTAACGTCCATAGATGCATTTGAAGTACGCGAAAAGAATTGCAGCCTAGCTCGAGTAACACCAGCGTTGTTAGCAGCGATACCCAAAATAGCTAGAATAGTTGGTAGCAGAGCCAGAGACTGCGCAACTGACGATGTATCCAATGTGTGATGACTGATTGCCACAGGATCCGAGTCTGCATTCCTATCGCTTAAGGAGAGACTGCTGGCATCCGTGTTCGAAGTCATTCGAATAGGTGGAGATGGCTTCTCCCTATAGCCAAAGTGCCTGGTGCCTGGAGTTGCAGATGCGACAATTGTGTTTGGAGCTGCAATCCTTGACCTGATGTAAGTGGCCAAGGCAGTTAAAGCATAAATTATTGTCGTTCGCAAATGAGCGACGAGCGTCTATATCCATGGCCTTGAACTGGGCGCAAGTGGACATATGCTGTGGTCGTTGACAGAGAGAACAGTTTGTTTCCATTGATTTTTGAATGTTGCTGTGATACGATACTGCACGTCGTTTAGTGTGCGATAGACGCGGTGCCTGACAAGATACGAGTGCATCACAGCGAGCGAACAGAAAGGTAAACAAGTCTTCGATTTTAGTATTGCTTTCGTTAACGGTATGGTTTCCAGCCCATGCTTGACGTGTCTTAACGTAACAAAATGTGAATAAGCCACGGATCACGACAATTGCATTGCAATGCGTTTAAGCCACGGATGCTTTCGTCTGCACTGTCAGCCAATTTGCGCAAATCCGTAACGCTTACTGTATTCAGTGCTGGCAGCGATAAGAAGTTGGTTATGAATGAACGAACATTAAGCGCTTTATATACCCTTAACCCATAAAATGGGTAAATAAGGTTATAATGGTTTTGTGCAAAAGTATGTAACAGGCAGAAGGAAGCATCTCCGACCCCATAAAGTATGTATATTCTTAATCAGCATCAATAGCCGAGTCGATTTAGCCATGTCCGTCTGTCCGTCTGTCTGTCCGTCTGTATGAACGAGTGGATCTCAGAGACTACAAAAGCTAGAGACTTCAGATTTTGGATGTAAGTACCCTATACCATGAGCAGAACAAGTTTGCTTCAAATTATCGATAACTATTCTGGTTTCCGATATACACATGCATATATCGAATTTGGAAAATCTAATAATGAGGGTTGAAGTAATGGGTAACGATAGAACTTTTCTGAAAATTTCGTCCAAATCGGTTAAGAAACACCGGAGATATCGATTGAAGCTAAGTCAGTATACCAAAGTCAATTATAAATTTAATTTACATATTTATTGCAACTGGGTTCAGGGTATCTTCTAGTCGGGTTCTCCCGACTAGAGCCTTCTTACTTGTTTGTTGTAACGCTGTTCAAATCGCTCTCAAGCATCTTTGTAGTCGTTGTTGGTAACCGCGATATGCTTAACTAGGCTCAGGGCTTCACCCTCCAGATAAGATTTGAGGTAGTGAATCTTCTGGCACTTGGTCATGCTGGTCTTCTAACCTATAGAACCCAAAAACAAATCGCTGGCTCCAATCTTCATACTCTCCAGAAAAAATAAATATAGCTGTCCAGTTGACTCTCGCATGGTTTTCAATAAGTGAATCTCACCTGCGACGACGTCACTTGGACTAGATCCACTGTGGCCGAGCTCATTAAGCGATGTTATATAACATTCGTGTGCAGCATAATATTTATTCTCATATGAACCCCAATCCAAGTAGGGATTAACGTAGTCTGTTTCACCTTCAAATTGTGTTAGTTGCCCACTTAGTACACAGAAATTGTCACATGTGGCACTAAATCTGCATATTTTCTCCTTTAGAGTATCCAATGAGTCGCACGTTTTAACAAACTCTTCTGCTGTGGCTTGAGCACGGGTTAATTGTGCTTTACAGCCACCACGTTGTTGAATAATTCTATGCATGTCCATATGTTTATGTACTATATGTACATATGTGTTTGCTATAATAGTTTTCGGGTACAGCCTAACCACGTTGGTAAAGCACTGCAGCGTATGAACCGAGGACTGGCACAAATATATAATAAATCTTTTAAGAAGTCCAATGCAATCCGGCTCGAAGGACCATTTATGTTTTGGAATTTAACATATAAAAAAATAACGGATGATCTCGGTTTCTAATGTCATATATTTGGTTTTGGCAACTTTTCGGTGCAAGAGTTACATGACGACTGCTGATGCAGAAAGATAAGAACAACCAGCGTGGTTGGCAAAAGAGAATAAAGAATAGCCAAAAGTCTTGTACGCATCGCAAGCATATACAATAACTGTAAATCCATTGAAAGATTAGGAAGAGTAGGTAACGAAATATGCAGCTGTGTACAGCAATGTAGCATAACTGTAACTAGAATGTTTTATAACGACAAAGGTGGTTTAATTTCTGAACAATAAAGTTGACTATGTGAGAAATATGATACCTCCAAATTCACACCACAAACGTGAAGTGTTTTCCCTTGTGCCTTGTTGATGGACATCACAAATAGCAAAAGCACAGGGTATTACAATCTTTTGAATTCAAATGGCATATCAGTTGGATAAGCGGGATACGCGGTATCAAATAAACTTCTTCTTTCGATTTTCCAGTTAAGATCATAGCTTCAATCAAAATTGGCAATAACTTCACTGCCAATCTGGTGCCATTACACAGTTTTGGTGGATTAATATTTCGCAATAATATAATCAAAAAACCAAATTTGAGTTTAAGCAATGCGGTGGCATACCAGCCGTTTCCAATGAATTAAGAAATCAATTGGATAATTCATTGCCTCATTTTGAATCATAACACTGTCAATTGATTTACATATATGTTGTGACTGCACCTGGCAGTTTCGCTTGAATCAGAAAATTAATGACACTGATGGGAATATTATTCGGTGCTAAAATTGCGCGTTCTGGCAACCAATCATAATTTCTGTAATTCTGAAGAATATTCGGAAAAACACATTCTATCAATTGAGCAATTAAACAAAAATTGTTCGGTACAGCGATCGAACCGCTGGTACTATCGATTTGTATTTTGCCATCACCAATTTCGAACAATTGTTTTGAAAACTAATAGGCAGCTAGATAATTTTGTACGTGAATTTGTATATTAATGTTCAGTGTCAATTTTGTACATATCTCCAAAGAAACTGAAGATTTCAAACAGGCATTTACCATATTTCATCTGCGAGAGTAGATTGAGGAATGACAGGCAAAGTTTTACGAAAATCCTTTGACAATAATATCAAAGCACCAGCAAAAAGCTGTTGATTACCACGTAAATCTTTCGTTGTTCGATAAAATGCTTCTAGTGATTTTTTATTCGTCATTGTATAACTAGAGTGGACATATTTTGTATGAAATTTTTTTTTTATCAGAAAGAGTCATTTGCCCCCTCGATTTCTGCCTTTTTATGAAAGTATTTAATTCCCGAATTTTTGTATTGAAAGGATTTAAAGCAATCTTATTTCAGCTAAATAAAATACCTCTATTATAAATTTGGGACTTTATTTTTACTAACACATTTAAAAGAAACAAAATTCAAGTTTATTAATTGCAAAGGTCTTTTTTATTTGTTGTAGAATATTTTTATACTCGATACCGAAGGTAAAGAGTATACTGGTTTTGTGCAATGTCCGTCATGGTGTCTTTAATCACAAGATAAGCACCAGATCAAATGTCTAATTTCACCTTTCTTACATTGTAAAAAATAAAATTTTAAAGTTACTCATTTGTACGCAATTTGCAACCCACGATTTGGCTTTCATCAAACTCCAATAAATAATTTTTTTCTCTGGCTCGAGCTTCCAATTTTAATCACTTTTAATACTCGTTACCGAAGGTCAAGAGTATATCGGTTTTGTGAAATGTCCGTCATGTTGTCTGTCCGTCTGTCCGTCCGTATGTGTTCAAGTTTTTTCTACACCCTTCAAGCTAGAGACTTGAAACTTTACAATTCTGTTTATCTATGGGATAGTTAATTAAAGTGTCAAGATTGGGGATCTACGATAACTGGGGGGCTGGCAAATCGATAAATTCGATAGCTTAAAACCGATAAATCCACATATTTCGCACATCCTTACAGCTAAAACTACCAAATTTGGTAAACAGATAGCTTTAAGCAACCCTCAAAAAACTGCATCAAAAGTTTTGGAGCCACGCCCACCCATTACACCTCTAGC
This sequence comes from Scaptomyza flava, assembly GCA_030179655.1. NCBI lineage: Eukaryota > Metazoa > Arthropoda > Insecta > Diptera > Drosophilidae > Scaptomyza > Scaptomyza flava. The sequence continues at coordinate 35,036,932 of JARNME010000404.1, read as the reverse complement.
CCCCGCGTTTAAAGTCAAAAAAGCCTATATCTCTTACAGTTTTTAAACAAGAGCACCTAAATTGATGACCCCCAAACTGAAAAAAAAAACTTTGAATGCCACGCCCACCAACTCTGCCCTAGCCGCCCCCATCCGCCAGTGGCTACAGCCAGCAAATTTGGTACCAAGATAGGTGATGACGAACTCCCAAAAACTACATCAAAAGCTTGGATTCCACGCCCACCAATACTGCTCTAAACGCCCCCAGCTGCCCCAACGCTTCGTCAAAAACGGGTATGGGTGTATCTTCCAGAGCTGTGGAGCTTGAGCCACCAAATTTGGTAGGAAGATAGCTAGTAACGACTCTTAAAAATCAGCATCAAAGATTTGGAGCCACGCCCACCCATTCCGCCCCCCTCTCCCAACCTTTTACAAACTTTGAGCTAGAGTCACCAAATTTAGTATGAAGATAGCAATTGACATTCCGCAAAGGTCTGCAGCAAAAATTTTGATGCTACGCCCACGCATACTACCCCATCCACACCTTTTAAAACATTGAGCTAGAGTCACCATATTTTTTGATCAATATTGTATTTATAAGTTCTTAATTTAAATAAACATATACAAAGTATTTTATGTATAACTTGTAACACTTTGTTGCAAGTTTAAATAAACCTTATCACGCTCAGCATAAACATATATATGTATGCGCATACCAAAGCACACACATACATACATATGGTCTGCGCGTGTAGGTAATATGAATCCTCTTTAGAAGGCCAAGCCAGCGTGAAACCGTTGACCAACGGGAAACGCTGCCCCTGCACTTTAGCCAAACGTATGAGTACAATCACTCTCCCTCTCTTTGTAGCTGTTGACTGAAAACAGCATAAGTTTATAAATGTTAGCCATAAGCCAAGAATATATTTCGATTTGAATAAAGGCATGGAATAAACGAAACTCAAATGTAAAGTAACAAGATGTTACTTATTACATAACACAGCCTAAACAATTGGTTTGGAGAGGGGAGCCGTTTTTATACCCTTAACCCATAAAATGGGTAAAAAGGGTATAATAGTTTTGTGCAAAAGTATGTAACAGGCAGAAGGAGGCATCTCCAACCCCATAAAGTATATATATATTCTTGATCAACATCAACAGCCGAGACGATATAGCCATGTCCGTCTGTCCGTCCATCTGTCTGTCTGTCAGTCTGTCTGTTTGTCCGTCTGTATGAACGCGTGGATCTCAGAGACTAGAAGAGCTAGAGACTTCAGATTTGGAGTATGTTTGTTGCTTTTAATAACCTGCAAAAGTCTTTCGAGCAGCTAGAGTCCAATTTCAAAAATGGAAAAGTGATAACCGAATCCCCGAGGCGCAAAAAGTCTTCGGGACCCCATCCAATAACTGTCCCACCTGTCCTGCCAACCAAACCGCTTCTGGTGCCTAGCAATAATCCCTCCACGGGTACTATTGCTAGCTCATTAATTTTATTTAACTCTCCGGCAAGAAATCCTATCAATAACCTTGCCACTAATAGCATAATTTGTGATCCTACACGTGAGTCCTCCGGTTCAATAGATAGTGTGCCTATTGATTCTTCTGGCGATACAATTGGGGGAAAAGCCTCTGGTTGTTGTGCCACTTAATAACTTTATTTTTGTTTCTAGGCTAGCTTCCGAGGCTTCATTGGATGATGTTGCAGCATATGTTAAAAGTCAAATCAATCCCCCACTTATTGTTGTCTAAAAGTTTAAATTTAAACATGCCAGAAGTATATCTTCTTTCAAGTTGGGTGTACCGCCTGAACTTTTCTCGACAATTTGCACTAAAAAGTTTTGGCTGCCGCAGCTAGTCGTTAAGGAGTATACGAATAGGCGAATTAATAACAATAATGGTATACGGATCAATAGTACGCCGACTGTTAGCCATCCTGTTGCCTCCACCTCGGCGGCAAAAAATTAACTGAAGTAATTAGCGTGGCTTATCAAAATGTTGAGGCCTTAACAGTAAACTTGCTAAATTATATTTAAACAGCTTATCTTTTGATTCTCAAATAGTTGCACTCACTGAAATCTGGTTAATACCTGATAATTCTGATTATTCCATTTTTCCTTCTAAATATAACTTGTACAGATGCGATCGTGCCTCCCGCAAGGGGGGTGGTGTTCTCATTGCTGTTGACTATTGTATGTCCTCTGAACAGATTCTTTCTCATGATCTTCCGGCAATAAAGTTTTTATGTGTGAAAATATTATTTAGAGAACGTCTACTGTATGTCACTTGCTCCTTTATTCCGCCTCATTCTGATAGTAGCATCTACGTATCCCATCTGAACAATAGTGTTCCGTAGAGCTCTGATTAGATACTGATTTTATTCTTACAAATCCTAGTCCTTATATACTAACAAGAAGTCTTAGAGTAGGTCTGCAGTGGCACATTATCGCCAGCAGATTGTCAAATCATTATTTGTTTAGGTTATATTCTATTTTCAACATTAGTGTAGGTCTTTCCACAATCTCTGGTGACCTTCTCTTTGTTATGGTATATCTATTCCATTCAATTTTTAGCTCTTGCTGCAGTAGCATGCAGCTGGGTTAAAGAGTAGTTTTGCATTTATAGTTTTATATTTTACCAAGACTCTATTGAGACTTGGTGTCAAGTGTTCATGCGTGAACACCATCTAAATGCCCTACATATCGCAAGTTAACAGGGTGCATAACTGTAGTGGTAGAATGTTGGTTTTAATATTTGTTTCAGACTCAGATTGCAGTTATGCTAGTAGAATATCCCCCCCCCCCCCCCCCCCCCCCTAGTGCTTCCGGAAGATATTTATCATCCTAACTTAGAACTATCCATCGAAATTCGTAACCCTGGCTCAGTATCTTTAAAAACACGTTGCCTTCGTTAACTAACTTTTTACTAATATAAATGATCTTCTTCAACATACTTAATGGTCTCACCGTTATTCCTCTAGTGATATAGAAACTGCTATTGCCATATTTTATGGGACCTTGAATTAGTTTTTGGATATTTGTGTACTCCTCACTTGCTCATCAAGTGATTATAAATCATCTTGGTTTAGGAGGGAACTATCGAAATTAAAAAACCTGAAGACAAGATCATATAAAAAATTTAAAAAATCGGGAATCACTTTAGATTTATCTTCGTATTTACGAGCAGTAGCAAAATCTAGTATTCCTTATGTTAACTTATCTTGTTATAGTAATTATCTTAATCGTTGTAAACTTAATTTTTCACGTGACTCTAAACAGATTTATAAATTTGTTAACTCTAAACGTACTTCTTCTTGCTTGCCATCCTCAGTATGTCTTGATGATAATAAAGCAAGTTCTGATTAGGCAGTGGTCGTTCTATTTGCTGAGTATTTTCAAGGAATTTACATAGTTGCATCAATTCCTAGCCTTTTCAAGTTCAATCGTAAAATTACATATATGTCCCAGTTATAACTAAGTGTTCGCTCCAAAGTGACTTTAACTCTATCAAGCTCGGCTATCTGCCTAGTCCTGATGGAGTGCCAGGTTGTATACTTAGATAATGTGCAGATTCACTTTGTGAACTCTTAAATAAATTATTTATCTTGTCGGTTGACTCAACAGTGTTTCCTGCTATATGGAAGGAATCTTTTATCATTTCAATCCATAAAAATTCTTCTAAGTCCAACGTAAAAACTAAAAGGGGCATATCCAAGTTGTTCGCCATTCCTAAAGTCTTTGAAAAAATTATATGTTCTCAACTGCAACACACATGTAGTTCCATTATATCGCCTTATCAACATGGTTTTGTTAGGCGAAGATCTATTATCACTTACCTTCTTGAATTCACTTCGCTTGTTATCGAAGGGTTTCAGGAAAAAATGCAAACTGACGTTGTTTACACCGATTTTAGTAAGACATTTGACTCTGTTAGTCATTCTCTGTTGCTTCATAATCTGAATATAATTGGATATCCATCAAAACTCTTATTGTGGCTTTCGGAGTACTTGTGTGTTCGAACACAAAAAGTTGTTTTTAAATCGTCGGTGTCTAAACCTGTTTTAGTTACCTCTGGTGTTCCCCAGAGTATTCACCTTGGACCTTTGCTATTTAATCTGTTTATTAACGATCTTCCAGCTGTTATTACTAATTCCAATGAATATATATTTGCTGATGATGTGAAGCTATGTCTCACCTATAATGATGCTTCTCTTTGTAACTTGCTACAGTCGGATTTGGGTGCATAGTCGGCCTGGTGTTGTTTAATCTTACTCAATTTAAATTGTTCTAAATGTAAAGTCATGTCTTTTTGTAACTTGCTACAATCGGATTTGGGTGCATAGTCGGCCTGGTGTCGTTTAATCTTACTCAATTTAAAATGTTCCAAATGTAAAGTCATGTCATGTACCGCTCATACTGCTTCATGCTTGATGATTCACTACTTGACCGCCTTTTTGAAATTAAAGATTTGGGCATTATTCTTGATCCTAAATTAAAGTTTGACGCTCATATTTTGTATATGGTCTATAAGGCCATTAATGTCTTTGGCTTCATGAAGCGGTGGTCGAAAGAACGACGATCCCTATTATGATTATATTATTAAATTTAATGTCCCAGTTAGATCTTCATGTAACTTTGTTACCCCTTAGCCTTGATCGTTGCTTGAGCAACTATTTAATTCATGAACCATTTCGTGTTATATGTTCTGACTATAACCAACTTTATTCTCTTGTCTCCTTAAAGGCCTCAACTCCAGTACTAAAAAGATCTACCCTATTTGCTTTATCTTATTACTAATCTAACGCTGGTCAGATTGGGTTTTTCTGGGTTTTTCAAAACCCACCCAACAAAGTTCGGACTACAAAATTTTTTATTGAATTTCCCTGAGCCTTAACGTTAACTTTTGAATTTTTCCCTAAATTTATATTCAGATTTTCATATAATTCTATACTATGCTTAAATTAAGTATTTTAACTACTATTTTATTTAAATTAAATTTGATTTCATTTTAATGTCAGCTGCTCTTAGCTGACTATAGATAAATAAATAAATAAATATCAATAACTATTCTAGTTTCCCATATAAACATAGAATCGATTACATTAAAATATTGAATTTGGAAAATGTAAAAATGGGGGTGAAATACTGGATCCAAATCGATTAAGAAAGAAGTTAAGTTAGTATACCAAAGTCTTATATAAATTTAATATATTTATTGCAACTGGGTTCCGGGTATCTTCTATTCGGGCTCTCCCGACTAGAGCCTCCTTACTGGTTGAGCTTTAAAATTACAACGAAAAGTGCAATTGATTTTTATTTACATATATATATATATATATATATATGTATAGAAATAAGCTTGCGTTTTATATGTGAAAAAAAATAAAAACTCTGTTTTAATTTATATTATCACTAATAAGCACTGTATTAAGTTAATGAAGTTTTGACAGTTTTACAAGAATACGAATGCGAGACGTCTCTCTCGTTTCAAACTTGTGAGGTAGGCCGCCCACGGGTCTCCCCACATTCGAACGCTTCGCATCATAGTATTAATAGTATTAGCAATATAAGGCGGTCGCGAATTACTCAGTTGCCATGAATTACTGTTAAAGGTCAAGGAGACACAATAGTATGAATAATATAAGGCAGTCACGAATTACTGCTAAGGGTCAAGGAGACACAATAATATGAATAATATAAGGCAGTCACGAATTCCTGTTAAGGGCCAAGGAGACATAATATTATTCATTGTATACATAAACATTAGCTACAAAGATAACATTAACTCGTAACATAATTAAGACGATAAAAATAACATAGAAGTCCACAACAGTCAACAGAAGGGCCGAGTGGCCAGATCAGCATAAGGAGAACGTAGGTCGTGCGCGCTCTCGCGACCCACACTCTCAAATGTCGCGATCAACAACTGGCAAAAGGGCAAGCTCAGGTCGAGCGCGAGACCGGCAAATCAGTTGCCCAGTAGCGTGACAAGTGGACGGACGCGAGGTTGCTGAAAACGGTTTAGAAGTTCAGTGAAAGTGAAAGAAGATGTACAAGACAATTTTGGTGAAAGAGACACTGCACGAGGTGTATAGAATAAAAACTCAGTATATTATTTAGAAGTAAGTAAGTATAAGCGAGCCAATGAAAAGGGAATTAAAAGCAATCTAAACTTATACAAAACCCCACGTGTTATATTAGTTTTTTTTTTTTTTTGTGTAAGACGAGCGAGAATCGCAGCACATATATATATGCGATCATATATATATGCTCGCGCAGAGTATCAGACGCATTACGTTCCGTGTTCGTATAAATTAAATAGTTGGGTGACCGGCGATCAATCAATCGGTTCGGCATCCCGTCGAAGGCATCATTTCGCGACACGTTCCCCCTTCCTCTCTTCCCCAGCATTCCCACCAATCGGCGGATCAAGCCCCGATTCGTACGGAGCAACACTAGCGGAGTTAGCGGAGACTGTACGAATGTACGTCAAGCCCTGACATCCCTGTCTTTCGACGCGTTTCCCCTTCCTCCCACGCATTCCTATTAATCGGCGGGTCAAACCCCGATTCGTACGGAGCGGCATTAGTGGAGTCAGCGGAGACTGTACAAAAGTTCTGACACTCCCATCTTTTCGGCCGCGCAACCTCGGGGTTGCATCGCTTATTGAAATTCGCCTCTATGATAGCTAACGCGTTTCGGCAATTTATAAATTTCTTGTAACGCGAGCCTTGGCCAGACTGAGATCTGTACCTCGGCATAATTCACTACCTTACAAACTTAAAATCAAACTCGAACCTCAATGTTCTTGCTTTGAGTTTATACACAATAAGTGGCTATATTTTTTTGGCCTCTTTCTATGCTGAAGCCGAAATATGTTTATATTGACAATTTCACACTTGTGCCGTGATTGAGATAGTTTGTTTACATTAATAATTAGGTTAGTGTGAAAACAAGTGTTGTTTACAATTAGTTTGAGATATGCATAAGTAGTTTGGTGTGGATACAGATATTGCTTACAATTAGTTTGAGAAATGCATAAGAAGTTATGTGTGGTTATGGATATCTTACTATTTATATATATATATAGATTTGAGCTTACCTGCATAAAACCCTCGGGACAGCCGGGTAGCTCACCAGTTGGACTAAGATTTGTGTCATATCCATCCACATCTGAATCGATCATGCCCTCATCAAAGCGTCCCACGGAAAAGCCATCAAAAATGATCTTCACCGGAATAAACAAATATATACACTTAAAAGAGTTGCTGATTATTTCTTTATTTGGTTATAGATCCATCGATCTAGAAAAACCATGTAGTAATACCACAAATTTTCTTCTTTAAAATTTCCTTTTATATAAGGCTAGAAAAGAATTTAAAATTCAAAACAGAAAAAGTTAAATGCAACTATCGCCTTTATTTGTCGGTTTTGTCCGACTGCAATGTTTAATCTTAATCATAGTGATCTCAGAATATACCGGTGTCGGTTGCGTCACACTGAATTGTTTTCACGCAGCTTTTTTTATTTATATTTTTTTTTTTTAATAATGGTATTGTTATGTTGTTGTTGAACGCTGTTGTGTGACGGGAAGTTTCAGAGGGTTTTTGCTGTCAAAGGATTGACCATTGCACAAGTCGAATCCATTGTTGATAGTCGCAATGAAGGTTTTAGTTGCTTCAGCACAAGCAATATTGTCGGCATTTTGAAATTTCTTTAACTCAATGTAAGTCGCGATTCTTGTGCGACGTAGGCTCATACTGCATGCGAGTCTACTGCATTTCTGGACAATCTGGAAATATGTCGTCGTAATTTGGGCTAGGCGACGTGCTTCTATAATTCATGAATTCTCTTAGCACCCCGCTTGCAACTCCTATGGGGTAAGGTTGGCGGCATACAGTATACGGATGCTTTAAAAGATGCACGTCGTATAACAGTATCTTGCGCCATCGTAAGCATAATTGTATCGTTCCGTTGCGTACAGTTGTAACGTAGACTGGTGCCTGGTCGGACTATGCTTTTACTGTGAGACCACATTTTTTAAGACACTTCAAGTTCTCCAAAATAATTGTTTTTAATTCTGAGGTATGAGTACCGGATTGAGAAGAGTAAAAGCTGACCACGTACTTGCTGGCCACAAATTTATCTCTTTGGTTTTTGCCATGATCACAAAACCCATCTATTTGGTCAACATTAGAGTTGTACTCCAACTCTCTCCTGCCGCTAATCTCATCCATCATCAGAACACAATTTCTATTTCTAACAGACATTTTCTGTACCTCCCTTTTTAAGTTAGATACTATGGCGGAGTCTAAGCCAGTGTCCAGTCTTTTACTCGGGCTCCATCTGTGCAGCGTTCGTGGAGAAGGCAAACTTAGTTGCAACACATTGCGCCTAAAATCATAAGCCTTGCTCGAACCATAATTTATGTTTTGCAGCAAGTTTTTTTGAGCTTCGGAATATTTTTCTCTGGACTCATTTGTTATGATGCTAGCAAGCAGCTGAGCCTTAGACCCCTTTTACACGATGAAGTTTTTTCATGAAATTTTTTTTCATTCTGTTTTAAAACATCTTCGCAAATCTGGTCGCATTTACACAATGAAGTTTTTTCATGCAGCATTTTCTTTGTAAATGCAACTCTGATTAAAATTTATGGTCGATAAACATATATCTTTGCCATCGATTGTTTTATTTGTTAACATATAATTGATTTAAGAAGTAATAAGTAAATAAAATGGATTCAGTGAACATTTCTACTAATAATTTCTTAGCCAAAACAATGTATTTACTATTGGTTTGTTTGTATTTACTATTGCTTGTGCGATATTTCGTATCGATAACTTTATTATTCACATCAAACACTGTGCAACTCTGTGTTTACATGCAATCGGAATAAGGCAAAGCAAAATAAGAAAAATAAATCATAGCTACAAAAGTCATGAAGCATTGCTTGCAACTGTTACCCCTCTACTCCCTTTGCCAACAAACGAATGCTTCAGACGCAAAAACTTCATCGTGTAAAAGGGGTCTTATATCCATTTCGTTCTGGCGTTTTCTAACAAATGACAACAAATTACCGTTAGAGCTTTCAAAACAGCGTGATTTGAAAATAAACGGTAAATTAAGCACAGAATGCAAAATAACAATCATACGCTCTGAGCGAGGTGAAGCGATAAAGCAAGTTGTTAAATGCTCTCTCGCTTTATCGCTTGAGCTTGCAACTCGCTTCGCTCTCACTCTGACATCTTTCGAGCGATTGCATTTAAAAATGCTTGCATTGGTTTATCGCTCATTTTCGCCCAATATTATCACTTCGCTTCTTGCGTGCACTCTGACGTCAGCCTTAGAGCGCATAGATTTGAATTCTATTAAATTAAATGTGTGGCTGACTAGCTTTTAGCTTAAAGTGTGCATGTGCGTGTGTGTTGTGGTGTTTGAGGCGGCTCAAAGCAGTTTCTTACGCATGTTTGCCTTGATGCACAAAAATTTCCTAAGGGAAAAGGTCGTTATTCGATTAAAAAAGAAATTACGGGGAAAAAAAACTTCAACACAAAGAGCTAATCCATAAACTATGTATGGCTTTGATGGGATGGCCACGCATTTTATGAATGATGAATCGAAATTTTGAACAGCAGATTTTCTATAAAGCTTCAAAAAAGATTCCATATTCTGGGTTCATGTGAGCAGCAGTGCACAGGACGTGCAACAACGACATAAAGCTTGAAACGTCACGGCAATGAAGTCTTGACACGAAGTGCACAAGGGCCAAATTAATTACAGCAAGGTCAAAATCCTAAAAACAGAATCAATATTTTTTTGAAGGTATTTGACATGCTAAATCCGAATTGAACTCCCAAAAGGCCAATCACGTCAGGTTTTAAGATATTGTAACCTAACCTTATTGAGGTCATGTCCCATCCTCCGATTGGGCTCAAAAATTTTTTTTTATTTACTCGTTACCAAAGGTGAAGAGTATATTGGGTTTGTGCATTGTCCGTCATGGTGTCCGTCCGTATGTGCGCCTAATTTTTCCACACCCTTCTAGCCAGAAACGTGAACCTTACGAATTATCTTTTTCTATGCCATAGTAAATTAAAATGCAAATATTGGAGTTCTACGATAGCTGGAGAGCTGGCAAATCGATAAATTCGATAATTTGGTAGAAAGATAGCTGGTAACGGCCCCAAAAAATCTGCATCAAAGTTTTCCCTTTCCCCACCTTTTAGAAACTTTGAGCTCGGGTCACCAAAATTGGTGTGAAGATAGCAATTGACGTTCCACACAGATCTGCATCAAAACTTTGGATGCCACGCCCACCCATACCGCCCCCAGCCCCCCTTTCCCCACATTTAACAATTTTCGAGCTAGAGTCACCAAATATGGTATGAAGATAGCAATTGACATTTCACAAAGATCTGCAGTAAAAATTTGGATGCCACACCCACCCATACCGCCCCTAGCACCTCTTTCTCCACCTTTTACAAACTTCGAGCTAGAGTCACCAAATTTGGTATGAAGATAGCAATTGACATTTCGCAAAGATCTGCAGTAAAAATTTAGATGCCACACCCACCCATACCACCCCCAGCCCCCCTTTCAACAGCTCTTACAAACTTTCAGCTAGAGTCACCAAATTTGGAAGGAAGATAGTTGGTGGCATCCCCATCTGCATCGGAGAATCTTTAAGGCAGCGTACACCCCTGCCCCATCCGTACCCCTTCGCAAACAGACTCCTTTTTTACCGGTTTTAAAACTGGTAATGAGTATACCGCAGTCGGTTGAGTCCGACTGCAACGTTTTTACTTGTTTTACACAAAATTTCATAAACAGCTGACCACCAGTTATGGGGGAAGAACCGGTATGTACATATTTGCGTCCGATTGCGTTCAAATTTATCTTAAATTATTTACACACGTTTGTATAAGAAACTGAATCAAAATTATTGGTTATATTATGTTCAAACTCGATTCCCATGAATTAATTATTAAAACAGCATTTCAGTTTTCTTGAAGTTTGCAGGAAAGTGTTATGTGCTTATGCTATATTAAGAATTGTGGTGTGAAAAATGTTTGTTACGGCTGTTGTGGTTCATATATAATATTTTTTATTTATTTTTAAACAGTTCTTACGCGATTCATATAAAAATTCCTTTATTTTTCACGTTAGACATTCTAAGTTTTTCTCCTATGCGCTTCGACCAATATCTAGAATCCCTCAGGGGTCAGCAAGCAATATTATTGTTTAACACGATAATCCAAAACTACACAGTCACACAGTATATAAAAATATTTCGGCATTATCTACAGCAACGTTATTAGGTCTAAATTAATGATGCATTTTATTCTTTTAGTACTCATCATCATTGTCATTTGTTTTTTGTCCGGTTTGATCTCTGTTGTATTAATGTTATTGTATGTTCTAAGTCTTCTTTGTGGCTAACAGCGCTAATAATATGTTGTTGTATGCCTAGGCTCTCTAAAGTTATTCTAGTTACCTATCTATCTCTTTTCAAGATCAGCGGTATGTCATCCCTCTTCGAATTCCATCTTGTTCTTGGTTTTGTCTCACATATTTGTTGACAACCTTTTTGTATTTATGTGAGATTTGTAAGCATATGTTATTCGATGCGTGGCTTCCTTATGCAAAATTATGCTCGATAGCGAAGGTAAAGAATACATTGGTTTTGTGCAATGTCCGTCATGGTGTCTTACCGTTTGTCTGTCTGTCCGTCTTTATGAACGTAACTTTTTTCGACACCCCTAAAAGCCCATTCCCAGCAAAACATTTCATTAATGGCAAGTGGAAAATTCCAAGTATTTGTATGGTTTCCGATATACACACGGAATCGATAACAACAAGTGGAAACGTTGCAGTCGGACGCAACCGACTGCGGCATACTCGATACCAGTATTAAAACAGGTAAAAAGAGGCCTGATTGCAAAGGAGTACGGATGGGACAAAGGTGTACGCTGCCTTAAAGATTCTCCGATGCCACCAACTATCTTCCTTCCAAATTTGGTGACTCTAGCTGAAAGTTTGTAAGAGCTGTTGAAAGGGGGGCTGGGGGCGGTATGATTGGGTGTGGCATCCAAATTTTACTGCAGATCTTTGCGAAATGTCAATTGCTACCTTTATACCATATTTGGTGACTCTAGCTCGAAAATTGTTATATGTGGGGAAAGGGGGGCTGGGGGCGGTATGGGTGGGCGTGGCTTCCAAATTTTTGATGCAGATCTTTGTGGAATGTCAATTGCTACCTTCATACCAAATTTGGTGACTCTAGCTCGAAAATTGTTAAATGTGGGGAAAGGGGGGCTGGGGGCGGTATGGGTGGGCGTGGCATCCAAATTTTTGATGCAGATCTTTGTGGAATGTCAATTGCTATCTTCATACCATATTTGGTGACTCTAGCTCGAAAATTGTTAAATGTGGGGAAAGGGGGGCTGGGGCGGTATGGGTGGGCGTGGCATCCAAAGTTTTGATGCAGATCTGTGTGGAATGTCAATTGCTATCTTCATACCAAATTTGGTGACTCTAGCTCGAAAATTGTTAAATGTGGGGAAAGGGGGGCTGGGAGCGGTATGGGTGGGCATGGCATCCAAATTTTTGATGCAGATCTTTGTGAAATGTCAATTGCTATTTTCATACCAAATTTGGTGACTCTAGCTCGAAATTGTAAAAAGTGGGGAAGGGGGGGCGAAATGGGTGGGCGTGGCTCCAAAACTTTGATGCATATTTTTGGGGGTCGTTACCAGCTATCTTCCCACCAAATTTGGATGCTCTAGCTCCACTACTCTGGAAGATACACGCATTCCCGTTTTTGACGAACCGTTGGGGCAGATGGGGGTGGCTAGTGCGGTATTGGTGGGCGTGGCATCCAAACTTTGGATGCAGTTTTTGGGGGGTCATCATCACCTATCTTGGCACCAAATTTGGTGGCTATAGCTCAAAAACTGTGGGAGATATAGGCTTTTTTGACTTTAAAATGCGGGGGGGCTGGGGGCGGAATGGGTAGGCGGGGCTCCAAAATTTTTGATGCAGTTTTTTGGGGGTTGCTAGTAGCTATCTTCTCACCAAATTTGGTAGTTCTAGCTGTCAGGATGTGCGAAATATGTGGATTTATCGGTTTTGAGTTATCGAATTTATCGATTTGCGAGCCCCCCAGTTATCGTAGAACCCCCATCTTGACACTTTAATTTACTATCCCACAGATAAAGAGAATTGGAAAGTTTCAAGTCTCTAGCTTGAAGGGTGTGGAAGAAAGTTGCGTTCATACAGACGGACAGACGGACAGACAGACAGACGGACAGACGGACAGACACCATGACGGACATTGCACAAATCCAATATACTCTTTACCTTCGGTATCGAGTATAAACAGGTAAAAAGAGGCCTGATTGCAAAGGGGTACGGATGGGAAAAAGGTGTACGCTGCCTTAAAGATTCTCCGATGCCACCAACTATCTTCCTTCCAAATTTGGTGACTCTAGCTGAAAGTTTGTAAGAGCTGTTGAAAGGGGGGCTGGGGGCGGTATGATTGGGTGTGGCATCCAAATTTTACTGCAGATCTTTGCGAAATGTCAATTGCTACCTTCATACCATATTTGGTGACTCTAGCTCGAAAATTGTTATATGTGGGGAAAGGGGGGCTGGGGGCGGTATGGGTGGGCGTGGCATCCAAATTTTTGATGCAGATCTTTGTGGAATGTCAATTGCTACCTTCATACCAAATTTGGTGACTCTAGCTCGAAAATTGTTAAATGTGGGGAAAGGGGGGCTGGGGCGGTATGGGTGGGCGTGGCATCCAAAGTTTTGATGCAGATCTGTGTGGAATGTCAATTGCTATCTTCATACCAAATTTGGTGACTCTAGCTCGAAATTGTAAAAAGTGGGGAAGGGGGGGCGAAATGGGTGGGCGTGGCTCCAAAACTTTGATGCAGATTTTTGGGGGTCGTTTCCAGCTATCTTCCCACCAAATTTGGATGCTCTAGCTCCACTACTCTGGAAGATACACGCATTCCCGTTTTTGACGAAGCGTTGGGGCAGATGGGGGTGGCTAGTGTGGTATTGGTGGTCGTGGCATCCAAACTTTGGATGCAGTTTTTGGGGGGTCATCATCACCTATCTTGGCACCAAATTTGGTGGCTATAGCTCAAAAACTGTGGGAGATATAGGCTTTTTTGACTTTAAAATGCGGGGGGGCTAAGGGCGGAATGGGTAGGCGTGGCTCCAAAACTTTGATGCAATTCTTTTGGGGTTGTTGCCAGCTATCTTCCTACCAAATTTGGTGGCTCTAGCTCCACTACTCTGGAAGATACACGCATTCCCGTTTTTGACGAAGCGTTGGGGCAGATGGGGGTGGCTAGTGCGGTATTGGTGGGCGTGGCATCCAAACTTTGGATGCAGTTTTTGGGGGGTCATCATCACCTATCTTGGCACCAAATTTGGTGGCTATAGCTCAAAAACTGTGGGAGATATAGGCTTTTTTGACTTTAAAATGCGGGGGGGCTGGGGGCGGAATGGGTAGGCGGGGCTCCAAAATTTTTGATGCAGTTTTTTGGGGGTTGCTAGTAGCTATCTTCTCACCAAACTTGGTAGTTCTAGCTGTCAGGATGTGCGAAATATGTGGATTTATCGGTTTTGAGTTATCGAATTTATCGATTTGCGAGCCCCCCAGTTATCGTAGAACCCCCATCTTGACACTTTAATTTACTATCCCATAGATAAAGAGAATTGGAAAGTTTCAAGTCTCTAGCTTGAAGGGTGTGGAAAAAAGTTGCGTTCATACAGACGGACAGACGGACAGACAGACAGACGGACAGACGGACAGACACCATGACGGATGATACAGACAACGTATTGCGCATAAACAGCTGTTTTCCAGCTGTTTGCGTGACGTCACATGTGGCCAGTCTTATAAGCCTTTAAGAAGGTATGGCATATAATGCAAACGCGAACAGATGCGAAGTCAAAATTTAGAAAATGCTGATTTATAAGACCGCTTTTACACGATGAAGTTTTTTTAATGAAGTTTTTCTTTATTCTGTTTTAAAACATCTTCGCAAATCTGGTCGCATTTACACAATGAAGTTTTTCATGCAGCATTTTCTTTGTAAATGCAACTCTGATTTATATTTATGGTCGATAAACATGTATCTTTGCCATCGATTGTTTTATTTGTTAACCTATAATCGATTTAAGAATTAACAAGTAAATAAAATATATTCAGTGAACATTTCTACTAATAATTTCTTAACCAAAACAATGTATTTACTATTGGCGCTCAGTTCTCAACTAGCAGCCGAACCGATCTGTCGTGTCAAGCAAGCGCGGAACACCAACCCAACTCAACGTAAAGAACCGTTACTGTGTCTACCATCAGCTACTCTTTACCCTGCCTTCGTTTTTTCATCGCGTAAAGCAAAACAAATTGCACAAAACACTTCAGCATAAACAATTTAGACAACGCGCTTAGCGCAAAGAATGTACCTTACAATGGGTCAACCACCAGATCCACCTGACCGCCCAAAGCCAAACGCACAAACTAATTCGACGATGGAATTCACCATTGGACCTAAATACCTAATAATGGAAAGAACAAACACCAATGAAAATAAAACTGAATCGCTTGAAAATGTCTCACCGTTCATAATAAAAACAATGATCGACTATACCTGCAACGGCGAAGTGGAACTTTGCAAAATAACAAGACACGGTGCCATACTAATCAAAACAAAAGACCACAAGCAAGCCACAAAACTACTCAAACTCACAACATTATCTCCGCAAATAACAGTAAAAGTAACGGAACACAAAACACTCAACTCTTGCAAAGGCTATATTTACTGCAATGATCTACGAATGATCTCAGAAGAGGAAATACAAAAAGAACTTCACTCTCAACATGTTCTGCCAGTCAAAAAAATAACGAAAATAAATATAGTTTAAAAAACTAAAAAACACGCTTTTAGAGCATATCAAACTCAAAAGTTAAAAATAATTTTTCAAATAAGCTTAAAACAATAATAAATGATAAATACTAGCATTATTGTAAAAAATAGCATTGGGCGGCCGATGCACGAGAAATATGGACAAAGCGTCCCACGCTTTTTTTTTACATTAATGCTAGTATCATTTATTATTGTTTTAAGCTTATTTGAAAAATTATTTTTAACTTTTGAGTTTAAAATTTTAGTTCTATTAATTATTAAAAAAAAAATTTGTAAAATCTAGTGAACATGAACATGGTGCAGATTAAAAATCTAAAAAAAAAAATATTTTATATTCGGCTGTGGACGGGATTAGAACCCACGATCGGTGAGTCCGGGAGCGAAGACCCGCGCCTTAGACCGCTCGGCCAACGAACGAACTTGAGGTAGTGGGATATACTGACAGTAATAAGCCACTTGCTTTTAGTCCAAATGAGAATTAAAAAAATTTTTTTTTCGGCCGTGGACGGGATTAGAACCCACGATCGGCGAGTCCGGGAGCGAAGACCTGCGTCTTAGACCGCTGGGCCAACGAACGTACTTGAGGTAGTGGGATATATTGACAGTAATAAGCCACTTGCTTTTAGTCCAAAGGAGAGTTACATACATACAAGTGAAGCTAATATAAGCGTGTTAATGAAGGGAAACGAACGCGCCGAGACAGGGCTGATCTTCCTGAGTGGATCTATATCGGATATCAGAAAACCAACGTTCGGACATACATTCCGTTTCCCATGCGCTGCAATAAAAATGGGCCCTTCTTCCGTCGGACCAACCGTGATCTTTCCAATACACACTTAAACTAGCTCACAAAAAATCAGCACGCAAAAATGTATAATTCCTACACTATACCTTTAAATCTATATGCCAATATGTCTTTAAAAGTCCTGCAATGGAATATTAAAGGATATTTCAACAACTATAGTGAGCTACTAATTTTAATCAAAGAACACAAACCTTCAATAATTTCGTTACAAGAAACTCACATATTTGATAAAAACAACTTCCCAATCCCTGTTAATTACAATATAGTAACATGCCCTGCCTCCAACCGAATTGGTGGAGCCGGAATCCTAGTGAACAATTCTATTCAATATTCTAAATTAGATTCGACCAATGACTTTGAAAACGTCGCTATAGAAATAAACTCTAAACAAAAACTCTCAATATTTTCGGTTTACATTCCTCCAAACAAACCATTCTCCCATCAAAATCTAGAAAATGCCTTAAGCAACCAAACTAACGCCCTAATAACGGGAGACTTTAACAGTTGGCACACCAATTGGGGATCCCTCCGCAATAACAGAAGAGGAAATATTTTAGCTAAATTTATCGAACAATATCAGTACCTAATTCTTAACGACAAATCACCCACGCACTACACAACTCACAATACATTTACTCACATAGACTTGTCATTATGCTCCCCACAAATTGCACCCTACACGAATTGTAAAATTTTCAATGAACTTTGTGGCAGCGACCACTTTCCAATCCTTATATCCCTGTTCCCAACCCCCACTACAGAAAACATACATAAGCCAATCCTTAAAACCAAAGAAGCAAACTGGGAATCCTTTTGCTTCATGACCAACAAAATACATGAAGAATTTCCAGTTAGTAATAACATCAACAAAGAAGCTGCTTCTATAAACAAAATCATTTTAGTAAGTGCTCACAACACTATCCCACAGTCTTCTCCTAATAAATCAATTCGTAACGTTCCCTGGTGAAATAAAACTTTAAGCGAGCTACGATCAATAAAAAATAAAGCATGGAGAATTTTTAAACGCCAAATAAATAACGAAAATATAATAAAATACAAGCGCGCCAATGCGGCCTTCAGAAGAGAATTGAAGTCAAGCAAAAGGGAATCTACCCTTAAATTTACTTCGCCAATTGACCCTTCTACATCAACTGACAAAATATGGTCCAACATAAGAATATTCTGCGGAATAAATCCTAGCAAAAATATCCACTGCCTACACAGCCCATTTAACAACCAAATTGAAACATCCAGAAGAACAATAGGCGATGTTTTCGCTAAACACTGGTCAGATCTCTCAGACGACAACAAATTTAGCAACATTTTTTTAGTTCACAAATATAACACTTTCAACACAAACTATCCGCTCCAACGTCCAGCACAACTCATAGAAAAAACAATCACACTTATTGAACTCCAAGCTAGCTTACAGTCACTAAAAGGGTCAACGCCAGGGCTTAATAGAATATCATACGATATGATTAAAAATGTTTCCAGCTCACTTAAAGAAAGAATAGTTAACCACTTTAATAATATATTCAATAACTTTATTCCCCAGAACTATAAGTCCAGCTGTATCAACCCATACTAAAGCCCAGCCTCAATAAAACAGAAATATCTTCATATAGACCAATCTCACCTAACTGCTGCTTATCCAAGACACTAGACAAAATAATAGCCAAAAGAATTTGGTGGTTCACAACCCAAAAGAATTAATTTACTTCACCCAAACCAATTTGGGTTTAAAAAAGGAAAATCAGTCACTGAGAGCCTTCTCTTTGCTGATTTTCTTATTACTAAATCTTTAGGCGCCAAACGGCACTCCTCAATCATCACTCTTGATTTTGCAAAGGCTTTCGACCGCATTGGAGTCCACACAATAATCGACCAATTAATAGAATGGAAAATAGGACCTAAAATAATACAATATGTTAGAAATTTTATGTCAAATAGAAAACTTGTCGTAAGAATAGCTTCTCAAATCTCCAACAGTTTTCCACTAACGAACGGTATACCACAAGGCTCACCCCTTTCAGTGATACTTTTTCTCATAGCATATGCCCTAATATCAATTCAAAAAGATATCAAATTCAGTGCATATGCAGATGATTTCTTCCTTTTAATTAATTTTAACAAAAACAAAAATCTCAGCTACAGCTTAGACGACTTGTTTCAAAACATAGAAAATTGGTGCACATACTCTGGAGCCATACTATCTCCAAACAAGTGACAACATTTGCACATATGCAGGAAAAATAATTGTTTATGCAACATTTCTTTTAACAACACGCAAGTCGCTTCAGTTGAATCAGTGAAAATCCTGGGACTAACAATAAATAGAAGATATACATGGCATACCCACGTGAATAGGCTTAGAACACATTTATCTAGAAGTTTGAATATTGTTAAATGTCTTTCTAGCGCTAAATTTAACTGCAATACTCATATCCTCATCTCAGTTACAAAAACAACAATAGTATCCAAAATAGATTATGCACTGTTCATTTATGACTTCTCACCCAAATCGATTCTTAACAAAATAAAAACACCGTTAAACTCTGCCATTCGAATGTCACTTGGTGCATTCCGCTCAACACCCATAAACAACATGCTCTTTGTTGCAAACATTGCTCCAACAGAACTCAAACGAGACCTTCTATCAGCATTACTATCTAAGAACTTATTAACCTCCGCAGACACCCCCATCGCGAGAATTATTAGACAACGCAAAATACATTCCAACAAAAAACTTATTTCATCAATAGAACGAACAATTTTTATATCACAATCTAACGGTCTTCCTCACCTACCACACAAAATTCCATTCCTTCAACCACCCTGGCTTCTTCCTAAAGACATAATAGACACCTCTTTCCGCATACATTGCAAAAAAAAAATACCCCTACCCACATATATAGACAACATTTCTCCAGAAAATAAAACGAATATAAAAATCACACATTTATCTACACTGACGGATCACAACAAACAATACTACCGCTATGCCATAACTACTGAAACACACACTCAAATACGGCAATCTTCCACATTACTCTTCTGTTTTTCATCAGAATTAATTGCATCCTAGAAGCCATAAATTAATTAAACAATGCAGGGAGCATTTGTCATATGCTCTGATTCCATGTCAGCTTTAGACGCCATAGCCAACTTAACATAAGAATATTATGCTTCTTTAGTCAGATCCTTATTAACCACTCTCTCAAATAGAGTCAAATAATATGGATCACTGGACACGCTGATATAATGGCAACGAGCTAGCTGACCACATGGCTAAAGCTCCACGCGTATGCCCTTGATTCTACACCTAACTTTAACCATATGACATAAACAATACCTTAAAACCAACTCTCTTCCAATTAAAGAGCAATCTCCCAGTGTAGCATATGGTATCGTGACGTTAACAAAACTTAAAACACGTACAAGACTACCTAAACAAAACTTTACAAAGCGACATTTCAAGATCGGACCAAATCAAAATAATCCGCCTCAGATTAGGACACACTAGACTAACTCACCAACATAAGTTTAACCCCAATATACAACCTACTTGTCCTTAATGCCAGTCAAATACCACTCTCAACATAAGACACATATTTAAATTTTGCCCCACCTTACTTAATACTAAAAAAGAACAACAATCCATTAGATATGTTAGGAAACCCATCAGAAGAAAACACACACAAAATCATTAAGTTTTTAAGGAAAGCAGATGTTTACATCGAAATATGAACAATGAATGAAAAAAAAAAAAATAAATAAATAAATAAATAATTACTACACAAGTCATGAAACATTGCTTGCAGCTGTAACACCTCTACACCCTTTTCCTACAAACTAATGCTTCAGATGAAAAACTTCATCGTGTAAAAGGGGTCTAACATGAGCTTGAAAGCTCCAAGGTTTTTGCCTCTATTTTGCTCAAAGCTGAGCTAAATGATAATAGAATTCACTTTTTAATATTTATTTTATACATATTCACTATTATATAATAATAAAACACAGTTAACAGTAGAGCTGGGATTAAATCGATTCTAGAATCGATTCAATCGATTCCCTTTTTTTCGTTCAAACATCGATTCTGTTTTGGTAGAATCGATGTATCGTGAAGCATTCATCAGCTAAATTCCATCACTGTGAATAAGGAAAAGAACAAAACGTGCGAATAAGGTAATTTAATAAAAAATTGTGCTTTTAACTGATTAAATATATCTATATAATTGTTTTTATAATTCCTTAGAATCGTTGTGTGTTGGTGGATCAAGGAATCGGAAGCAAAATGGACAAATTTTTGGGAGTCTCAGGTAAATATTCGTAAATTCGGTTTTAAGCACATGTTTCGCAAAGCTAGAGTTGGGCATTTCATATGTGCATCCATTATGCAGTCAAGTTTCCCTATACCGAAGCTCATATAAGTTAGTCGTTATTTCTACTATATATATTTGCGTGGTGACACTCTTTATTTCTAACTCATGCAAATGCAAAGCAAGTTTGGCAATGTATGTTATGCATACCCCTGCTTTAAAGCGGTTTTCTTACAATTGTTAAGTAATATGCATTTTTTTTTTCATTTTTTAGGAAACCACAAGGGATCGGATATCAAGGATAGTTCAGCTGAACAAAATGATCCGAAACGAAAATGTGCGAAGTCCAATGTGTGAAATCATTTTAAACGTTTAGACAGTGGATCAGCCGTATGCCTTACGTGTAAGCACGTTTATAAAACGGGTGGAAACACAACGAATTTGTTTAACCACTTAAAGAGAGCTCATCCGACTGTGTACATCTCAAAAGCAGTAAGAACACTCGGAGAGTTTTTCGACAATGCAAAGCAGAAAAAGTATGAAAGAAACTCAACCAGAAAGACTTTACTTGACAAGGCACTTATCAGCATGATCGCTACAGACTTACAGCCTTTCAGAATTGTGGAAGACCAAGGTTTTCGCAAATTTGTCCAGTGCCCAGGACCCGCAATACGCCTTGCCGTGCAGAAGGACACTGAATGATGTCCTATTAACAAATATGCACGAGGATATGGAGAATAAGCTTAAAGATATTCTCAGCAAAATAAGGCATTGCGCTGTGACCACCGATGGATGGACATCAAGGGCCAATGACCATTACCTAACCGTCACATGTCATTTTCTGACGGATGACTTTCAAATGAAAAGCGCTGTGTTGTCTACAGACAAATTGCAAAATGATCAGGATCAGACCAGTGAAAACATTGCCAGCTCCCTTCACAAAATTTTGTTTGAGTGGGGCGTGGAGAGCAAAGTATCTGCCATTGTGACAGATAATGCAGCGTCAATGATCAAGGCCTGCGTTATTCTGCAAAAAGACACATGCCTTGTTTGGGCATACTCTCAATCTGATCATGCAGGACACCCTTCAGCTGGAAAATATAAAGCCGATCATCGCCAAATGTAAGCGAATTGTGACCTTCTTCAAAAGTAGCTCGATCGCGTACTCGAAACTTAAATCTGCCCAAGAAAAGGACACATCTTACGGGCTTATTCAAGAAGTGCCAACCAGGTGTAATAGCTGCTACAAAATGGTGAGCAGAATCCTTAAGATAAAAGACGCTGTCTCTCGTGTCTTCTTAGACACAAAAAAGGCTCCTCCACCGCTTACAGCAGATGAGGTTTCAGTCCTTTCTGACCTTGAGCTACTGTTTGAGCCGTTCGATGCTGCTAGGAAGCAGTTATGCAACAATATCTTTGATCATTCCATTGCCATCTGATCTCCACCATCGTCTTAGCAACATGCTAAAATTGTTTAAGACTATTGATGGTGTCGAGACATGCAAATATATTTTGCAGCAAATTAATACCCGGCTGTTTCCATATGAGCAGAGGACTGCCCCAAAAATCGCCACAATTTTGGACCCACGATTTAAAAAGGAGGGCTTTCAAAGCACTGTCTCTGCTGATTCTGCAGTAGAAATGCTGCAGAACGAGATATCCGCCCTCTCAACGAATTTGAATCCGTGCTCCGATTCTAATAACGATCCACCAACACACGAATCCCAAGAAGATACCGCTTTGTTTTCATTTATGAAGGCGAAATTGGAAAAAAAAGTGAAGACGTCGAAATCGGATGCCATAATAACACTTCGGCAATATGTGGAGAGGCCCCACACAACTCCAGATATAAGTCCACTGAACTATTGGAAGGTCTGTACATTTTGTTAATCTGAAAAAATCTTAATAATATTTCCTTTTTATTAGATTCACGCTTCGGAGATGCAAAACTTAAAGGAGTGTGCCCTACGCTATCTGTGCATTCCAGCATGCTCCACCGAATCAGAACGAGTGTTTAGTAGGGTTGGATGCATTGTTACAGATAGACGCGCCGCTCTAAAACCAAAAAATTTAAACAAGCTTCTGTTTGCAAGCAAGAACGAATGGCTTTTGGATATGTAATAATTTCTTCTTTTTCTTTATGTTCTGGAAACGTAATTTATGTTATGAAAACAAATTCTTCTGTTATTTATGTTCTTTAACTTATAAGTATATGATCTCCATGAATTGATCTCTTTCGTTAATATGTTTTTAAAACCTTTAACTTTTCCTTATTTATATAATCGAAATGTCTATTTTGTTTACTTTTTACATGTATAAGTGAATTATATGAATTGATCTTTATAAATATTAAAAAAAAAAAAAAATCCGATTTAATCGATTCAATCGATTTTTGTTTTTAAAAGATCGAAAAATCTATGCACTGAGAATCGATTTTATCCCAGCTCTAGTTAACAGCAGTTCAATTAATTCTTTCGTCCAAAACATTTCTATTAATAATTTATAAACCACAAGAGTATATTTACTTTTCGCGCTTGTATTTGCTTACATGCAATCGGAATAAGCCAAAGCAAAATGAGAAAATCAAATCATTGCTACTAATGTCATAAAGCATTGCTTGCGGCTGTTACCCCTATACTCCCTTTGCCATCAAACGAAAGTTGCATTAGAAAAAAGCTCATCGTGAAAAACGGGTCTAAGACATCTGGCAAGAAACACAACAAACTTGGCAGATCAGTTGAAGCGTGTCCTTGCAACAAAAGTTGTTGGTACAAAAAATTTGCCAAAAATAGACCAATTTGTGGACCGCTCGGAAGCGTTCGCCTCCACATCGCTCAGGAAATCTTCATTAGACAAAGGTCTTGCTGATATGGTGCTGCCATAACGACAAATTGTTGGACGTCCTGTGCCAACGAGAGCGACCTCACAGTGACATGTCAATTTATTAAGGAGTTTAAACTTATAAATGCAGTTACACAGGCCCTCGTATACTCTGATTCCATTAGGCTGCATCTTTCATTAACAGCAAGTGGAAGATGTAGGTGATTCCACCAGCGACCAGTTAACATTATTATTTAGATTAAATTTGGTGCATATTAGTATTTTGCCTACAAAAACCTACGAAAAACAAGTGGAAACATTGCAGTCGGACGCAACCGACTGCGGCATACTCGATACCAGTGTTCAAACCGGTAAAAAGAGGCCTGATTGCAGAGGGGTACGGATGCAGCTGGGGTGTATGCTGCCTTGAAGATTCCCCGATGGAGATGGGGATGCCACCAGCTATCTTCCTTCCAAATTTGGTGACTCTAGCTCGAAGTTTGTAAAAGATGAGAAAGAGGGGCTGGGGGCGGATTGGGTGGGTGCGGAACCCAACATTTTTGATGCAGATCTTTGTGAAATGTCAATTGCTATCTTCGTACCATATTTGGTGACTAACTCAAAGTTTGTAAAATGTGCGGAAAGGGGGGCTGGGGGCGGTATGGGAGGGCGTGGCACCCAATTTTTTGATGCAGATCTTATAGGAATGTAAATTGCTATCTTCATACCAAATTTGGTGGCTCTAGCTCAATGTTTGTAAAAAGTGGTGAAGGGGGCTGGGCACGATATGGGTGGGCGTAGCATCCAAATTTTTATACTCGATACCGAAGGTAAAGAGTATATTGGTTTTGTGCAATGTCCGTCATGGTGTCTGTCCGTCTGTCCGTCCGTATGTATGCAAGTTTTTTCCACACCCTTCAAGCTAGAGTATTGAAACTTTCCAATTCTCTTTATCTATGGGATAGTAAATTAAAGTGTCAAGATGGGGGTTCTACGATAACTGGGGGGCTGGCAAATCGATAAATTCGATAACTCAAAACCGATAAATCCACATATTTCGCACATCCTTACAGCTAGAACTACCAAATTTGGTAAGAAGATAGCTACTAGCAACCCCCAAAAAACTGCATCAACAATTTTGGAGCCACGCCCCCCCATTCCGCCCCCAGACCCCCCGAATTTTAAAGTCAAATAAGCCTATATCTCCCACAGTTTTTGAGCTATAGCCACCAAATTTGGTGCCAATTTAGCTGATAATGACCCCCCAAAAACTGCACCAAAAGTTTGGATGCCACGCCCACCAATACCGCCCTAGCCAGCCCCCAGATAACCCAACGCTTCGTAAAAAACGGGAATGCGTGTATCTTCCAGAGTTGTAGAGCTTGAGCCTCCAAATTTGGTAGGAAGCTAGCTGGTAACGAACCCAAAAAAACTGCATCAAAGTTTTGGAGCCACGCCCACCCATTCCGCCCCCAGCCTCCCTGCATTTCGAAATCAGAAATGGCTATATCTCCCACAGTTTTTGAGCTAGAGCCACCAAATTTGGTGCCAATTTAGCTGATGATGACCCCCAAAAAACTGCATCAAAAGTTTGGATGCCACGCCCACCAATACCGCCCTAGCCACCCCCATCTGCCCCAACGCTTCGTCAAAAACGGGAATGCGTGTATATTCCAGAGTAGTGGAGCTAGAGCCACCAAATTTGGTAGGAAGATAGCTGGCAACGACCCCCAACAATCTGCATCAAAGTTTTGGAGCCTAGCCCATCCATTCCGCCCCCCTTTCCCCACCTTATACAAACTTTGAGCTAGAGTCACCAAATTTGGTATGAAGGTAGCATTTGATATTCCACAAGGATCTGCAGCAAAAATTTGGATGCCACGCCCAAACATACCGCCCCCAGCCTCCATTTCCCCACTTTATACAAACTTTGAGCTAGAGTCACCAAATTTGGTATGAAGGTAGCATTTGACATTCCACAAGGATCTGCAGCAAAAATTTGGATGCCACGCCCAACCATACCGCCCCCAGCCCCCCTTTCCCCACTTTATACAAACTTCGAGCTAGAGTCACAAAATTTGGTATGAAGATAGCAATTGACATCCCACATGGATGGGCATCAAAATTTTTAATACTGGTATCGAGTATACCGCAGTCGGTTGCGTCCGACTGCAACGTTTCCACTTGTTTATGCAGATCTTTGTAGAATGTCAATTGCTATCTTCATTCCAAGTTTGGTGACTCTAGCTCAAAGTTTGTTGTAAAAGGTTGGATAAGGGGGGCGGAATTGGTGGGAGTGGCTCCAAAGCTTTGATGCAGATTTTTGGAACTCATTGCCAACTATCTTCCTTCCAAATTTTGGTTTAAAATGTGGGGGTGGGGGGAGGCTGGGGGCGGAATAGGTGGGCGTGGCTCCAAAATTTTTAATAAAGTTTTTTGGAAGTTGCTAATAGCTATTATATTACAAAATTTGGTAGTTCTAGCTGTAAGGATGTGCAAATTATGTGGACTTATCGGCTTTGAGCTATCGAATCTATCGATTTGCCAGCTCCCCAATTATCGTAGAACCACCATCTTGACACTTTAATTTACTATCCCATAGATACAGAGAATTGGAAAGTTTAAAGACTCTAGCTTGAAGGGTGCGGAAAAAACTTGCAACCATACGGACGGACAGACACCATGACGGACATTGCACAAAACCAATATACTCTTTACCTTCGGTATCGAGTATAAATACCCCTTGTCAAAATATTCAGTTATATATATTATATATATATAGATATATATATATATATATATATATATACACTTGGCCCTCGCTTAACACGGACTCTTTCAGCACGGACTCGGTCTTACACTGTTACAAATTTGCTTCCTTTCCTCTTTAAACACGCTGAAAACCTCGTTCTTACACGATTGCAAAATATCAATTTTTTTTTCTGTTAATTGATGCGTTATTGCCTTTGTGCTTGTATCATATGTAGTCGGACCGACGCAAACATAGCGTAACTATAACATTAACATTAGTGTAACATTAACATTAACCTGTTAGCTGCGTAATTTTTTTTTTTTGTCAAAACATTCTCTCGTTGCTTTGGTCAAATTTAGCGAAGACTAGTTATCTTTTTTTTAAACCCATTAAGTAAAAATAAACGAATATATATTACTACATTAACACATATTAAAAATTTTTAGTCCTTTTACCTCCTCGAAATTTTTTAATTTTCAAAAAGAGTGTTTGCTTGGACGAGTAAACTCGTGTTACGCAGCTAACAGGTTAATATAACATACACGTACATGATCTTACTATCTTAAGTTACTTTATGATTTCAAATTCTAGTTGCACTGGTGTTAGTGCAAGTCCCTTTAGGGCATACATTTATACTTGGTTAATATATAAAAGAACATTTGTCTACCACATACACGCATGGGTGCTTGTAGAAAAAGCGGAATCCCACATTTGAGCTGTAAGAGTGTTTTAGTTAGTGAAAAAATCTTGAGCTTTGCAGACGCGCAAATAAAAAATCAAAGATTTCGTGGTAAGTAAAAAGGTGGTACAGCTTGATTAAACTAAAAATAAATAAATAAATTTCAGCTTTTACAATGGCAGAAAGAAAGAACAGAGCTCCTTTAAAACGAAAAGTCATTTCCATAGAAACAAAAATACAAATTCTTAACCGCTTAGACAATGGGCAAACTGCCACGGAAATTGCAAGAAGCCTTGATTTGAATGAGGCAACAGTTCGGACTATCAAAAAAAATGAAACAGATATACGACGTGCAAGAAAGATTGGGTCATCTATATCTACAAAATTTACCAGTAGAGCACGTGCACCCATTTTGGAGAAAATGGAAAGAGCACTTAGCATTTGGATTGACGATAGCTACGAAAAAAAGATCCCTTTAAGCCAGCGAATCATTCAGGAAAAGGCACTCAGGATTTATGAACTGCTCAAGCAAAATGGAGAGCCCTCTTCCAGCATAGATTTCGCTGCAAGTAATGGATGGTTTGAGAAATTTAAAAAACGGTTCTCCATTCATAGCATCAAATTAAAAGGCGAAGCGGCATCGGCCGATAATGGAGCTGCTACCACATACCCAAAAGAAATTCGGGGGTTCATTGAAGAAGGGTTATTCTTGCCTGACCAAGTTTTCAATGCTGATGAAACTGGACTTTGCTGGAAAAAAATGCCAAGTCGAACTTTTTTATCAAAGAATGAAAAAGTAGCTCCCGGCTTTAAGGCACAAAAAGATCGCTTTACACTTTTGCTGTGTAGTAATGCATCAGGCGACTTTCAAGTAAAGCCAATGCTTGTTTATAAGTCTCCCCGTGCTTTTAAAGGGATAGACAAGAGCAAATTCCCGTTTACTGGAAAGCAAATTCCAAAGCTTGGATAACTGCAGAATTATTTAAAGACTGGTTCTTAAATTATTTTGTTCTTGAAGTTGAAAAATATTTAAAAAAGAAGAATTTACACTTTAAAGCACTTTTGTTGTTGGACAACGCCCCAGGTCATCCGAAAGATTTAAACCATCCGAATGTTACAATAAAATTTCTTCCACCTAATACAACATCACTACTGCAGCCAATGGATCAGGGTTTAATTTACACTTTCAAGACATATTACATCAGGCGCTCTATACTCTGGATTTTGGATACAACTGAAACTGACTCCATCGATGTAACCAGTGCTTGGAAGAAATTTTCTATTGAAGACAGCCTTGAGTTGGTAAACTTATCTTTAAAAGAGATTAAGGTGTCAACATTAAATAGATGCTGACGAAAATTATGGCCAGAGGTTGTTAAAAGCCATGAAATAGAATTGCCAAAATGTGGATTCCAGGATATATTGGACCTTGCTCATTCAATTGAAGGTGAAGGTTTCGACGACATGGCATTTGATGATGTTCAAGAATTGTTTGAAGACGAAGGAATTAATGACGAATCATTGCTTGATATTGCTGTGAATGAAGCAAAGAATTCGAAATCAGATGACGGCAGCTCTGAAGAAACCGATCCGATTTGTTTAACGAAAGAAAAGCTCCAAGAAGGATTCTTATATGCTAGCAGCTTGGAATCGTGCTTTTTAAATTCAGATCCGGTCATCGAACGACGACTTAAGTTTAAGAGAGAGTTGGAAAAAATACTTTTGCCTTATAAGGAGTGCTATAAAGAAGCTTTAAATGCCACCAAACAATCGAAAATGACTGATTTTTTTGATAAGGAGCCACCAAAAAAGAAAACATGTTGAAACAAAACGGCTTAAGCTATGTATAAATGAAACATACGATCTTCTTACTTCTTAACATTTTTGAGTTTTTAAAAAGTTTAGCCTGTTAATTAATTATATGAAGTAACTTTTTTAATTTAATACCAACTTTTAATTTTGAAAATATGAATGTTAAACATATATTTAAGGCATATACATAAGTAACTTTTGGTTAATTTTGAAAAAATATATGAGGTTTAAATATAAAAAGATCAAATTTAAAAATAAAAAAAAAATTGTTGTTGCCAAATTTGAATTTCAGGAACGTAACCCCTTGTTTTGTACTGAATCCATGTTTCGCTAAACACGATTTCGCTTAACACGAGGTTTTCTAGGAACGTAACCCCCGTGTTAAGCGAGGGCCAAGTGTATATATATATATATATTATATATATAGAGAAATAGAACACGTTCTATTATATATATATATATATATGTATATATATATATATATATATATATATATATATATATAAGGATTGTGATCCTTAGAAAGAAAGTCACGCAACGCCTCAAGTGCAAGAATATAAATATAAATATATAAATAAAATAAAATTTTTTTTCTTTCTTCAACCAACAAAACTTTTTTTCGAAAAGAAACAAAAGTCGCGCAACGCCTCAAGTGCAAGAAAAAATAAAAGAAATTTTTTTCTTTAACCAACAAAACTTTTTACAAATCAAACATCAAAATAAATAAAAATTCCAAGATGACTTTGAGGATTTTATCAGACGCTAACCTAAGCCAAGCGCTTAACCAAATCAGGCAAATACCAAGCTTTGGAGGAGAAACAGAAGACCTAAGCGCTTTCATCAACAGAATCGAATTTATTATGAATTTATACCCAACTGAGGATAGCAGATAACAAAATGTGTTGTTCAGCGCAGTGGAAATGCAACTACATGGAGACGCCCAAATGACTTCGCTGAGGCACATGGCTTCGGAATGGAATACATTAAGAGATATCCTGATAAACACCTACAAGACGCAATCAACGTACGAGGAGTTACTAAGGAAGCTGTACTACACCCAATACGGAGGAAGTATACGTAAGTTCGTCGAAGAATTAGAAGCTAAGTCTTTTGTCATTATTAATAAGCTAATAATAGAAGGCAACCAACAGAATACAACACTACATACAAACTAGACATCTGCATGATTCCACTCACATCATTGAATAGATTCGAGAAGAATCGAATAGAATGAGGGGAATGCAAGAAATGAAACGACATGGTATGAGTATGAGTTCGCGTTTTGCTTCATAGTTTATGATCTTCAACGAAATGAAAGAGAACGAATGAAGCGTAAAGCGAAATGAGACAAGTGGTAATGCAAAAAATATTCGAATGATTCGAGTTGTTGCGTATGTATTCAGTGTATTCTTTTTCTTCGAGCTGCAACGACGCAAACATGGACAACCTATTAATAAAAGAAGCCTACAAGTCTGTATGTACTCGTAGTGCGCATTTTGTTTGTTTAATGTATATATATTTATAACAATTTGTTTATTTGATTTTTTCGTGCTTAGATATTAACCTGTGTTGGGTATTAAACTGTATATTTGTGACCTGTCCATAAGTGTTTTTTGTGCTATTTTTTCAGAGTTAATTCAATTTCAAATCGCCACCAATCCGGAAAACATTAACAAAATAACGTTTTTGCATTCAAATTTAAGTTAGTTATATTGATATTTTAGAAATAAGTTTAATAAAAAACCAAGAATATGAATATAAAAACGCATTTCATTGCTTCATATGTTTCCACTTGTTTACAGTTGCAATTCGAATCGTTCGAACGAGTTTCTATGTACTCACTCCATTCAATTCGTTTCTCTTTCTCTATTCTTTGTGCGTCTGAGTCGTACGTAAGCGAGCCTACTCACTCACACCAGTTTGACTTTGCATTCAAATTCACTCAACTCATTTTGAGCATTGTGCATTTGAATGTGATTTTTTTGCCACTCATGCAGATGTCTAATACAAACGCAATGAACAGTACAATAAAAGATGTAATTAGTAAGAAATTGCCTGACAGATTGTATATGCAGCTAGCTAGATACGATATAACCACAGTGAATAAATTAAAACAAGTAGCACAGAAAGAAGGAGCTTATGAAGATTACGTATCTGACAGATCCAAGAGCACAAGTAGCACAACTTTCAGCAAACCAAACAAAAACAATTATACTTCCAGATATCAAAACCACAACAATTCAGGTTATAGAAACCAACAGAATTTCAATACAAATTTTCAAAATTTTAAAAACCCACAGATTTGAATCCAAATTTCCAAAGATATAGATACCAAAACCAATCACAAAATTCCGCAACACATGACCCACAACTATTTAGGGAATTCCAACAAAAACTATATCAAGGTAGAACCCAAAATCCAATCAATTACCAACAAAATCCATTCAGAACAAATGCACCAAATCCACAATTTAAAAGAACACGCCAAGGCTATAGTAAACAGTCAAAAATGGACACTTCCGAAAATTTTCACCAAGCAGCCTCGGAATCGAAAATAGAACACCATTCATAAATATAATTATGAATGATATTCCTTTGAAATGCTTAGTAGACACGGGTTCGCCGATTAATTTAATGAGCAAAAATTTCCTCAATTATGAAATATCAAAAGAAAATATAACTCGTCATACAATAAGTGGAAAAGTAATTGTAAACGATAGCATATCGTTAGCACCAAGTAGACTTTGTCCGACCGATCAAAAATTTTACATTCATGATTTCTCAAAGAAATTTGACATCCTATTAAGGCCTGTTTACTCTCGACATAACTTAACATAACATAACGTAAGAGGCAGCTCACTTAACTTAAGGAATGTATGCGTTTACTCTCAACATAACTTAGCTTAAGAAATCAGTTTGCAGTGCTGTACAATTGTGTTAGCAGTGTTGTTAAATAAAATAAAATATATTGACCGCTCGTTGGGGCATTTTGAATAACAACGTTGCTACCAAGTTCTTTGGCAGTTGCAGTCCAAACTGCTCTTATTTTAATGTTATTTTTAAACTCTTTTGACTTTTTGTCATAAATCAAACTATGGTTTTGCACTAAAATTATTAACTTCTGCTCATCTATTTTGAATAAGTTGTTTAATTGTAGTTGACTAACGTTTTGCAAGACTGATTTCGAACAGCTGTTCGCTATTCGCGTAAATCAACACTGTTCGAATTAAGTTATTTCTGCAACCTGCAGGTTCAAAATTAAGTTATGTTCTGTTAAGTTATGTTATGTTGAGAGTAAACGCTAACATTGAGAGCCATAAGGTAGATTGAGTCAGCTGACTCTTAAGTTATGTTATGTTAAGTTATGTCGAGAGTAAACAGGCCTTTAGGCCGAACGTTCCTAACAGATTGTGAAGCTATGATCAACTACTAGGAAGAGTTTATACAACTTGGAGACTTCCAATTCTTATTCAAGTATGATATCGAAGAAAAAAGGTCAAACGAAAACTTACAAGAATGTCTAGATCCACCATTAACAAGAGATTTGCATATAGCTTATGCACTGGAAAATGAGCTGTTAGAAAGCAATCAGTTTAGATTAGAGCATCTCAATGCAGAAGAAAAAGGGAATTAACAAAAGTTTTATTAAAGTTTAAAGATATCCAGCAAAAAGAGGGTGATAATCTAACCTTCACTAATAATATAAAACACACAATCACAACTAAGCATGAAGACCCCATTTACAAAAGACCATATAGGTACGCACAAAGCTTCGACGAAGAAGTAGATAAACAAATAAAAGAAATGATGAAGCAATGTATCATTCGTGAATCAAGTTCACCCTATTGTTCACCAATCTGGATAGTACCCAAGAAATGAGACGCCTCAGGCAAAAAGAAGTTTCGCATTGTAGTAGACTACCGCAGTCTCAACGAAGTTACCATCAGTGACAAATATCCTATACCTTTATTGGACGAAATATTAGACAAGTTAGGAAGATGTCGATATTTTACCACCATTGATTTAGCAAAAGGGTTTCATCAAATCCAAATGGACGAAAATCCATACCGAAAACTGCCTTCTCAACTAAAAATGGTCATTTCGAATATACACGGATGCCATTCGGCTTGAAGAATGCACCAGTAACATTTCAACGTTGCATGAACAATTTTTTAGGAGACTAAGTCTACAAAAATTGTTTAGTATATATAGACGATATAATAGTGTTTTCCACTTCATTGGAAGAACATATATTATCACTGAGAAAGGTTTTTTGAAAAGCTGAGAGAAGCAAATTTAAAACTACAGCTAGTAAGGTGCGAATGGATGAAAAGAGAAACAGATTTTTTAGGTCACGTTATAACAGTAGACGGAATTAAACCGAATCCAAATAAAATTGAAGCAGTTAAAGCATTTCCAATACCTAAAACACCGAAAGAAATAAAAAGATTTCTAGGATTATGTGGATTTTATCGAAAGTTCATACCCAACTTTGCCAAAGTAGCAAAACCAATTACACTTAAGTTAAACAAGTAAGAAGGCTCTAGTCGGGAGAGCCCGACTAGAAGATACCCTGAACCCAGTTGCAATAAATATATTTAATTTATATAAGACTTTGGTATACTGGCTTAGCTTCCATCGATTAAGTTCAATATCTCCGGTGTTTCTCAACCGATTTGGACGAAATTTTCAGAAAAGTTCTATCATTATCCATTACTTCAACCCTCATTTTTAGATTTTCCAAATTCGATATTTTATTGTTATCGATATTATGTGTATATCGGAAACCAGAATAGTTATCGATAATTTGAAGCAAACTTGTTCTGCTCATGGTATAGGAGAACTTAAATACAAAATCTGAAGTCTCTAGCTCTTGTAGTCTCTGAGATCCACGCGTTCATACAGACGGACAGACGGACAGACAGACGGACATGGCTATATCGTCTCGGCTGTTGATGCTGATCAAGAATATATATACTTTATGGGGTCGGAGATGCTTCCTTCTGCCTGTTACATACTTTTGCACAAAACCATTATACCCTTATTTACCCATTTTATGGGTTAAGGGTATAAAAAGGGAGCAAAAATAAATATAATTGAGAAAGAGTATAAAGAAGCATTCGAAAAATTAAAATTACTTAGTATGTCCGACCCAATATTCATTTATCCTGACTTTAACAAAAAATTTTCGCTGACAACAGACGCAAGTAATTATGCATTAGGAGCAGTTTTATCACAGGATCACAAACCAATATGCTTTGCAAGCAGGACCCTAAATGAACATGAAATTAATTATTCCGCAATAGAAAAATAACTCTTGGCTATAATATTGGCTACAAAAAATTTCAGATCATATCTTTTCGGTAGAAAATTCGAAATCCTAAACGATCACAAACCTTTAGTATGGCTAGAAAACATTAAAGACCCAAATATGAAATTAACGAGATGGAAAATCAGGCTAAACGAATTTGATTATGAAATTAACTATTTACCAGGTAAGGAGAATTATGTAGCAGATGCACTTTCAAGAATTAAATTAGAGGAAAATTTCATGGGAGATACACAAGACAGCGTAGCAGCAACAATACACAGCGCATGTGAAGACAACCAAAATTGCATTCAAATCCAGAAAGACCCTTAAATAATTACAACCACCAAATAGAATTTATTAAAAACAATACAGAAGACGTAAAGAAAATAAACTACTTTCACATAACAAAAACTATTATAATTTACACAGAGATGACAATAGAGAGAGCAAAGAGGCTAATAAAGAAATATTTATGTGCAAGAAATAGAGTAGTATATTTCCCACACAATGGTGACTACGAAATATTCCAAAAAACTTATGTAGAAATAATAAATACAGACAATCCAATTAGAACAATGAGAGCAACCACCAAATTAATTGACATCCAAACTTATTCAGACTTTAAAGAAATCATTATGAAAAACCACACGAAGCTTTTGCATCCAGGTATCGAAAAGACAATAGCTATGTTTAAAACAAATTACTATTACCCAGATTACCAGAAATTAATCCAAAATATAATAAACGAATGCGAAGTTTGTAATATAGCGAAAACAGAACATAGAGATACAAAGTTTACTTTGAACTTTTTAGAAGCGAAAAGCGTAATCCTCAAATATTCAATGACATGGGAAAATCGATAGAAATAAAAGCAGATAAGGATTCAGCATTCATGTGCGCAGCTCATAACATATGGTTAGAGTCAGAAAATGTCAAAATAGAAATAACAACAAGCAAAAAGGGAATTTCAGACGTAGAAAGATTTCATAAAACAGTTAACGAAAAACTGAGAATCATAAACACCGACACTGACCCCGAAAACAAGTTAACAAAGTTCGAAACAATCCTTTATACGTAAAACCATAAAATAATACAAAGCACAACAGGCAGAACCACAGCAGAGATTTTTATTTACGCAGGAGCACCAACTCATGATACCAAAGCAAAGAAAATCAACAAGATCAATTAATTAAATGAAACAAGTAAGAAGGCTCTAGTCGGGAGAGCCCGACTAGAAGATACCCTGAACCCAGTTGCAATAAATATATTTAATTTATATAAGACTTTGGTATACTGGCTTAGCTTCCATCGATTAAGTTCAATATCTCCGGTGTTTCTCAACCGATTTGGACGAAATTTTCAGAAAAGTTCTATCATTATCCATTACTTCAACCCTCATTTTTAGATTTTCCAAATTCGATATTTTATTGTTATCGATATTATGTGTATATCGGAAACCAGAATAGTTATCGATAATTTGAAGCAAACTTGTTCTGCTCATGGTATAGGAGAACTTAAATACAAAATCAGAAGTCTCTAGCTCTTGTAGTCTCTGAGATCCACGCGTTCATACAGACGGACAGACGGACAGACAGACGGACATGGCTATATCGTCTCGGCTGTTGATGCTGATCAAGAATATATATACTTTATAGGGTCGGAGATGCTTCCTTGGGCCTGTTACATACTTTTGCACAAAACCATTATACCCTTATTTACCCATTTTATGGGTTAAGGGTATAAAAAGACATAAACGAGGACTTTTGAATATAATAGTAACAGCATTTAAATACTTATTCGGCACCTTGACCGAAGAAGACAGAACAGAACTAGAAAACAAAATAAATAACTTGGAAGAAAACATTCAAATAAATGAATTAAACAAGATAATAGAAGCAGTAAATCATGGCCTAAGCATAATAGAAAACATGTCAGAAGATTATCAACAAGATAAACAAGTAAGAAGGCTCTAGTCGGGAGAGCCCGACTAGAAGATACCCTGAACCCAGTTGCAATAAATATATTTAATTTATATAAGACTTAGGTATACTTATACTGGCTTAGCTTCCATCGATTAAGTTCTATCATTATCCATTACTTCAACCCTCATTTTTAGATTTTCCAAATTCGATATTTTATCGTTATCGATATTATGTGTATATCGGAAACCAGAATAGTTATCGATAATTTGAAGCAAACTTGTTCTGCTCATGGTATAGGAGAACTTAAATACAAAATCAGAAGTCTCTAGCTCTTGTAGTCTCTGAGATCCACGCGTTCATACAGACGGACAGACAGACGGACAGACAGACGACAGACGGACATGGCTATATCGTCTCGGCTGTTGATGCTGATCAAGAATATATATACTTTATAGGGTCGGAGATGCTTCCTTCTGCCTGTTACATACTTTTGCACAAAACCATTATACCCTTATTTACCCATTTTATGGGTTAAGGGTATAAAAACTAAATCTAATGTTATTTAACTTACAACAATTCACAGAGTATATTGAAGATATCGAAATGGGCATGCAATTGACTAGAATAGGTATCTTTAACCCAAAACTACTTAAACACGACTACTTAGAAAATGTAGATACAGAAAAGTTATTAAATATAAAAACTTCAACTTGGCTCAAATCAGATACGAACGAAATCTTAATAATCTCATTCATACCAAAAAAGCTAACACAAAATCCGTTATACACAATAATTCCTTACCCAGACGAAGACAAAAACATTTTAACAGAAAATATAAAAGATAAATATTATATCAATAAAAATAAAACATATTCAGCAACTGACAAGAAAATAATACAACACAAATGTATAGATGATATACTTAAGCAAATAAAAATAGAATTTAAGTTCACTAAAACACACAAAAATTACGAAATAAATTTTGTAGAACCTAATGTTATATTAACTTGGAATTTGCCTAAACTAATGCTCAATCAAAATTGTACTAATCAAGAAATAGAAATAAGCGGAAACAACATAATTAAAGCCATTAACTGTTCACTTCAAATAGAAGATATATCTGTATCAAATACACTTTCCGATTATACACAAACAATTTACATAAGTAACAACGTTACAAGAATCGAACCAATTTCATTCATACATACAAGACAACTTATAAAAGAAAATACAAAAACACACAATATCCTATTAATAATAGTTTTAACCATACTCGCAATAATGTTAATCGCGACAGCTATGTATATATCTAATATTTAAGAACAAGAA
Source organism: Scaptomyza flava (assembly GCA_030179655.1). Taxonomy (NCBI): domain Eukaryota; kingdom Metazoa; phylum Arthropoda; class Insecta; order Diptera; family Drosophilidae; genus Scaptomyza; species Scaptomyza flava. The sequence goes on along the minus strand of JARNME010000404.1, from coordinate 34,999,255 downwards.
CCGACAAACGATCAAGAAAATAAAATTATAATAGACACAGACACTAAAATGTACCCAACACTAACAGCTTGAGGACAAGCAATTTTCTAGGGGATGGGGAAGTGACATATTCAGTACTTGCAGAACTTCTATGCCAGCCTCCACCCACATAAAATAACAAGAACAATGCACAAGCATTGTCCACTTGAGTAATCAAATGTATAATCTTAAGCACGCACATTTATGATTTTGGCTTCTTGTAATAGAACGATAGATAATTAAGTCACACTCAGCATAAGCACGTACATCCGGCGAACAGAATAAACAACAGTAAAACTATGCACCCTAAAAAACAACAAAGCTATTAAAATCGATCACGCCACCCGAAAAACAGAGCCATTAAAATCGATCACGCCACTTTAAGAATTAGATGAGCAAAGTCCAATGTAATTTGATCCTTGAGCGAAACCCCAGTTTACGACTCCTCAGAATAAATCCACTCCAAAGAGTTGAGCATAAATAATTTAAACAAAGGAATGAGTTGCAAAACGAGGTTTCTTCAAAAATCAAAACGCTATCATAAGTTGAGTTCTATTTTACATGTTTAACTGTAAAGACGCGTTCAATAAAGATATTTTATACTTTTTTTAAATAAACGCGACTCCAAAGATTATATATATATATATATAAATATATATTATTTCAAATATAACTATTATTTCAAAAATAAATACGTATATACTATATATATTTTGATTTTACGGAATTTTTAGGATATCAGGTATTTTTTGCAATTTTGGTATTATTAATATGTTTGGATTCCTGTTTATGGGATTTTTTGTTGCATATGGTTCCTTTGGTATTTGTGGTATTTTCCTCTACTACCAAAATGGCATATTCCGTAACAAACAAAATAGAAAACAAGTAAGAAGGCTCTAGGCGGGAGAGCCCGACTAGAAGATACCCTGAACCCAGTTGCAATAAATAAATTAAATTTATGTAAGACTTTGGTATACTGACTTAGCTTCCATCAATTAAGTTCAATATCTCCGGTGTTTCTCAACCGATTTGGACGAAATTTTCGGAAAACTTCTATCATTACTTCAACCCTCATATATAGATTTTCCAAATTCTATTGTTATCGATATTATGTCTGATGAACTTGTGGGATGGTTAGGAGGGGGCTAAGCTGAGGCCACCAGGCGGGTCGCGGGTTGCGGATAGCGAACGGCCCTTCGGGGTTAGCTGCGAAAAGCGAGAAATCCTCGTGAATAAGCAGTCCCGGACAAACAGCGGGTGCGGTAGGTTTTATGGCACTGACAAGACGCTTGTGTCGCCGTCTTTCAATCATAGCCTCACACACTCCCAACTCCCCCACAAATACCCATCTACATCCCTTCCCTCCCATCTCACTCCGGGCTGGACTAGCCCAGTCTCTAACGGTGGGCTCAGGCAGATGGCGACCGCCTGTTCTATCCAGCCTTACCCGGGTATGGCGGATCTCTGCCCGGGCGGACCATAATTTCTCCGCAACTCGTCGGAACAAATGATGAAGAACAACAACAACTATAGAGTACGGCAGAATATCCCTGCCGCCAGTGTCGCGAGACACTTTAAGGACCGCCTCCTTGACGAAGACCGGCCCTCCAGCGTGGGACCAACCCCACATCGCCCCAACGAGAGGCAAAGGAGGCATCAGGCGACCAGCGCCGCGACGGGACATCCCCGTCGAGACGCCGCCCCCGCAACCGAAAGCATACGCCAACCGGCGCGGCCGACGGCTAATGCGGTCAGGCGGCACAGTCAGGTGGCACATGGGAGTCAGCAGCCGAAGAAGACCCTTCCGAAACTAGGAGAGCCGGGGGGTATAGATGATCCAAATAGGAAGGGCCTATGTGGATCAAGGGTGAAGTGGTACCTCAGGTACCACTGCGGCTCGCCCGTCCTACGCGACGATGGCAAAAAGGGTCAAAGTGGCCGTGTTACCTGTGGAATATCCCCAGGTAATGCTCAGTCACGGGGACTTGTCCGCATTGGAGGAGGCCATCCTCGATGAGATTATTCTCTCGGGATGGGGCACCGCGGTTGCGTTCGCGGGCATTCATTTCTGACGAATGCTCCGCAGATTGGCTGAGGACCATGACATCGAGGTTGCAGACGTGGAAGGGAGGATATCCCCTCGCCACATACCATCACCATTTTTTGTCCAAGGAGCGCTGATCGGTCTACCGAGTCCCTACTGATTTTGCTGAGGAATCAGAACATGATCGAGACCGAGGCGTGTAAGGTAATTTCGAGAAGAACGGAGGGTGGAGGTGCGCTGATGGTGATCGGCATCGATGAAGCCTCCAAGGATGCCATTGTGGAGAAGGGCCACCAGGTCTCTTTCCGCTACGGGACCATCCCCGTTAGTGGCCTCAAGAAGTCGACCGCCGGCCAAAATGCCGCGGGTGATGAGGCATGCCCTCCACCGGAAGTGGAAAAGCTGGTGGATTACTGCAGGAGAAAGAAGCTGCCAATTTTAATCGGCTGCGATGCCAATGGGCACCACACAACATGGGGCGGCAGCAACATAAACACACGGGGTGAGCACTGACTTTATATTCAAATATAACTTAGAAATTTTAAATGTCGGGTCAACACCAACATTCGTAACTAGAATAAGAGAGGAAGTTTTAGACATCACCCTGACCAGTCGGTCTTTACGACCACATCTCAGAGAATGGCATGTCTCCTCAGAAGAATCTATGTCTGATCTTAAGATCATCCTTTTTAAGCTTCAGTTTAATACGGAAAGTAACGTTACAACTCGCAATCCCAGAAAAACAAACTGGGAAAAGTTTAGGTCAACCCTAAAACTTAACCTAGCCTCCGAAAGTTTTGGAGTAGCCAAACGCACAGGTGAGCTAAATAGAGTTGTACGGAATTTAAGCAAATGCATCAGTAACGCATTTGAAGAAAGCTGCCCACTAGGAAAAACGCGCAGAGAAATAGATGCCCCATGGTGGAACGATAGTCTAGAGAGACTACGAACATCCACCCGTCATCTCTTCAACAGAGCCAAGAGTGACGGATCATGGGATAACTATCGGGAAAGTCTCACCCTGTACAGCAGGGAAATCCGAAAGGCCAAACGTAGGAACTATAGGGACTTCTGCGAAAGCATAGCTAGTACGACTGAAGGTGCACGGCTCCATAGAGCATTATCCAAACGGGCACCGGAGGCAAATCTAGCCCTGAAACGTAGGGACAACACCTTTACGACCAGTAACATGGACAAGCTAGAGCTTCTATTCGAGACGCACTTCCCAGGAAGTATTCCCTGTGGCCCATGCGAAACACTCGAAACGGAAGACAGACACAGGCCGACTGCTCTAGACTGGGCACTAGCCAAGTCAGTAGTCACAATGGAGAAGACACAATGGGCAATTGGAACTTTCCAGCCCTATAAATCTCCCGGTCTGGACAGTATATCGCCAGTATTCCTTCAGCAGGGGCAGGACATACTCCTACCCACCCTGAGGAATATACTAGTCAGTAGCCTAGCACTCGGTCATATACCGAGCACTTGGAGTAGAGCTAGGGGGTCTTCATCCCCAAAGTCGGGAAGACAGATATCACCAACCCAAAGTCCTTCAGACCCATTAGCTTAACATCGTTTTTGTTGAAAACGTTGGAAAAGCTAGTGGACAACTACATTAGGAGTACTCTGTTGACACGGAGTACGCTGCAAGCTACGCAGCACGCATACAGAGCAGGCCGATCTACGGATACGGCACTTTATAAACTGCACCACACTTTGCGCTCTGCAGTTTTAAACAAAGAAGTAGCAATATGTGCATTTTTAGATATTGAGGGCGCCTTTGACAACAACTCACACGATGCTGTCAGGGCTGCCCTAAATAGAAGGGGTCTGGACATGACAACTAGCAGATGGATCTCAACGCTACTCATGTCCAGACAAGCTACGGAAACTATACAAGATAGTACCGTAACAGTGACAACCACAAGAGGCTGTCCACAAGGGGGGGTTTTATCACCGCTCTTATGGAGTATCTTAGTAGACGAATTGTTAAGTAGACTTGCCAGCAGGGGTATCCAATGCCAGGGCTATGCCGATGACATTGTGATAATAGCGCGGGGCAAATATGAAGAAACTCTGTGTGAAACTATCCAACTGGGACTTAGGATAACGTATGACTGGTGTAGCGAGGTTGGACTCAACCTAAACCCTACAAAAACCGTCATAGTTCCGTTCACCAGGAGGTATAAGTTGCAGAGGATGAGAGATATTAGGCTCGCGGGGAGTCGAATAGTAACAAGCAAGGAAGTCAAATACCTTGGGGTCACATTTGACAGTAAATTGAACTTTGGGACCCATATTCAGAATACGATCCTAAAGTGCTGCAGAGCACTCTACACATGTCGTAGAATAGCGGGGAAATCATGGGGAACCTCTCCAAAAATTTTGAGATGGCTATACCTCATGGTAGTAAGGCCCATGCTCACATACGGAGCAATTGCATGGGGGGACAAGGCACAGCAAATCACTGTGCAGAGGCAATTACATAAATTGCGAAGAATGGCCTGTGTAGGAATCACTGGAGCGATGAGGACCTGTCCCACATCGGCGCTAGAGGTTCTTCTGGAGATTACCCCAATCCATCAGGCTACAGCAGAAAGCTGCATTATTACGAATGTCGGTCGAGGGAGTTGGCAAAGAGCATATTCTGAGCCAAATAGATGCAGATATGCTGTCAGGTGAACTTCCCCTATTGGCACATCCTTGGGACGAAATGAAAGCCGAGCACATGTTCGAGCCAAAATTTCAAGTTCACCTGAGCAGCAAAAGGGAGTGGACATCTCTTGAAGAGGTCCACCAAATAAAATCCAACACCATCATATGGTACACCGATGGATCCCTTACCAGCCAAGGCTCCGGTCTTGGAGTGGTAGGCCCTCGGCTAAAATACCATGAGTCCCTAGGTATGTACACCAGCATCTTCCAGGCTGAGGCATGTGCAATAGGGAGGTGTGTGGACTTTAATCTGAAGCGTAACTATCGGAATAGGGATATAGCTATATTATCAGATAGTCAAGCAGCCATTATGGCACTCAGCAAGATCGAAATTAGGTCGAAAGTAGTTCGCGAGGTGCGAACCAAGCTAAACACTCTGGGACTACATAATAGGCTAACCCTAAGATGGGTCCCAGGACATGTTAACATAGCTGGGTACGAAGAGGCAGACAAGCAAGCAAGGCTGGGGGCTGCGACACCCCTCATAGGGCCCGAGCCGTACTGTGGGATAAGAAGAAGCACAATACGGCAGGAACTTAGGAGTGAAGAGAAACTCTTGCGCGAAATGAGCTGGGCGCAGTCCCCAGGACTCAGACAAGCCAAGTGTCTTCTTGGAACTTACAATTTGAAAAGATTCAAGCAGATTATAAATATGGGAAAGAATAGACTGAGGATAATCACCGGTCTTTTGACAGGACACTGCAGACTAAGGGGTCACCTAGCCAAGCTAGGAATCGCTAGTAATGATACATGTAGATTCTGCGATATGGAAAGGGAATCCTCCTTGCATATCATAGCAGAATGTGTAGCCTTATTGGGGAAGAGAAGCAGGTTTCTAGGAAAACATGTTATTCAGTTCACTGACCTGAAGACCATCGATCCAGAAAATATACTTGCCTTCGTACAAGGACTGGGTCTGATGGAAGAGCTTTAAGCCAAGAAGGGGGCACAATAGATCTTTTGGGTCGCAGTTTACACTTTACCCCAATTATAATAATAAAAATAATATGTGTATATCGGAAACCAGAATAGTTATCGATAATTTGAAGCAAACTTGTTCTGCTCATGGTATAGGAGAACTTATATCCAAAATCTGAAGTCTCTAGCTCTTGTAGTCTCTGAGATCCACGAGTTCATACTGACGGACAGACGGACAGACGGACATACAGACGGACAGACGGACATGGCTATATCGTCTCGGCTGTTGATGCTGATTAAGAATATATGTACTTTATGGGGTCGGAGATGCTTCCTTGGGCCTGTTACATACTTTTGCACAAAACCATTTTACCCTTATTAACCCATTTTATGGGTTAAGGGTGTAACAACACAAACATATTCAAAAATTTTGACGTGGTGTTGAGCCCGGGTAGTTCAAAATAATAAAATAAAAAAAACAAGCAACCGGCTGCGGTATACTCGTTACCAGTTTTAAGACCGGTAAAAAGAGGCCTGATTGCAAAGGGGTACGGATGCGGGAGTGGTTTACGCTGTCTCAAAGAATGTCAGATGCAGATGCATCCAAAATTTTTGATGCAGATTTTTTGGGGGTTGCTAGTAGTTATCTTCTCACCAAATTTGGTAGGTCTAGCTGTAAGGATGTGCGAAATATGTGGATTTATCGGTTTTGAGTTATCTCTATATATATAAAAGAGTTTGTCCTGATGATAATGGAAGAGCCACAGCCTTAACAAAAAGAGCTATAAGGCTGAAATTTTTACTCAATTTTCCATGCAGGTAGTTAGTGAGCACTAAGAAGGGAATTTTTATTTGGACAACTCCTTCAAGTACCTCCCATACGATTTCGAGCACTTTTTACCCATTTTAAAAAACAAATTACAATTACAACAAGTACCCATTCCACTACTGTCGCCTGATTGTCGCACAAGCTGAGGGTTTGATCGCGAGCGAGAATACAAAAACAAAACAAATGCGCAGTGGCGCCTTCGCGTCGCTCAAGCAAAGTCATAAGAAAAGGTTCTTACACTTGCAAAAGAGAAACGGATTTCCGCTTCTTAATGAATAAGTGCATACACAATTAAGTGAACAATGCGCTTGAAAATAATTTTCATAATTTTGTGCACATGTATCACTTCGCACAGTGCACATTTTTTTTTTTCAAATTTGTGTGCCTTTGGCAATTGATTTACGGCCCAAGTAGCGTTTGTTGTTGTTGTAAGTGTTGTTGTTGGGCCCGCACTGGTACTTTTTGTTGGTATCATTGTTTTAAAAAACAACAACAACATAACAAAACTTTGTGCGTCTATAAAAATTTCCCACACCAGAATATGTTATGGGGGTGGATTCGCCCAATTGCTGCTTATATAACTTAGACAAAACGTAACACACTTAAATAATTGATATATTATTGATATACAATTTCGAATAAGCAAAGGGCGTTCACATCAGCGCGCGTGTGGCTCTTATGATAATCAGATAATTTGAAATCTCGCTCCGATCATGCTCCTTTGTTGTTGCTCATTTTCGATCACTCGCTATCTTATGTGCGCGCTCTGCATGTCAATCATAAAGTATATATATATACCTACCTCCTCCGCACACACTAAATTAAAGCTAAAGGAAATATGCAATTCACTTAACTGCAGCCTCTTAGATATGTTTTGAGTTGATTCAGTGCATGCGAAGAAGGTAGTGATACTACGCTCTTTGTTTGAGTTGCAGAGCGCGAGTTACCATACCACCAGAGTATGTCACAACAGCCCCCGCCAAACCCTCTCGGTTGGCGTACTAAAGCTTATCCAGCAACTCCCGCACAACAATACACAAAACTCGCTCGATCAACACATTCCATTTACCCAACCCGGAATCAAGTTGCTGCTCCAGCAGGAAACCACTCAGCAAAAACTCAACAACAATGTTGCAACTTTATTGCGACACAAATAAACACTTACACATAAATACACATTGTACATTAGTCTTAAGCCTCTTCATATATATATCACTGTCCGCTCTTCGAGCCGTCAGAATAAACTTGTTGTTCAATCCATACGGACGTGTGTTCTTCATTCGAATAAACCAACAGATCTTCAAATTTCGCTAAGGCTCTTTGCCGGATTCAGGATCCACCACGACTGCTAAACCCGCTCAAGGCTCCAAGCGGTAACTGGCGCAGCCGGTACTAAAAATGTACCTATACCTAATCTTCTTAACTACACTGTAAGTAAAGTGAAGGTACTAGTGAATATAAAAACAACAGATGAGAAAAAAAAAACTAAACTACATAAAACAACAAATCCGCTTAAGTAATGTAAACATACATAAATAAATATAAAACAACATAAATATACATATGTACACCAACAACATAAAAGCTTATAAAATATTACAAAACTAATTGTGATGTGGCCAACGGAATCTATCGCAGATCACTGTTGTAAAACTAACATACAACAAACTACACAAATAAACACACATATATATAAACAAACAAAAACGAGTACCAACACGAAACAAAGTATCTATATCAAGAAACATATTAATAATATACATTTACAGATAAAACAGCAATATTCACTTCGCAAAACAACAACACTACAAACATATATGTAAAAAAAAAAAAAAAAACTACCTTAAGTTACACACAGCTATAATAATAAGTACATATTTTAACAACATACACACAACCCCTGACACCGGGTCACCCCAATGAAATCGTCTAGATTTGGATTTGGTAGTAAGAATCGATTAGGCCTCAGAAGCAGCAGTCTGCCCGAAATTAGAGAAGAAAATAAATTACCCATCCCGACACGTAGACGCACTAAAACTAGCAAAACACCAACTATGGACTCTGGCAACTCTTCAGGATCACTCCCTACTACTGTTAGCGGCTTCACCGCTACATCCACTGCCATGAATCCAACTGACATGCTACCCTTCATTAAAGAAATCCCAACTTTTGATGGTTCTCCATGGCAACTCAATAATTTCATTACAAACGTCGAAGAAGTAATTATGCTTATTAGAGGCACAGACCAGACACCCTATGGTCTTCTCCTACTTAGAGCAATCAGGAATAGAATTGTAGGTAGGGCCCATGACGCACTTATTGCAGCTAACACAGAATTAGTTTGGGACACCATTAAAGCCAACTTACTCCAGAAATTTTCTAATAAGAAAAACGAAGCTATTCTGATCAGGGAAATGGAAATGTTCCCAGCAGATTCGTCTCTGGGACAATTATACTCTGGCATAACAAAAATCAAACAGGAATTGTTTAATCTACTGACAGTTAATGACAATAACCCAATTGTTATCGAGGCAAAACAAACACTTTACAACCAGATTAGTCTAAACTCCTTTTTGATAAACCTTCGGGAACCACTCAAATCCTTGATTAGAAACAAACAACCATCTAATATTGAGGAAGCTTACGAAGCATGCAGAATCGAACAAAGTTTCTATTTCCAAAAAAGACAAAACTCACAGTACTCCGATAACCGCCAAAGGAAACCTTACACACCACACAAACCAGACCAAAACCAATCTAACCAAAATCGCTATGACCGAAACTATCAAAACAATAATAATACAAATACAAATTACCACTACAACAAAGAACGTAACAACAATAACAAAAACCCATTCAGACAGAATGACAGACAAATGCATAACATAAACGAAGAAACACAAAACGAAATAAGTTGTAACATAGCAGACGCAGGAAATTTTCATTCACAAGCCCCGGAAAACAAACAGGATTCTTAAGCAGGAAAACTCACGGAGCCTCCCTCCCCTACATAATCATCAATTCAATTACAAACTCACCGATCAAATTCTTAATTGACACAGGTTCAACAAACTCGTTTATAGATCCCTCTCTTGTACAACCAGAACATCGTAATACTCTCGAACACCCCATCTCAATTAAAACTGTTTTAAATACCCATACCCTAACAGAATCAGTTTCAATCAATATTTTCCAAGAATTCAACGATCAAACCCAAGCTAAACTACTCCTTTTTGAATTCCACCCACACTTCAAAGGCCTCATCGGCATGGACTTACTTTCAAAGTTAAAAGCCAAAATCGACTTAGAAAATTTTTTTTTGCAAACCCCCAATTCTCAAATAATAATTCACACCATAACGAATCCGACAACAAAATCTTACACTATACCAGCTCTTAGTAAATCATTAATTAATGTTCCTGTACAAATTCAAACAGGTAATTTCATATGTAATCATGTTGAAATTAATGAAAATATAACCATCTCAAGCGGCATTTATAAGGCTTCCAATGGACTTAGTCACATAGAAGTTATTAACTCATCCCAATTTGATCAAGAATTTCACCTAGAACAAGCACTAAAAGCTAAACCTTACGACGAAAACAATTACATAGAGATCCATAATATAACCTCTGATAATTATAATTGGTTCACTAATCCCGATTGCCTTAACCAAATAGAGACAAAACACCTTAACAAGGAGGAAGTACAATCCCTTACACAATTATGCAGACAATACACCGATATATTCTATAACGACAACGACAAACTAACTTTCACTAACAATATCAAACATGACATCAACACGATAGACGAAACACCAATCTTTGTTAAATCTTATCGTTACCCTTTTATCCATAAACAAGAAGTTAAAGAACAGATAAAAAAAATGCTAGACCAAAACATTATCCAAACAAGCTACTCACCTTGGAGCGCCCCAGTTTGGATAGTGCCCAAAAATCAGACCAGGACCAAATCAAAAAGTGGAGACTAGTAATAGACTACAGGAAACTGAACGAAAAAACAATATCGGACCGTTACCCAATCCCCAATATTAACGATATTTTAGTCCAATTGGGTAAGTCAAACTATTTTTCCACAATAGACTTGGCCAGTGGGTTCCATCAAATAGAAACAAATAAGAAAGACAGACAAAAGACAGCGTTTACCATTGAAGGTGGCCATTTCGAATTCATTCGAATGCCTTTCGGCTTAAAAAACGCCCCAGCCACATTCCAAAGAGTCATGGACAACGTCCTCCGTGATCTTGTTGGTTCTATCTGCCTCGCATATCTTGACGATATAATTATATTCTCCCCCTCCCTTCAAAAGCACTTGATAGATTTAAAAGCAGTATTCGACAGACTAAGGTCTGCAAATTTTAAAATACAAATACATAAATCCGATTTCCTCCGAAAAGAAGTTGAATTCCTTGGTCACGTTGTTACCAGAGAGGGCGTAAAACCGAACCCTAATAAAATTGAAACTATAAGGAAATTCCCTTGTCCCAAAAATAAAAAAGAAATAAAATCATTTCTTGGCTTACTAGGCTATTACCAAAAATTCATCAGAGATTTCGCAAAAATAACCAAACCACTCACGAAACAGCTCAAAGGAAAAACACAACCAATAATTGACAAAGACTTTATAAATGCATTCGAATTTTGCAAAACCTTACTTTGTAATGACCCTATTCTAAAGTATCCTGATTTCAACCAACCATTCACTCTTACAACAGACGCTAGCAATTTTGCTATCGGTGCAGTACTATCCCAAGGACCACCTAGTAAAGATAAACCAGTTTCCTTCGCAAGCCGTACTCTTTCCGACACTGAAGTACGATATTCCACAATAGAAAAAGAAATGCTTGCCGTCGTTTGGGCAGTTAAACAATTCAGACCTTACCTATACGGTACAAAATTTACACTTGTTTCGGACCACCAACCTCTTACTTGGGGTGGTACATCAAATCCAACTAATATGAAACTTTTACGCTGGAAGACCGACTTACATAGATACTAACGTTACCGAAATAACTCAATCAAACCAAATTACCCTAAACAATACAATCCCCATTTCAACAAAACCTTTAAATGATTTCAATATGCAAATCATCCTACAATCGGGTTCTATTCAAAATTATAAAACAACAGTCCCTTTCAAAAACAAAATCAGGCGCTTAATTGTTGAACCCCAATTTTACAGCGACAAGATTTTGCAAATCTTCAAATCTATCCTTAAACAAAACAAAACATATGCCATCCACTGCGACAATGACCTTTTCAAGCTGATTCAGGAAACAAATAACAGTACTTTTGTAAAATGTAACAGGTTCAAAATTATTAGGTGCTTAGATTTTCTAAAAGACATTGATGAAATAACAGAACAAAACGCCATTATTACCGAGTACCATAATAATAACAACCATCGTGGTATAGACGAAACTCTCCTTCACTTAAAAAGAACAATCTACTTCCCTTATATGAAAGATAAAATTACAAATATTATAAATAAATGTAATACATGTCTCACCATGAAATACGATAGGCAACCCCAGAGAGTAGAATTTCAAATCCCAGAAACCCCCGAACTACCTTTAGATATCATCCACATGGACGTTTATACAATTAATCACAATTGCAACCTGACCCTAATCGATAAATTTTCTAAATTCGCGTGTGCTTACCCAATCCCAAATAGAAACAATATAAACATTCTTAAATCACTTAAGCATTTTACAAGCCTCTTCGGCATTCCGAAGAAAATAATCCATGATCAAGGTTCAGAATTCATAAGTCAATCGTTTAAGGATTTTTGTGAACAATATAAAATACAATTACACACCACCTCATTTCAACAATCCAGCAGCAACGCACCTGTTGAACGCTTACACTCAACACTAACAGAAATATACCGAATTATTACTGAAGTTAGGAAACAAAGACATTTAGCTTGCGAACACGACGAAATACTCTTTGAAACCTTACTAACTTACAACAATGCGATCCATTCCAACACCAAGCATACTCCATTCGAATTATTTAGCGGACGCACACATACTTTTAACAAAACAATTAACTACAACCACAAACATGACTACTTAGTAAAGCTAAACACATTTCGCGAAACTCTCTATCCCCAAGTGAAATCAATACTTGAAGAAAAAGCGAAATCGGGAATCGATAAATTAAATATAGGAAGAGTTGCCCCTGAAATACTGTCACCTAATCAAACCGTTTACCGCAAAGAAAACAGAAGAAACAAAATAACAGCACGTTTCTCAAAACACAAAGTCCTACAAGATAAGGGACCTACCCTAAATAACCAAAAGACTACAAAAAATTCATAAATCAAAAATCAGACGAACTAAAAAACGAACATAAGCATCAAATAAAAAAAAAAAAAAATCATAATTTTCTTTCTCCGCCCACAGCGGCCTAAGTACCACACAAAACTTGTCCGTATTCCCGATCAATGGAACCTCCCCTATTGCAAAAATCAACCTTGGTGAGGCTTACATTATTAAAACTTACAAAATAGATAATCATGTAGTACACCTAAACGATTATAACAAATGTATACAGCAGTTCGTTAATGCAATACAGTTCTTAGAAAACGATAATTACTTCTCCGACTCACTAATAATCCTAAAAACTAAATTAAAACAATTAAATCATAAAATTAAAACTCTCACGCCATATCAAAGAAAGAAAAGAGGCCTGATCAATGGGTTGGGAACTTTAATAAAAACTATCTCTGGTAACATGGATAATAATGACGCCCAAATAATAGATAAAGAACTTCTAGAAATAAGAAAGGTTGTAGAAAACAATTCCGATAAAAACATAGAGCAGTCAATTTTCAACCACGAAATACTAACACGGTTCAAGAATATTACTGACCACATAAACAACGAACAAAACCTTATAAATAAATTTTTAGAAAATTCGCAGAACAACATTTATAAGGAAATCAATTCAGAAAATGAACACATACAAACATTACAATACATAAACAAAATAGGATTTAACATAGATATTCTAAATGACCACTTTAAAGATATAACGGACAGTCTTCTATTGGCCAAACTAAACATAGTACCCAAAACCATTTTAGACGATTTCGAGATTAAAAAAATTAAACAAATTTACAAAATACAAAATATACAAATCAATTCAGATGAACATTTGTACAAATTGCTAAAACTAGAAACAATCTCACAATCCAACATAATAACGTTCCAATTTAGAATACCAATATTCGAACAAAAAAACTTTACATTCGCAAGAATTATACCCCTACCTATTAATAAAACACAATTCATAATCACACCAAAATATGTAGCTTACAGTAAGAATACAACTATATCATTCAAAGAAAAATGTACTAAAATAAATAATAAGTTTTACTGCGAGGACCCAATGGATAGTACCGACTTTAATTCCAAATGCATACAACACCTATTATATGATAACGCAACCTCCTGCGACTTCAAAGAAACTGGCCCTCTTTCCAACATTTTCGAAACTGAGGAAGGAATAATTTTCATCTTCAACGCCGAAAATCTAAACATATATCCATCATGCCACAAACCAATTCATATCAACGGATCAACGACACTCAAATATTCGAACTGCTCGCTTAGAATTAACGACATAATCTATGACAACACCATTCACCTTGAGGAAGAACACCCACACGTATTCCTTCCGGAGACGCACAAAATAATCCGAAATAAGACCATCAAGGTCCTCAGTTTGGAAAAGTTACAATTGGACTCAATCAGCTCCAACAACCAAATACAACACCTCCGCCAGATCACTAACAATCATACCTACACCGTATACACCTCAATCGGAATCCTCTTGTTGGCACTAATAGCGTTGTTCATAACGCGTAAACCAAAGACCATCCTCTACACCCAACCAGACTACGTAATCCCAGCCGACTCTCCGACCATCCACCTAGGCCGTCATACGGTTCAGGGGGAGGAGTTACATACCACAGATATGTCACAACAGCCCCGCCAACCCTCTCGGTTGGCGTACAAAGCTACCAGCAACTCCGCACAACATACACAAACTCGCTCGATCAACACATTCCATTACCCAACCGGAATCAGTTGCTGCTCCAGCAGGAACCATCAGCAAAACTTAACAACAATGTGCAACTTATTGCGACACAATAAACACTACACATAAATACACATTGTACATTAGTCTTAAGCCTCTACATATATATATCACTGTCCGCTCTTCGAGCCGTCAGAATAAACTTGTTGTTCAATCCATACGGACGTGTGTTCTACATTCGAATAAACCAACAGATCTTCAAATTTCGCTAAGGCTCTTTGCCGGATTCAGGATCCACCACGACTGCTAAACTCGCTCAAGGCTCCAAGCGGTAACTCGCGCGCATACATAAGAGAGTTAGCCGAAATAGCTATAATTGGTGATGGAGCCTGCCTTTTATAGCTCTTCTAAACAATATGAGTGCGCTATGTCATACTTATGGTACTGCATGTGATCTTCAAGCAGCAGCAGAAATTTTTGCTGTAAATGGCACGATATTATAGCTCGAGATTTTCATTTAAAAGTTAAAGCTTTAATGTCACTGTTGACATAAGGTTCTTTGTTTGGAAGCGTGCAATGTTTCATGTACTCTGTGGAATGGCAAAAGCGGGGCTTACCACATATATTGTGAGGGTGCGAATAAATAATTCTTTTTTTTGCTAATTAAAGTTATTTAAGAGCATGCATATTTACACATCAGAGTATGTAAGTGCTTATCATCAATACGTGCATATGCTTGCATGTGTATTGACTCAGCTTTGACTTTAGAGCTTTATCTCTTGCAAGCTGAGCTTTCACGTGCCGTCCATTTGCACTCAAAATGCAGGGAGAGAAAGCTTGCACTCATTCAGCGTCACGCATGCGTAAGAGCTTTCGCTCAAAAAGCCCTTGAACTTTTAGGTCCGACGGACTTGCGATCTGAGCGCGGCAGAGATTCTTGCGGAAGAGGCGGTCAGAAGCGGTTGTGCGAGTGCGTGTAAAGTTTTAATTACCGGCTCCACGCAACATGTTATAGGCTTGACCTAAAATCTAATCTGAAAGCATCTGGAACATCCGGATGTCTTGTTTCGAAATATTATCGCCAACGTGACGAGGAATACCAGATCTTCGCGACGCTGGGTTCATTTTCGGAAATTTTGATGATTTTGCCGTTTTCGACTGTGCGCGGGTGTCAAAGTTAGTGATGATGTATGAAACGGCTGTGTGTGTGTGTGTACTAGGGTGCTTAATTTGAGGTGCAGATTACGTCGCAGGTACCTAAGCCTGGCTGCTCACTTGATGGAGGCTGAAGTTGATGCCCGAAAAGTAATGAGAGGAATATCCCGACTACCGTATACCCTGCTTTACGCCCGAATTATGCACACCCACCACAATCACCATGTATAACGCACATCACTAAACTTCTGATCACGGTACGCCATCCCGCATTTCGTTTGATGCTATCTTGGAGATCGCCATCGTTTTTTTATCTTGCTTGCACCGAGTATTGCAAGTGCAAGATAACCACCCTATCGCTTTTGTGTTGCTTGCGCCGAGTAGTGCAATTGCAACCTAACCTCACTTTGGAGACCTATGGATCTATGCACGGACCAGGCAAACCACAACTCTATCGCTTGTATCTAGCTTGCACCGAGTAGTGCAAATGCAAGATACTAAAATTTTCGAAGACCTCGATGGATTAAATAGCCAGCGAGCTACATATATCGTTCCAGTTTGTTTAATATTTGAAATTAACTTTCTTTGTTTAGTTTGAAAAGTTACTTATAAATTTGAATTGTATCTTCTAGTTGAGCGCTTTATTTCGAATTGTTGCATCTATACTTTCTATTTTGAGTATCCTCACCTACAGTTCGTCTACGTCAACAGGCCTGCTGACAGCGATGGATTAAATAAATGAGGTCGTAAGTACGGCATAGCCGAAATGTACAGGGTGCGCAGCAATAATTGTAAATAAAGTGCCCAGCCTAGCCGAAGAGCTTTTTGTGCCAAACCGGTTAAATTTCAATAAAGTAAAATTAGTAAGTAACGATTAACGTAAATTATATAAATTATTAGAATATTTTGAATCATAGATATTTTTAATTATGAATCATTTAAAATTTGAATTATAACTATTTTGAATTAGTATGAATTGCTATACCATATATATTATTTTGATTTAAATATATATTATTAATTATAGAAATGAATTAATTTCTTTCATTTAAAGGCACCTTAGGTTTAGACCACCGCAGGCATAATAAGGGTAGGGTCAACCAATGTTGATTGATTCCTACAGGTTGGGTGGGTAAAAGATGGAGAACTATAACATCTCAGTTCTCCAAAAATAGATAGAGTATATTACATTTTGATCTGTTTCATTTTATCTGGTTCCCCATTTCTCTGTTGTCGTTTCTGTCTACAATATTATTCTGTAACACCGTTTGTCTAGGCAGCACAAGACCCACGCCCATTTTCCCTGAGCTAGGCCGCCCAAATAGTAGACAGAGTGTGCAAAGCCGAGACGACTTTGTAAGTGTTCGTTACAATATATATTCTACTTTGGTTAGAAAATAAAATAAGACCAGATAAAATCGATCAAATTATCTGTGCCGAAATACCAAACGCAGATGAGGATCCTTTGTTATTTAACATTGTTAAGTCAAGTATGATTCATGGCCCTTGCGGTGCATTTAATAATAAATCGCCATGCATGAAAAATGGAAAATGTACCAAAAGGTTTCCTCGAGAATTACTTAAAGAAACTGTGACTGGAAAAGATAGTTACCCTCTATATCGTAGAAGAGCGATAAAAGATGGTGGTAATGCAATTAATATAAATGGTTATTGCATAGATAATCATTGGGTTGTGCCTTACAGCTGTGTACTATTGAGAACATTTGAAGCTCATATTAATGTTGAGTATTGTAGTTCTGTAAAGTCTATTAAATACATTTGTAAATATGTTAACAAGGGCAGTGATCAAGCATCATTTACTCTTGAAGACCAACGCAATGAAATTAATATGTACGAAAGTGGCCGGTATATAAGTAGCTCAGAAGCGGTATGGAGAATCCTTGCATTTCCCATACATGCACGTTTTCCGGCTATCACACACTTAGCTGTTCATTTAGAAAATGGTCAACGGATATATTTTAACTCCAATAATCCACAACAATTTCTTGACAGACTAAGCACTGCACCCAAAACCACTTTGCTAGCCTTTTTTGAGCTATGCACACGTGATGAGTTTGCAAGAACGCTTCTATATTGTGAAGTTCCATCGTATTTTACATGGAACAATAAAGAATTTCAAAGAAGAAAACGAGGGCATGATGTGCCAAATTTTCCTGGAGTTAAAAGAGATTCAGCTTTGGGAAGAGTTTACATTATTCATCCCAATAATACAGAATATTTTTATTTAAGACTTTTATTAAATTTTGTAAGGGCCCAACTTCATTTTTAAATTTAACAAGTGGAAATGTTGCAGTCGGACGCAACCGACTGCGGTATACTCGATACCAGTATTAAAAATTTTGATGCCCATCCATGTAGGATGTCAATTGCTATCTTCATACCAAATTAGGTGACTGTAGCTCGAAGTTTGTATAAAGTGGGGAAAGGGGGCTGGGGGCGGTATGGGTGGTTGTGGCATACAAATTTTTGCTGCAGATCCTTGTGGAATGTCAAATGCTACCTTCATACCAAATTTGGTGACTCTAGCTCAAAGTTTGTATAAAGTGGGGAAAGGGGGGCTTGGGGCGTTATGGTTGGGCGCGGCATCCAAATTTTTGCTGCAGATCCTTGTGGAATGTCAAATGCTACCTTCATACCAAATTTGGTGACTCTAGCTCAAAGTTTGTATAAACTGGGGAAAGGGAGGCTGGGGGCGGTATGGTTGGGCGTGGCATCCAAATTTTTGCTGCAGATCCTTGTGGAATGTCAAATGCTACCTTCATACCAAATTTGGTGACTCAAGCTCAAAGTTTGTATAAAGTGAGGAAAGGGGGGCTTGGGGCGTTATGGTTGGGCGCGGCATCCAAATTTTTGCTGCAGATCCTTGTGGAATGTCAAATGCTACCTTCATACCAAATTTGGTGACTCTAGCTCAAAGTTTGTATAAAGTGGGGAAAGGGAGGCTGGGGGCGGTATGGTTGGGCGTGGCATCCAAATTTTTGCTGCAGATCCTTGTGGAATGTCAAATGCTACCTTCATACCAAATTTGGTGACTCTAGCTCAAAGTTTGTATAAGCTGGGGTATGGGGGGCTATGGGGCTGGGGGCGGTATGAATGGGCGTGGCATCCAAATTTTTGCTGCAGATCCTTGTGGAATGTCAAATGCTACCTTCATACCAAATTTGGTGACTCTAGCTCGAAGCATGTAAAAGGTGGTGAAAGGGGGGCTATGGGGCTTGGGGCGGTATGGGTGGGCGTGGCATTCAAATTTTTGCTGCCGATCCATGTGGGATGTCAATTGCTCTCTTCATACCAAGTTTGGGGACTTTAGCTCGAATTTTGTATAAAATGGGGAAAGGGGGGCTGGGGGCAGTATGGTTGGGCGTGGCATCAAAATTTTTGCTGCAGATCCTTGTGGAATGTCAAATGCTACCTTCATACCAAATTTGGTGACTCTAGCACATAGTTTGTATAAGGTGGGGAAAGGGGGGCGGAATGGTTGGGCAAGGCTCCAAAACTTTGATGCAATTCTTTTGGGGTTGTTAACAGCTATCTTCCTACCAAATTTGGTGGCTCTAGCTCCACTACTCTGGAAGATACACGCATTCCCGTTTTTGACGAAGCGTTGGGGCAGATGGGGGTGGCTATGGCGGTATTGGTAGGCGTGGCATCCAAACTTTTGATGCAGTTTTTTGGGGGTCATCATCACCTATCTTGGCACCAAATTTGGTGACTCTAGCTAAAAAACTGTGGGAGATATAGGCTTTTCTGATTTCAAAATGCGGGGGGGCTGGGGGCGGAATGGGTGGGCGTGGCTCCAAAATTTTGGGGTTGTTGCCAGCTATCTTCGTACCAAATTTGGTGGCTTTAGCTCCACTACTCTGGAAGATACACGCATTCCCGTTTTTGACGAAGCGTTGGGGCAGATGGGGGTGGCTAGTGCGGTATTGGTGGGCGTGGCATCCAAACTTTGGATGCAGTTTTTGGGTGGTCATCATCACTTATCTTGGCACCAAATTTGGTGGCTATAGCTCAAAAACTGTGGGAGATATAGGCTTTTTTGACTTTAAAATGCGGGGGGTTTGGGGGCGGAATGGGGTGGCGTGGCTCCAAAATTTTTGATGCAGTTTTTTGGGGGTTGCTAGTAGCTATCTTCTTACCAAATTTGGTAGTTCTAGCTGTAAGGGTATGTGAAATATGCGGATTTATCGTTTTTGAGTTATCGAATTTATCGACTTGCGAGCCCCCCATCTGTCGTAGAACCCCCATCTTGACACTTTAATTTACTATCCCATAGATAAAGAGAATTGGAAAGTTTCAAGTCTCTAGCTTGAAGGGTGTGGAAAAAAGTTGCGTTCATACAGACGGACAGACGGACAGACACCATGCCGGACATTGCACAAACCCAATATACTCTTTACCTTCGGTATCGAGTATAAAAACCGTTAATGGTATAGCAAACGCATCATTTCAATTAGGGTGCAAGGCTCTCGGATTACTAGAAAATGATAAGCACTGGGATTCAAAAATAGCCGGAGCTGTCATATGTCAAAATCCTACAAAACTGAGAAAACTTTTTGCAATAATGTTAGTATTTTGTCAAATTTCAGATGCTCTTGATCTTTGGAATACTAATAAAGAGAGTTCCTCAGAAGATACTTTAAGAGCCTTTCATTTTTCACAAGACAGAAATATTGATCAAAGTATTGTGAATAATGTATTAAGTAAATGTCTTATTTACATTGAAGATATTGTACTGTACTGGTCGAAACTTGACTTATTATGGACTTCCACCATCAATTAGATACGAGGAAATTGTTCCAAATATTAATATCATAGAGAAACAAATTATGAAAATTGCGATAATTTTGTTGTTATTAATGAGCTACTCCTTAGTGCTGAGTAAAAACAAGTATACGAAAAGATACTACATAGCGTTGAAGCAGAAAAAGGATAAATCTATTTTTTAGATGCACCTGGTGGAACAGGTAAAACGTATCTTTTAAATTTATTATTGGCAAAGGTACGGCAAATCAAAAAAATTGCATTGGCCGTTGCTTCTTCCGGTATCGCAGCCACTTTACTAAATGGTGGTCGCACAGCGCATTCTACTTTAAATTGCTCAATTTCAAAGCAATCTAATATGGCTGCTGTGCTTAAAAATTACAAGTTTATTGTTTGGGATGAGTGTACTATGGGCCATAAAGGTGCTTTTGAAGCTGTAAATCGATCTTTGAAAGACATTCGAGATAGTGAACACCTAATGGGCGGCATAACTGTTCTCTTTGCTGGTGATTTTCGACAAACTCTTCCAGTGATCCCCAGAGGAACAAGAGCAACAATGCGAGTGCGCTTAAAAGGTGATAGCATAGCTGATGAATTTGCAGAAATGCTTCTTCAATTAGGAAATGGATTATTTCCAACCCATGATGGCAAAATAACTTTACCATCCACTTTGTGTCATGTTGTGAAAAGTATTGAAGAGCTAACTCTAAACATATTTCCGGATATTACAAATATTTCTCAAAAATTACTCGAATGGTTTTCAGAACGTGCTATTTTGACTGTGAGAAATGACAATGTATTGGAAATAAACGGTTTTTATTAAAATCATTTCAAAGTGAAGAAATGACATATAACTCTATTGATTCTGTGACTGAAATCGAAGATGCAGTTCATTACCCCGTCGAGTTTCTTAATTCATTAAATCCGGCTGGCCTGCCTCAACATAAATTAACTTTAAAGATTGGTTCACCTGTAATGTTGATTCGCAACTTGAAGCCGCCAAAACTGTGCAATGGTACAAGATTGCAAGTTAAAGTCCTTCATAAGAATGTTGTCGAAGCAATGGTCTTTACTGGCAATGGTATAGGGGAAACGGTTTTTATACCGAGAATTCCATTAATACCTTCTGATTCTGAAATGCCAATTCAATTTAAAAGTCTGCAATTTCCTTTAAAAGTTTGCTTTGCCTTAACAATTAATAAATCACAGGGACAAACTCTTAAATTAGCCGGACTAGACTTAAGACACGATTGTTTTTCTCATGGCCAATTTTATGTAGCCTGCTCAAGAGTCAGTTCACCAAAAAGTTTATTTGTATTAGCACCGCGCAGCGAAGTAAGCGGACTACTTACTAGTCCCATATATAAAGAGAATTGAAAAGATTCACGACTTTATTTTGAAGGGTGATTTAAAAAAGCTGCGAACGTACAGACGGGCGGACGGACAGATGGAGGGAAACCATGACGGACATTGCACAAACCCAATAACAAAATCAAAAAATAGAGCGTCTCATTATCACCGCCATGACCACCTTTGAAACATGACGGCTCCTCAATATTCTAAAATCTTACTTGCATATTTTCAAGTCTTAGTATCCGTTATGCACTGTCTGTGCTAGCAGAGAACTTAGCGCGGAACATGTCTTTTGTGTCCGTACCCTATTTTATGCTTGAAGGGAACAGCTGAGTCTTCGAATTGGCTTGCTTAGTATCTTTTTAACTCACAGATAAACTTGGCTGCAGGAATACTTAATTACAGCTCAGCCTGAATTCAAACTCTCGATGAGATGAAGGCGGAGCCTTCATAAAAGTACATAGGTCTCGCCGCAAGGATCTCCAGTTGTGGACTTACCTGAACTATATCGCCTTGATCATGGCCGGACGCGGTGAATGTCAAGTGACATAAGAAAGGTAATTTATTCCACTGTGGAGTTGGCACCTTTATGGCATAGGTGCGTCCAATATCACCATAATATGTCCGATTGCATACTGTCACCGTTGTGCAAATAACAAAAAAAAATAACACAAACTCATACAAATTAGAGCTTACATTTTTTTTTTATTTTGATACAGCATCTAACTTACCGGAGCAGTGTTTGGGTTCATCACTGCCATCGGCACAGTCGCTTCGTCCATCGCAATATTTGTCCAGTGGTACACATATGTGACCATTGTTACCGTTGCCCTTGCACGAGAACTCCGAGACGCGACACGCAAGGCACAAACTCAGTGAAGTGAAGAGGGACAAAAACAGCCAAGGCTGACTTAAAATATTTTTCTGACCAAGAACGAACATCTACAAAAAATGAATAAAAGAAGAATTATAATATATATATTCTTTTTTTATTTGAACGAATATGCTGGATAAACTCCTATAGCTGAGCCGAAGTTTGTTCGTTTAACATATGACATAAAAACAATCAATAACTTCAAGGATTAACTTAATTTCTTAAACAAACGATTTCTTAAATATAGTGCTTATGTTCATATCTCTTCAAAAGATAATACATTTACATTTGAAAACATTTCGTCTTTTAAAATCAGTGTTTCGAATCAAGATTTTTGCACTATATGCTGCAAAGAATTTTGGCCAGAACACATTATTGTGAAAGAGTATACTGCAAGAAAAAAAATCGGCCCCCGATTGAATGTACACTTCCGGTGGTTGGTTCTAAGGTAACTCTCCCAATTACTGATAGTTCAAAAAACTAACATCCTCCTTCTTACTTGGCTATCAGAATGTAAGAGGTCTTTGTAGTAAACTCACTAGTTTATACCTTAATAGTCTTTCTTTCCCTTTCCATGTCATTCCCTTTACTGAAACGTGGTTAAGTCAAGACATTCTCAATTCCGAAATTCTATGTAGTACATAATCCATTTACAGAAAGGACCTTACCCTACGGCGTGGTGGTGGAGTGCTTATTGCTGTGAACGTAGACTTTCCTTCTGAAACAGTCGTATTAGATAGTTCTTTTGATATAGAGTTTATTGCTGTAAAGCTAAATATTTACGGTATTAACATTTTTATCACTTGTTCCTATATACCACCTTCCTTTGATATTTCTATCTATGAGACACATCTATCTGCTATTCATTCTGTCCCTGCCTTGCTTTCTGATCGCGATTTTCTTGTAGTTCTTGGTGATTTCAACATTGCTGAAGCTACTTGGATTTCTTGTCCTGACTCTGGTGCCCTGACTCCCACGGCCCCGAATGAATTTTTAATCGATTTACTTGAGATGTCATTGAGTCAAATTAATGCTATCCCAAATTCTCTTAATAAGATGCTTGATCTGATTTTTGTTTTGGATTCATCATCTTCATCCGTTTCCTGTTCCCAGCCTATATCTTATCCCGAAGACGTATACCATCCTACGTTGGAGCTGTTGATTAATTTACCTTCCCAGACGCGTTGCAATGTCAAGATGCCTTTGAGTAGAGTTCGTCAATTTCGGAAAACTGATTTTGAGGAACTCGCCCTGCTTTTATCCCAAACTGACTGGTCTTCCCTCTACGAGTCTGACGACTTGGACGTGGCAATCAGTATTTTTTACAATACCTTATATTCTTTATTTGATTTATGTGTCCTGGTTTGTAAGCTAAATAGGTCTAAAAAACCTGTGTGGTTTACCCGAGAGTTGACAACTCGAAAAAATCGAAAATCTAAACTCTACAAGAGATTTAGAAAAAACGGCTCATCGGTGGCCTACTCTGAATACTTGATTGCTCGTGCCAGTTTTGATATCTTAAATAACCAATGTTATAAGAATTACCTGACTCGGTGTAGATTACAGTTTCAGCAGGATCCAAAGCGGTTTTTTGATTTTGTTAATGCGAAGCGTAGGTCATCGACACTCCAAACGGAAGTATTCTTTGAGGAAACGAAGGCCAATTCTGATCAGGAGATTGCAACTATATTTGACCAATTTTTTCAAACGACTTATAGTTCATTTCAATCTCAAGTCGGTTTGCCTTACCCTTATCAGGTGAATGGCTCGAATCGCATCTTTGGACTGAAAATCACTCACTGAAAACTAACTTTTAAATAATCTTAATGTTTTGAAACCTATATTTTCGGGGGCGTGCAATAACGCCTAGTGCAATAACGCCTGCAGGCGTTATTGCATTTCTAAAAGTGCGATAACGCCTGATCGCGATGCACCCATATTTTCACCAGGACCTGACGGAGTGCCAAGCTGTGTGCTTAGACACTGCGCTCATGGTCTTTTAAAGCCGTTGCTTAAAATGTTTAACTTGTCCCTGGAGTTAGGATCCTTTCCAAAAATTTGGAAAGAGTCATTTATTATTCCTCTTCATAAAAAAGGAAACAAATCTAATGTTATAGGGGTATCTCCAAGTTGTCTGCTATTCCTAAGTTTTTTTTAAAAATTAATAACCTCCCATCTTCAACACCTTTGCAAATCTATTATTTCACCGTGTCAGCACGGATTTATGAAACAAAGATCTACTACCACTAACTTGTTAGAATTTACTTCGTTTGTTATCAAGGGTTTTCAGGACAAATCGCAGACTGATGTTATTTATACTGATTTTTGTAAGGCTTTCGACTATGTTGATCATCATCTTCTATAACATAAACTAGAACTCTTGGGCTATTCAAATATTCTAGTTCTTTGGATAAAAGACTACCTTACTCTTAGAACTCAGAGGGTTTTATTTAAAGTGTTCGTTTCCAAAAAGGTTCAGGTCACTTCAGGCGTTCCACAGGGTAATCATCTTGGCTCTTTATTATTTATTTTGTTTATAAACGATCTTTCATCGGTTATAAAGTTCTCTCGGGTTTTGATGTACGCTGATGATGTAAAATTGTGCACGTCAGCTGCAACTCCCCTAGCTGCTCAACAGCTTCAAAGAGATTTACATAACTTTCAAATGTGGTGTAAAGTAAATTTTTTAAATCTTAATTACAGTAAATGTAAAGTAATGTCATTTTTTAGATCTTTGCCCTTTTTTAATATATATGTTCTTGACAACAAACCACTAGATAGAATTGAAAGGGTTGACGATTTGCGCATCGTCATGGACCCAAAGCTTAAGTTTGACAAGCATATTTCTTCAATTTCTAATCGAGCATCCGGTGTCTTGGGCTTCATTAAGCGCTGGTCGAAGGAGTTCAACGATCCCTACTTAACAAAAACTCTGTATACATCTCTTGAACGACCGATTCTGGAATATGGATCTTGTATATGGTTTCCCAAATACGAAATTCATCAGAATAAAATAGAATCGGTACAAAAACAATTTCTGCTCTTCGCACTTAGAGGTCTTAACTGGGACACTAACAATAATTTGCCGTCTTATCGTAGTAGACTTTTACTAATAGATCTTCCTTCTCTGAGTGATCGTAGAATAATGCTTTCATTTTCCTTTTTTCACAAATTAATTAATGGTGAAATTGATTCTTCTGAATTAATTAACCAAATTAACTTTGCTGTTCCTATTAGAAATACTAGAAATTTTGTACCTATATCTCTTCAAACTTGTAATTCTAATTATGCTCTTCATAACCCTTTTCGTATTCTGTGTTCTATTTATAACGATCTTTCCCACTTAATAAACAGTGCCACTCCTACTTGCTCTATTAAAAAGTTAGTTTTGTGTCATTTGTCTGCATGTTCGCTATCATCGTAACCGCACGTTAACCGGAGCGCCCCTCGGTCGGATGGGCGGGAGGTGGGTCGCATTGTGCGTGGGTCCGCGCGTTAACAAGCCGTGCTTGGTATCGTTGGGCCACTTGACTGTACTGTTCGTTAGTACATCTACGTCCAATAGTATCGAAAAGAATAAACAAATTTATTTAAGCAATTGATCTAAGGAATCTAGTAGCAGACCAAGTTAAATAGCGCTTAATGCCCTTGTCATTACCCACATACTAAAATTTTAAAAAATGTGCTACAGAAACCCTCCTAAAAATAGGGACAGTTATATTAAAGATGGCTGGTAAAATCCTCAATTTAACCCTACTCGAGGGTGCCGACTGGGCAATGAGTATCGTGCGTCCTCGAAACAAACGGTCAGATGTAGCCCGAGTAGTGAAAAAAGTAAAAGCTCAACTGTTCGATAAGCTTCTGAAATGGATTCGCTTCTGATCTCATTTGATATGAGGGTTGACACGTCAGAGTTACGATATTGAGCTGCAAGGATGACCATTACCTTAAAGTGACACCGCATGGGATATGCCAAACTGGAGTGGACAGAAAACGTTTTCGACAGGTGTGCCACCCATTGATTGAAAAATGATCCATGTCCGAAGCCCGAAAATAAGAGTTAGCAAATGGATGGCATGGGACGTGATTACACAAACACCATCACGTTGATAACGGGTGAGGTGACGCTGGACCTAGCTGATGTCACTCAAGCTACAAATGGTCTGGAGCTTAAGGACGACGGGGGTGCCGTGATAAGCCATACTGCAAAGGCTCCTCGAGATCAACTTGCATGAGACAGGGCCCGCAAACATAACCCTAGTCTAGGATCCTTGAATAGCGTCGAATGACAAGTTTTCTAGACTTAACACACCAAACTAGGACATTTTCTACTTTACAAAAAAAGTGATTCTTGTAAAAAGGAGCCAACACGACTGGTTGCTTAAGGGGCTACATGGGTTTCACGGCTTCCACAAATATAATATTTTAAATGTCTTAATAATTTGTACAGCATAGCTAAATTGCACAAAATATCTTTAAATGGAGCAAGTTTTGAACAGTTTGAAACGTCGTCGTCAAATTGCTCAATTAAATGAATAAAAACAATTAGAAACAAATGGAAGCGTTGCAGTTAGAAGTAACAGACTGCGGTATACTCGTTACCAGCTTTAAAACCGGTAAGAAGAGGCCTGATTGCAAAGGGGTACGGATGCGGCAGGGGTGTACGATGCCTTAAAGATTCTCCGATGCAGATGGGGATGCCACCAGTTATCTTCCTTCCAAATTTGGTGACTCTAGCTCAAAATTTGTAAAAGGTGGAATAAGGGGAGCTGGGGGCGGTACGGGTGAGCGTGGCATCCAAATTTTTGCTGCAGATCATTGCGGAATGTCAATTGCTATCTTCATACCAAATTTGGTGACTCTAGCTCAAAGTTTGTAAATGGTGTGGAAAGGAGGTGAAATGGGTGGGCGTGGCTCCAAAATTTTGATGCAGATATTTCGATGTCGTTGCCAGCTATCTTCGCATCAATTTTGTAGGCTCAAGCTTCAATGCTTTGGAAGATACACGCATTCCCGTTTTTGACGAAGCGTTGGAGCTGGTGTGGGTGCCTAGGGCAGTATTGGTGGTGTGGCATCCAAACTTTTAAGCCAGTTTTTGGGGGGTCGTCATCACTTATCTTGGCACCAAACTTGGTGGCTATAGATATACAACTGTGGGATATATAAGCTTTTTTGTTTTCAAAATGGGGGGTTGGGCTTGGGGCGGAAGGGGTTGGCGTGGCTCCAAAACTTTGATGCAGACTTTGGGGGTCAATGCCAGCTATCTTCCTTCCAAATTTGGTGCCTCTAGCTCCACTACTCTCAAAGATACACGCATTCCCGTTTTAGATGAAGCGTTGTGGTGGAAGGGGGCGGCTAGTGCAGTATTGGTGGGCATGGCATCCAAACTCTTAATGCAGTTTTTGGGGGGTTGTCATCACTTATCTTGGCACCAAATTTTGTGGCTGTAACTCAAAAACTGTGCGAGATATAAGCGTTTTTGACTTTAAAATATGGGGGGGCTGGGGGCTGAATGGGTGGGTGTGGCATCTAAATTTTTACTGCAGATCTTTTCGAAATGTCAATTGCTATCTTCATACCAAATTTTGTGACTCTAGCTCGAAAATTGTAAATTGTGGCAGTATGGCTGGGCGTGGCATCAAAATTTTTGATGCAGATCTTTGTGAAATGTCAATTTCTATCGTCATACCAAATTTGGTGACTCTAGCTCGAAGTTTGTAAAAAGTGGGGAAAGGGGGGCTGCGGGCGGGATTGGTGGTTGTGGCATCCAAAGTTTTGATGCAGATCTTTGTGGAATGTCAAATTCAACCTTCATATCAAATTTGGTGACCCTAGCTTGAAGTTTGTAAAAGGTGGAGAAATGGGGGCCGGTGGCGGTATGGGTGGGCATGGCATCCAAATTTTTGATGCAGATCTATGTGGAATGTCAATTGCTACCTTCATACCAAATCTGGTAACTCTAGCTCAAAGTTTGTAAAAGGTTTGGATTTGGTGGTGGAAGGGGTAGGCGTGGCTATAAATTTTGATGCAGATTGTTGGGGGTTGCTAGTAGCTATCTTCTCACCAATTTTGGTAGCTCTAGCTCCACAACTCTGGAAGATTCACGCATTCCCGTTTTTTACGAAGCTTTTGGGCAGCTGGGGTTTTCTAGGACGGTATTGGTGGGTGAGACATCCAAATGCAGTTTTTGGAGGGTCATCATCGCCTATCTTGGCACCAAATTTGGTGACTTTACTAAAAAACTGTGGGAGATATAGGCTTTTCTGATTTCAAAATGCGGGAGGCTGGTGGTGGAATGGGTGGGCGTGGCTCTTAAATTGTTGATGCAGTTTTTTGGGGGTTGCTAGTATTTATCTTCTTACCAAATTTGGTAGTTCTAGCTGTAAGGCTGTGTGAAAT
This sequence comes from Scaptomyza flava, assembly GCA_030179655.1. NCBI lineage: Eukaryota > Metazoa > Arthropoda > Insecta > Diptera > Drosophilidae > Scaptomyza > Scaptomyza flava. The sequence goes on along the minus strand of JARNME010000404.1, from coordinate 34,970,093 downwards.
ACGTGCATTTATCGGTTGTCGAATTTATCGCATTGCCAGCCCCCCAGTTATCGTAGAACCCGAATCTTGACACCTTAATTTACCATCCCATAGATACAGAGAATTGGAAAGTTTCAAGTCTCTAGCTTGAAGGGTGTGGAAAAAAGACACCATGACGGACATTGCACAAACTCAATATACTCATAACCTTGAGTAACGAGTATAAAAACCATACACTATGCCTTATCAAAACTAAAAACAAACCACACATACATAAGTGAAAAAAAATCCAAAAAAAATTAAAAACACAGAACGTAACAGAAGTACGAAAAATTCTAAAAATGCAACAAAATAACACCAACCAAGAAGGCAACACACTCACAGAAACTGGACTTATTACAATAACATTCGCAACACACATACTACCAGAATCAATTTACATTGGCTTCTAAGCCGTCCGACTACGACTGCATATCCCACTGCGATGCAAAAATTGTCTTCGCTTTGGACACCCTGCTGCCATCTGCAAGAGATCAACTCACACAAACGAAGTGGAGCCTTGCAAAAACACACAGAGCTGCCTAAACTGCAGAAATAATCCTGACATCGACCAGAAACACAGCCCACTTGACCGAAAATGACCCACATTCCTCAATCAACAAGAATTGACCGCAATGAAAACCACCGAAAAAGTCGATCACAGATACCACGAAAGACACAATCAACTGTTGGGAAACACTTACGCGAAAACAGCTGCACACTCAACATCACAATCATCATCAACTCACACACCAACCAACGCATCATCCAAGACCCAATACACGCACACACAATCCGCTGCCCTCCAGCATCTAGGAAACTCCCCAGCTACACACAGCCATAACACAACTGCAACACAATCAACCACAGCACGATCTACAGAAACAGCGCCCATACCGCAACAAAAAAGCAGCAGCAACATCAAATCGCAAAGAGACGGTTCGAAAGAAGAAAACAAATCATATTCGTCGCAATGAGCGATGAGCTTAAAATAAGGATATTTACCAAAGATAAGTCTACCCCCTTATATACTAACTTAAAACCCCCAAAAACAAAACCAAACCCCAAACAAGACCAACGCTCAAAACAGCGACAGCGAATCCATTAAAACAAACTAAAATAATTAAACTCAATGTCTTGAAAATACTCCGATGGAACATCAAGGTTATAAAACTAAGTGAGCTACGATATTAAGAACATATCCACGCTTCACTTCAGAACACACATTTACAAGTTAACTACCATCCCTATCTATATATGAAACAGTAGAAGGCTCTAGTCGGAGAGATAGAGATCCCTGACCAGTGCAATAAATAATTAATTAATTAAATTAATTTCCAATTCGATATTTTTGTTACGATATTGTGTATCGGAAACCAGATATATCGATAATTGAAGCAACTCTTCGCTAGGTATAGGAGAACTTATACAAACGTGAGTCTCTAGCTTTGTAGTCTGAGATCCCGCGTTCATCGACGGACTACGGAAGACGGACGGACAGGCTATATCGTCTAGGCTGTATGCTGATCAGAATATATACTTTATAGGGTCGGAGATGCTTCCTTCTGCCTGTTACATACTTTTGCACAAAACCATTATACCCTTATTTACCCATTTTATGGGTTAAGGGTATAAAAAGGGAGCAAAAATAAATATAAACGAGAAAGAGTATAAAGAAGCATTCGAAAAATTAAAATTACTTAGTATGTCCGACCCAATATTCATATTCATTTATATTCATTTCATATAAATTAGACTGTGCGCCAAAACACTTTTTGTCGTTTGTTTCGAACAAAAACAAATCTTGCTGCTCCTTAGCAACTAAGATAACATTGTCATCGCGATTTTTAATGCACGCACTTTTCTTCTCAAAAATAACACTGAGTCCTTGTTGCACCGCTTTTGTTACCGACATGAAGTTGCACTGAAGGTCTTCCACGTAGAGTACATCTACTACGTAGAGTGTATCTACTAAAAAAAAATAGCCGCACTGGGCCGCGACCGTTGGCCAAAATACAATTGTTTCCCGCCAAAACATATCTCTGTTTGTGTTCAGTAAATTTTATAAAACACGATTTATTGCAGCATAAATGTGCAGTTGCACCACTGTCCAGGCACCATATATTGTTTGCAAAAACACCGTTACGATTTGAGCTCGCAAAAACTGCGTGCGACTTCTTACGATCACCGTTATAGCTTTGCCCGTTGTCGTTCTGATTTTTGTCGCTCGCGTTTTGATTTTAGTCGCTCGCGTTTCTCTCACCGGCGGTTGTTGTACAGTTAGTGCCCATTTACAAGCTGAAGTTTTTTCATGAATTTTCTCTGTGAATCTTTTTTTTGAGGGCAAGGGGAGTAGAGGTGTAAAAATTCAAGCAAAAATTCACTACTTGTGAAGTCGTGAATTTTTTTTCTAATTCTGCTTTGCCTTATTCCGATAGAATGTAAACACAGAGTTGCACAGTGTTTGATGTGAATAATAAAGTCATCGATACGAAATATCGCACAAGCAAATATTAGCACCAATAGTAAATACATTGTTTTGGTCAAGAAATTATTAGTAGAAATGTTCACTGAATTCATTTTATTTACTTGTTATTTCTTAAATCAGTTATATGTTAACAAATAAAACAATCGATGGCACAGATATATGTTTATCGCCCATAAATTTAAACCAGAGTTGCATTTTCAAAGGAAAAAATTCACTGAAAAACTTCAGCGTGTAAATGGGGTCTTAGCAACAATATGCCCAGGAAGACCACACGACCAGCAGCCCGCCCGTTGTTGCTTTGATTTTTGCTTTTTGCTGATTCTCACATTTGCCCGACTGTCGCTTCGCGACGAGAACATTTTCTGCTCTCCTTTTTGTTCTAAATCCGATTTACGCCTTTCGCTTTCTTAAAGCGATTTCAGCAAACTTAGTGCAGGCAAAGAATCACGCGATTCAATTGCAACAACAAAATTATCAAAGGCCTCCGTTAAACTTGACAACAACAATATGGTTAAACACTCCTCGGGCAGAGTAAAACCGATCTCACAAAGCTTTTCTATTAAATCTTCGAACTTATTTATATGTACAGCCATACTTTCCGAATTTGACGATTTAATGCGTAGTAATTGTTTTAGCAACGTAACGCGGCGTGCAGGCCCCTTTGGCATATGTATATCTTTCAGTCTCTCCCACGCACTTGCTGACGTTTGGCAATTCTTAACTCTGTTAATTTGCGTTGCCTTTATACACAGCATTATACTGGCCAACGCTTTTTCATCTTTCGCATCAAACGCAGCTTTAACATCCGCGGCGTCACCCTCGCTTTTCACGACCCGACCGCAGACCACGCCCCCTAATTCGGCATGTATTAGTACGCTTTTCATTTAAACGACCCACGCACTGTAATTTTGGTCGTCCAGTTTTTCGATTGAATGCATCGCGGATTGCATTTTCAATCATTTATTTTACACAAATACTTGTCCAGGAAAATCCAGAATGATCCGACACATTTACTTTCCACAAGCACTATTATACAGAACAGTTCGCTGATCTTTTTAACCACGCGGAGTCACAGCCTGCTCAGGGCACATAACCTATTGAATATGTGTTCGTATATTTCAATCCACTTCATGTGGCGTACAATTTGTGAATGTGCTTACAAGTTTAAGACGCGCTACTGTTCTGTAGCCGAATATGCATACATTGTCAAACATAGGATAATGAGAGTAGAATTGCTCGTAGGCAATGATAGTTTACAGTAAGGGTATGTGGGTATGATTTATACAGCAATAAAGTGACAGTTGGACATAATGCGTTGTTTCTGCATTCATATATTTTCAATACCTTCAAATTGTATGGTCATATGGCATTTTATTGAGCATTAAAACTTAAAATTCATAATTCATACAGGTGGAAAAATGCATACAAGCAAAAACAAAAGAAATCTGTTAATCCAGGATAAAGAACAGAAAAATTAGAAAAGAAATAAAGAAAAAATATTAACACAACATAATTAGTCGTCGCTACTTGATAACAAGCGCAATTGTTTGCGATGAACTGGACTAAAATCGGTATCATCACTGAAGATATCCATCAAATTATCCAATGGTGATTTTTTTCCGATAATAGATTTTTTAACTTATGGAAAACTTTCCAACATGGCAACACTACGGTAGCAAGTAAAAATTTTTCTTTGCTCTTGTATGTTATAGAGAAAATAACGATGCTTTAAGAGCCAGCGATTGAAAGAACGATCATAGAATTTGCAGCCAAAAGAAACACAAAAATGTTAAGCAGCACGTACAATTTTTCATTTGCCAAATGTGGTAAAAACAAACTAAACAAAATGATGAAAATTTTTTTTCAACCGTGTAACTTCAAAACCGTGTAAAAAAAACTGTGTAAAAAAGAGTTGGGTGTATATATTCATGTGCACGCACACATCAAACGAAATTCGTTCTTCTCTGCCTCTACCAAAATGACAATACTCGATTCACCAGAATAGAATTGAATCTGTGCAGAATAAATTTCTTCTATTTGCCTTTAGAAGTTTCAACAGGGTTCCGGGAGTAGACTTACCCCCGTATTCAAGTAGACTCCTTTTGATTAATCTTCCCTGCCTGTTAAACCGTAGAACTATGCATGAAGTATTACTTATTACTAACCTACTTAATGGTGAAATCGACTCATCAGTGGTGGTTTATTGTCACTTGAAAAACAAGTGAGGGGAACACAAATATCTAAAAGCGAATTCAAGGTCCCATAAAATATGGCAATGGCAGTTTCTATGTCACTACAAGAATAAAGCCGAGACCAATTTGTATGATGAAAAACATAAGTTAATTTAGTAAAGTTAGTTTTACGAAAGCAACGTGTTTTTAAAGTATTATTAGATACTTAACCAGGGTTAAGAATTTGCAGGTCACTAAGATGGGATGAGTAAATGTTCATATCAGAATGAGGATAAATATAAGAACAAGTAACATAAAGTGAACGGCCGTTTAGTAATATTCTAACACATAAAAACTTTATGTCCGAAAGATTATAAGAATGAATCTGTTCAGAGGAAATAGAAGAGTATAAGCAAACAATTTACCAGATTAAACAGAGTAAAAACACCGTTCACAAACACAAGCGAACAATAAATAATCAAGAGCACGCAAAAACACGACCGTCACCAACGAAAGACAAGTTAAACGATTCGAATTAAATTTAATGTCCCAATTAGATTTTCACGTAACTTTTTAACTTTGATCGTTGCTTCAACAACTAAATTAAATTTCCCAGAGCCTTAACGTTTACTTTTAGTTATATTTTCAGATTTATATAGTATGCTATATTTTACTTAATTTTATAATGTTAACTATTTTTTATTTAAAATTAATTTTAATTTCTTTTTGATATCAGCTGCTCTTAGCTGACAATAAATAAATAAATATGTTAAAGATTCTCTTATAACCAAATCCATAAAAACAAAAAATCACAAAAAACGTGATTGATAGGCTTCAGCTGTGTCGGTCTTAAACGTTCAACAAACTCGCTTTCCGTATACTCCTCCGATGGTTTGTCGAAAAATTCTCCATAAACTATTTCGGCCGGAGAAGCATTGGGATCTTCTTTGCATGTAGCTCGTAGGCCAAGAGTACAATAGGAATGCTGTCTGCCCAGTTAGAGTCAGTATGGCATTTGATTGCGCTTTAAAGGGTCCTATGCATCCTTTCCACTAAGCAATTAGCCTGCGGGTGGTAGGCTGTGTTTCGCAGGTGTTTGGATCCGGTTAAGTTTGTGAATTCCTTAAAAAGCTTAGACTCGAATTGCCTTCCTTGATCGGTGGTGATGCAGCGTGACATGCCAAAGTGTGTGATCCAGCCACTGAGCAGCGCTTTTACAATAGTCTCTGTGGTTATGTAAATTATTGGTATTGCGAGTGAGGCAATACCTAAAATTGTTAGATGTTGGTAATGGTCCGATTATGTCGACGTTAATGTGCTCAAAACGTTTGCCCGGTAAGGCAGTCTTGTTGTGTCGGCTGATTTTAGACCGATGGCAGTTGTTGCAGTTTTTAGCATAGTGCGAAATGTCTCTTTTCATATCCTTCCAAACAAAGCGTTCCATGATGAGCTTCACCGTCGCCCGCTTGCCTGGATGAGATAAATTGTGCAGTGAAATAAAAAAATGCTTACGAAAATCGTGCGTGATGTGGACTAATTTGATTTTGCGCTGTGCCGCAATAAAGCGGTGAATTAGACCCATTGAGTTAAATTTGTTTAAGTTGGAGGCCCGAGCTTTGAAACTGCTGTTTCAGCTCCTCGTCCGTTTTTTTGCTCTCTGCCAGTTTTTCGAAGCTAATCTGATCTTCTTTAAAAATAGGTTTCACCCTAGAAAGTAAATCTGCGACGGTATTGTTTTACCGGGTATTTGCTGGATGTCTGTAGTGTACTCGCTAATGAAACTTAGTTGCCGTGTTTTCTTAGGCGTGGTTTCCTTGATTTTGCAAAAGTAAGTGGCATGATAAGTAAGTATCGTGCAGTCGCGGCCTTCTATCATATGTGTAAAATATTTCACAATCACAACAATATGTGCTCTGCTTCTTTTGAGAAATCGAATTTCTCTATGAATATAACCCTAGGGGCCTGAGTTTTTAATTTTGTAGCTTGCTTAATGCTGCGCCTACGCAAAAGTTGCTGGCGTCCACGTGCAGGACCAGCTTTGCGTTGGCAGATGGATTCGCTAACATTGTGACTTGAGCCAGGTTGTTCTTGCACTGCACAAACATTTGTGACGCTTCTTCGTTCCACACGATGGGTGTTTTGTCCTTTTTTATACCCTTAACCCATAAAATGGGTAAATAAGGGTATAATGGTTTTGTGCAGAAGTATGTAACAGGCAGAAGGAAGCATCTCCGACCCCATAAAGTATATACATTCTTGATCAGCATCAACAGCCGAGACGATATAGCCATGTCCGTCTGTCCGTCCGTCTGTCTGTATGAACGCGTGGATCTCAGAGACTACAAGAGCTACAGATTTAGGATATAAGTTCTCCTACACCATGAGCAGAACAAGTTTGCTTCAAATTATCGATAACTATTCTAGTTTCCGATATACACATAATATCGATAACAAAAAATATCGAATTTTAAAAAACTAATGAGGGTTGAAGTAATGGGTAATGATAGAACTTTTCTGAAAATTTCGTCCAAATCGGTTGAGAAACACCGGAGATATCGAATTTAATCGATTGAAGCTAAGTCAGTATACCAAAGTCTTACATAAATTTAATTTATATATTGCAACTGGGTTCAGGGTATCTTCTAGTCGGGCTCTCCCGACTAGAGCCTTCTTACTTGTTTTTGGTTGCCTTTTATGAGTCCCTGTAGCACTCTTTGTGTTTTGCCGCGTTCGGTAAACAACGCCTGTATACGTTTTCTGCGAAGATCGACTACCGTTTGCCACGTAGAGTTTTGTTGTGGATTGAGTGTTGCGATCTGTAGGTAAATAGAAAAATCAGCGCCTGTTTCGATTAAAAACCGGGTTTTTGTTGACTGATCGGTTAGTGGGTTTTAGTCTTTTGGATTGAGTTTTTGGTACTCGCAGGGCTCCTGGCTTTTTTTTTACATTGGCACCAAATCTGCTACGATAATAGCAAAATGGCGAGCTAGTTGTCGACTTGGAAATGCAGCGCGAGCGGTCCTTTACTGATGTGCTGGATCTGAGCTGCTTTATTTCTTTGCGCAATGCGTCAATTTCTGCTTTTATATTGCTGATTCTTGTGCGTTCTGGAGTTATAGCGTCAAGAAGGAAAACCCGACTTATTTTTATATAGTATATAGATTAGATTTATCATATTTTGCTTATTATTATTTTGATATGCTTTAATAGGCTTATGATAGCTAAAATATGAAATGTACACAATTGATTCGATACTGGTTAGGTATCTGGAAAAAACAGCATAAATAACTGTGGAAGTGTTTGTGGTTGGAATATCCGCTGTATGAGTAATACATAATTGTTAATTTAAAAAAATCGAATACAAATTTAAGGAGTGGTAGCGCTTCCGTTTCAACAAAAAAAAATTTTTAAATCTCCTCCCAAGATAATAGGCGTTGTCGGAAAATTGTTGATTAATTCTGGTGCACCAGCTTAGTTCAAGAACTTATTGCTTGGTGTTTGGTTTAGTCAAATATGGAATGCAATGCAATGTATTTCAAGCCCGGATAATTATTTTAATTCAGTACAGCAAATGTCTCCAAATGTTTCAGCACTACATGAATGAGATGATCATAGCGTGTGTATGGTACGAGTTTGAATGATTGGTTCTAACACCACCAGATCGTTGCTCTGATCGGTTATATAGATTACAGCACTCAAAAGAATTTATACAAATCGTGGTTTCATTATCCAGCCACGTTTCTGTTAGTAATAGAATATCGCAATTCCTTGTCACAACGTCTCAGAGGTCGTTATTGTCATAGACTAACAATAACATAGATATGAAATAAGCTGAACTCAGTTTACAGCCCTGTTAAGTTATACGCATGAAAACCCATAGACTAACAATAACATAGATATGAAATAAGCTGAACTCAGTTTACAGCCCTGTTAAGTTATACGCATGAAAACCCATAGACTAACAATAACATAGATATGAAATAAGCTGAACTCAGTTTACAGCCCTGTTAAGTTATACGCATGAAAACCAGCTCGCCTGACTTAACGAAAAACTGCTTTACTTCTAAACAATTATCAGCTGCGTTTGTTTTGATTTTGGCTGCTATGCGTCGTCCCGCCATTTCTGATTTGTTTTTACCATTGCTTTGTTTTGATTATTGATAGCTGTTTGTGAATTTTGCTTTAAAGTGCTAGAGCGGTGACATGCATACATAAAAACACTTCTCATAGTAAATATGTATGTATGTATGCATTTGAGAACACAGCGTTTGTTTTGATTTTGCAATATTTGCGTCTGGCGGCGGCTTATCGTTTTTGCTAATAATATTTATTTTTCAGTAAAAAATCAAGAATGTCTAGTGATATTAGATAATTAAATATTTTGTAAATAAAAATTATGTTAAAATCGATTACAAATTTTATGGAAGAAAGCCTATAAAAGGATTAAAAGATATTCATATAGGGGGTCAATTCACAAGCAGATTTCCACACCACCATTGAGGTACTGCATGAGGCGCATTAACCATTTTTCGGCTGACATGCATACATACAAGAACGGCGCATATTACGTATGTATGATTACATACTATACTATATTTGTCGAAAAAAAGTAAAAAGAAAAGCTAACAAAAACCAACGAGCAGGCCCAGCAAGAATGAAGCAAACGCACATGCATACGCATACTAACACATTTTCACCGTTCTTGCTTTCCGCTGGCCCGCCGCCTCTTCTTTAATGCACAGGCCGCTGAACGCAAAGCAAAACTGAAACAAAGCAAGCAAAGTGCTGGCTGGTCGTACATATATGAGACGCACAAACTGCGCAAAGTAAAAATACCCCTTGTCACACAACTTTACACATACACAACTTTAATATACAGATAGCTTATTTTCAGTATATTAATACAAAGATAAGTGTTAGTTTATTTATATATATACAACTTGCTTTATTTGTTCTGAGTGCCCTCTTTTATTGACTAAATACAAATGAAAATGTAAAATATAAATAATATTAAAGTATCTAACGTTAAGCTATTTAATTGCACAAAGTTCATATGAAGTCCATACCACCCTTTCTTATTGAGCAGCAGCAGGCAGATTGAAGCAAAAGTCTAAAATTGTCGATTTCAAATTTTGTGACAACAACAAGAGAACTGAAGCGCGGCAACAATTAATTATGCCTTGTGCTTCGCACACTTTTCAATCAAAACAAAAACCCTAAACATTAAAGGCCGCTTTAATTTTACTTCTGCTTCTCTATCCACCAGCTGATGGTAAACAAACCGCCAGAGTAGATAAGCAAGCAGGTCTTTCGTTAAGTGCCGTTTCCCCTCAAGCGAGCTGGTTTCATGCGTATAACTTTTTCTGTTAAAGTTACCGGCGCTTATTTCATATCTATGTTATTGTTAGTCTATGGTTATTGTGAGCTGAAAGACTTTGACAATTTAATGTCATAACAGAGGTCGCATTTGGTGATAGCAGAAATTGTAATTTATTACCTTGTACAGTTGTAAAACTGTTAGTTGACAGCCTAGCAAATTCTTGTCCAAATTTTTTGTTTGCCTTCTTCGATGATGGAAAACAAGTTGATCTTGTGGAGCAACTATAAAAACACCCTCTTATGCTGTAACTCGTGAAAGGGCAACGTAAACCAGCTGTTGGTCATGTTTTTATACCCTTCACAGGGTATATTGACTTTGTCATGAATCTGTAACGCCTTCAAGGAAGGAGACCCCATAAACTATAAATCAAAACGATCAGGACGAGCTCAGGAATTGATTTCCGTCCGTCCGTCCGTCTGTCCGTCTGTCTGTTTCAACACGATTTCCGGCCAAATTGCTGAACCGATCTTGATTAAACTTTCACAGATTGCTTAGATCATGTCGGGTTTGTTCACTTTGAAATTTCATCCCGATCGGAGCATTTTACGATATAGCCACCATATAAATTTACCATATCAACACGATTGCTGGCCAAACTGCTGAACCGATCTTGATGAAACTTTCACAGATTGCTTAGATCATGTCGGGTTTGTTCACTATGAAATTTCATCCCGATCGGAGCATTCTACGATATAGCCACCATATAAATTTACCATATCAACACGATTTCCGGCCAAACTGCTGAACCGATCTTGATGAAACTTTTACAGATTGCTTAGATCATGTCGGGTTTGTTCACTGTGAAATTTCGATCGGAGCATTCTACAACATAGCCACCATACAAATTTATCATATCGTACTATCAATTGTTGTCTCTGTCGTGCACTTTCAAGAACCTACATGTCAATATGTTGTTTTTGTCGAAAACGAACAAGTAAATGAGTAAAATATTAGTATAAAGAGTAAAAAAATATTAGCGAAAAATTACCAACAACTGCATAGAAACATAAGAGGGGGCGAGCATTGATTTGGCTGAGTGAAGGGTATCATAGTCTTGTCATAGCCAAAATTAACTATGCGCCACTATGTTTTTTTTTTTTTTTTTTTTATCATAGTGTTAAGTTGGGCCGCATCGGGCCCTTTCACAAAGAGTTATATTTATTAGTTATTTGATTTATTTTTATTTATCATTTTATATTTATAGTTTAAAGTCGCAAAGGAGCGCATTGTTGATTTAGTTTAAATTTTTGATATATATTTATAATTTTTAAGTCGCAAGAAGCGCATGGGTTGTTCAAGTTGTAGGTATAGTTTTGTTAGACGCAAGGAGTGCGCAGTATTTATACTTAATAAACGCAAGGAGCGTAAAGTAGTTAGATTTATTGGATGTACATATTTTTGATTGACGCCTAATGCCTAAGAATTTAAATATAACCGCCCAGAGTTGCAAGATGCAGCGCGCCAGCTGCGATCATCAAATCCACCACGGTCACGAGCAAGTGTGGGGAGTGACAAAATCTGCAACTTGGGCCGAAGCCGAAGCGTGGGCGAGGGAGTTGCGATTGATGTATGAAAGTGAGCGGACGTGTACGCGCTTAGAAAATAGTTAACAAGAAGAGCAGAAAAGTGAGATAGTGTGTTAGTAGCAAAGATATAGAGTTTAGTAAAGATAAGGTAAGAGGGGATAGTTCGCGATAGTTCATATATATAAGTATATATATATATGTAGTTAGGTTTAGGTTTTAGGTTTCCTTGTACATATAATCTTTGATAGAAACTGAATAAATTGGTCGCCGGTAAGTCCGTGACCCAGTAGAGTGCAATTGCTGTGTGTTTTCTTTCTTTCTATTTCTTTTCTTCGGTTGTACACGCGCGTACGCGAGTCAAGCTGAGTCGTTTTATACTCTGGCCGCTGAGTGTGTCGGCCGTCGCGTTGGTGCCGACGCCGGCGTTTCCCCTTCCAACTTGTAAAACCGCGCGCGTTATAGTCCCACCAAAAATACATAAATATTTTTCTGTGGTGTACCTGGCCAGACTGAGTTTATACCCCTGGCTAAATTACTCCTTTACAATAGTACGTATACAACTTCGTTGAATGTTTCTCCTTGCGATTTATGAACCGTCATTCCACATGCTGGAATAATAGGAGAACGGTTTCGCTTCACAAAGGTGGTTCTGTTATTATTTAAAAACATAGTGGTGTTTCTGCGGCTTATGGGAATTAAGCCACTTCCAATATTTAGTGTTAATGCATGGTGAGCACTTTTTCATGCAATAGATATATTCGGAACGAACGCCATTAAATCAGCGTACTTCCAATTAATTGATTCTTGAACCTTTTGTGCGTTCACCACATCGCATCCAGCACTGCCACTTTTCTTGACCTTGTCACGTAGGTATTTTAGGCTTTCTTTCATAAGAACCAATGCATTCCTGCAGTCCTCCGCTAGTTGGAAAATTAACTATTTGCATTATTTATGTAAATAATAACCAGTTTAGTACTAACCGCTTTTCTCCACCTGCACGCCAAATGATTCCCAAGCAGCTCTAATAATATTATTATTACCATTTTCCCTCACTGCGTTGATTAATTTTATCTTATCGTCATGTAAAAATAGTTTTACACTTTACTTACTTTAACCATTTTTTGCCACTCAAAACTCCCTTCATTTAAAAATTGACGCCTAGAAATAATGTGCTGCTTATTTTTTCTAGCAGAAATTCAGCTGTTCAATGTAATCCACACGATCCACTTTAATGTAATCGATGTGGCAACTCTCAACATTTTTTGAGTATACATTTCTAGCTGCTGCATATACTCATTAGAAACATCTCTAGAAATTATGTCCAGAAAATTTTTCTAGCGTTTTTTTTTTTTTTTGTGGAGTTTGACACAGATAGAAAGAATTCTAGTTCCTGCGTACTACAAAGCTTGAAATTGAAAATTTGTTTTGATATTGTTCAGTCTAAAACTATTCATATTGGGTTTCAAAATTGAGAGTATATAAATATCGCATATGACACAAATTTCAATGAACTGTGTCAATATAAAACAAGTGGAAACGTTGCAGTCGGACGCAACCGAATGCGGCATACTCGATACCAGTATTAAAACCGCTTAAGAGAAGCCTGATTGCAAAGGGGTACGGATGCGGCAGGGGTGTACGCTGCCTTTAAAATTCTCCGATGCAGATGGGGATGCCACAAGCTATCTTCCTTCCAAATTTGGTGACTCTAGCCTAAAAATTTGTTAAAGGTGGGGAAAGGGAGGCTGGACTGGAATGGGTGGGTGTGGCATCCAAATTTTTGCTGCAGATCTATGTGGAATGTCAATTGTTGTCTTCATACCAAATTTGGTGACTTTAGTTCAAAGTTTGTGAAAGTAGGGGTAAGAGGGTTAGTACGGGTGGGCGTGGCATCCAAATTTATGATGCAGATCTTGTGAAATGTCAATTACTATCTTCATACCAAATTTGGTGATCCTAGCTCGAAGTTTGTAAAAGGTGGGGAAAGGGGGGCGGTATGGGTTGGTGTGGCATCAAAATTTTTGATGCAGATCTTTGTGAAATGTCAATTTCTATCTTCATACCAAATTTGGTGACTCTAGCTCGAAAATTGAAAAAAGTGTGGAAAGGGGTGGTTGGGGACGGTATGATTGGGGGTGGCATCCAAAGTTTTGATGCAGATCAATGTGGAATGTCAATTGCTACATTCCTTCCAAATTTGGTGACTCTAGCTAAAAGTTTGATAAATGAGGGGAAAGGGGGCCGAAATGGGTGGGCGTGGCTCCAAAACTTTGATGCAGTTCTTTGGGGGTCGTTACCTGCTATCTTCCCACCAAATAAGGAGGCTCTAGCTCCACAACTCTGGAAGATACACGCATTTCCGTTTTTGACGAAGCGTTGGGGTGGATGGGGGCGTTTAGGGCAGTATCCTTACGGCTAGAACTACTAAATTTGGAAAGCAGATATCTGCAAGTAACCCACAAGAAACTGCATCAAAAATTTGGGAGCCACGCCCACCCATACCGCCCCCAGCCCCCCTTCCCAAAACTTTTACAAACTTTGACCCATTCCACACCCAGCCCGTGCCCCCCCCCCCCCACAATTTTAAGTCAAAAATGCCTACAGTTTTTAAGCTAGAGCCACCAAATTTGGTGCCAAGATAGGTGTTGATGACTCCCCAAAAACTGCAAAAGCTTTGGATGCCACGCCAACAAATACCGCCCTAGCCGCCCCTAGCTGACCCAACGCTTTGTCGAAAACGGAAATGCGTGTATCTTGCAAAGTTAAGGAGTTAGAGCCACAACATTTGTTAAAAAGATAGCTGATAACGACCCCCAACTTCAACCCATTGCGCCCCCCTTTCCACACCTTTTACAAACTTTGAGATTGAGTCACAAAATTTGGTATGAAGAGAGCAATTGACATTACACAAATATCTGCAGCAAATATTTGGATGCCACACCCACCCAATCCGCCCTCAGCCCCCCTTTCCCCACCTTTTACTAACTTTGTGGCTAGAATCACCAAATTTGGTAGGAAGATAGCTGATGGCATCCCCATATGCATCGGAGAATCTTTAAGGCAGCGACACCCCTGCCGCATCCGTACCCCTTTGCAATCAGGCCTGTTTTTACCGGATTAAATACTAGTAAATACTAGTTAATAGTATACAGTAGTCGGTTGCGTCCGACTGCAACGTATCCACTTGTTTATACTCTTCACAGGGTATATTGACTTTGTCATGAATCTGTAACGCCTTCAAGGAATCATGGGAGACCCCATAAACCATGTATCAAAATGATCAGGACGAGCTCAGGAATTGATTTCCGTCCGTCCGTCCGTCCGACTGTCCGTCTGTCTGTTTCAACACGATTTCCGGCCAAACTGCTGAACCGATCTTGATGAAACTTTCACAGATTGCTTAGATCATGTCGGGTTTGTTCACTATGAAATTTCATCCCGATCGGAGCATTCTACAACATAGCCACCATACAAATTTACCATATCAACACGATTGCTGGCCAAACTGCTGAACCGATCTTGATGAAACTTTCACAGATTGCTTAGATCATGTCGGGTTTGTTCACTATGAAATTTCATCCCGATCGGAGCATTCTACAACATAGCCACCATACAAATTTACCATATCGTACTATCAATTGTTGTCTCTGTTGTGCACTTTTAAGTACCTACATGTCAATATGTTGTTTTTGTCGAAAACGAACAAGTAAATGAGTAAAATATTAGTATAAAGAGTAAAAATATTAGCGAAAAATTACCAACAACTGCACAGAAACATAAGAGGGGGGAGTATTGATTTGGCTGTGAAGGGTATCATAGTCTTTGCATAGCCAAAATTAACTATGCGCCACTATGATTTTATATGTAAATTTTATGTGTATTGGATTGGGTTGGTGGTTCATTTAAAAATTGGAATTTAATTTTGCTATAAAAAAAAACGGCTCGATATTTTTCAAAGGTTGAACATTTATTGGAAAGGTTTGTTCATGTCATTTTTTTATGAAAAACAATGTCGGTCAAATGACCACCACGGCTGACTTGGCAGTAGCCCATTCGATCAACCCAATTTTTGAGAACATTTTCAATTGTTTCGGCACGTATGTCAGCAATAGCAACACGAATCTCGTTCTTCAACTAATCAATTGTTTCAGGATTGTTTGCATAACATGTCCTTGACCGCTCCCTAAAGATAATAGTCTAACGGTGTCATATCACAGCATTTTGGCGGCCAATTCACATCTCCATATTTGCTGATTATTCGATTTTCAAAGATAGGGCGCAGATGACAGATTGTGGCGTGCGCTGTGTGGCACGTAGCGCCGTCTTGTTGAAACCAAATATCGTCCAAGACTTCCGCTTCAATTTCCTCGGGGAACCAATCATATAACATTTAGCGGTAGCGCTCACCATTCACGGTCACGGTGGCTCCTTCTTCATTTTCAAAAAAAAAAAAAAAAAAAAATGGACCAATAATGCCTCGAGACCAAAATCCGCACCAAACAGTGACACGTGGTGGATGCATTGGCTTCTCGACGACGATATGCGAATTTTCTGTGCCCCAGATGCGAAAATTTTTTTTATTAACATAACCACCGAGGTGGAAATGTTTTTGTTTGTTATATGTTTTTTTTTTTTTTTTTAATTTCGCACAGTTTGAGTCGAGCACTCACCACTTTGGAAATATGTTTTTAATATTTCCCAACTTTCTTCGAGCGAATAGCGACCCATTTCGTAAATGTCCAAGTTTTTACTAAATATTAGTCGCTTTCCGAATGACATTTGACGATTTTAAAGTCAAATTCTGAATATTTCAAATTCCAAACACTAGATGGACCACCCTTTACTACTTTGCAATACTTGTATTGGAATAATACTTTTACCCTACCGAGCGTAACTATGTTTACACATGAAAACTTATTTGTCTGGTTCTTTAATGCACTAAGCTATCTCTAAACATGTGGAAACTATGCAGTCGGTTATCGTCCTTCCAAATTTGGTGACTCTAGCCCAAAATTTAAATAGTTGCCCTTTCCACAACTTTTTAAATTTTGAGGGGGCGTTATAGGTGTGTGTGGCACCCAAAATTTTGAAGCAGAACTTTTTGGGTTGCACCAGCTAGCTTTCTTCCAAATTTGGTGATTCTAGCTCAAAGTTTGTAAAAGGTGTGGAAAGGGTGGCTGGTGGCGGCTTGGGTGGGATTGCCATCCAAATATTTGATGCAGATCTTTATGGGATGCAAACAGCTATCTTTATTCCAAATTTGGCGACTCAAGCTCAAAGTTTTTATAAGGTGGGTGAAGGAGGGTTTGGTGGAACATATAAGGGTATTTGATTTCAAAATTCTGGTGGCTGGTGGCAGATTGTGTGGACGTGGCTCCAAAACTTTGATGCAAACCTTTGGGGGGTGTTACCAGCTATCTTCCAAACACAATTGGTGACTCTAGCTTAATTATTACGAAAGAAACACGCATTCTCTGATGCGGAATATGTGGGTGTGGCTCCAAAACTTTAATGCGAATCTTGAAAAGCTGTTATCAGCTATCTTCCTACCAAATTTCATAGTTCTAGCGTTAAGAATGAGCGAAAGAGATGGATTTACCGGCTTTGAGCAATTGATTTTATCGATTTGCCAGTCCTCAGTTATCGTAGAACCACAATCTTGGCATTTTATTTTTCTCGGCCATAGAAAAAGTATTTTGCAAAGCTTCAAGTCTATAGCTGGAAGGGTGTCGAAAAAAGTTGCTTTCATACGGACGGACAGACGGATATATACACTATACCTTCGGTATTCATTAATTTTATTTATTTATTTAAAAATTAAAAACAAATCTAGAGTAAACTTATAAAAAAATAAGTTTTTATGAAATAGTAAGTAGTAGGTAAGAAGCCAAAAATAACGGGTGAAAGTTTCTAGTAGGTCTGGAAGGAAAAGAGAAATAGAGTTGACCTATAAGAAAATAAGAATCTATATCGCCAACTTGTGCCGGAAGGCAACACCAAGAACTATCCCACGATGGATCAACGACGGGAGATTAAGAAGCAAAAGCCTACTGGAATATGAAGGCAAGCGAAGGTTACTATCCCAGTTTAAGCCTCGTAAGGCAAAAAGAAGAAACTGCTTCTGCTTAGATTTGGTACGATCCTGGTTATTTCTATATTGTGGGCTTCATATACAAGAGCAGTACTCTAGGATAGGGCGGACAAGGGAATTGTACAGAGTTTTCCTAACGTAAGGATCGTTAAACTCTTTAGACCAATGTTTATTGAAACCAAGAACACATTTGGCCTCATTAACAATAATATAAATATGAAGGCCGAATGAGGGTTTGGACTCAAAAGAACACCAAGGTCCTTGACTGTGAAAATACGTTGCATCGGCGTATTGTCAATTGAGTAGCTAGTAATGAAGGGGCTTTTTCGGCTGAAAGCCATAAACATACATTTAGAACAATTGAGAAGCAACTGATTAGTTTTACACCACAGTTGCATTGAGTTTAAATCATCTTGTAAGCAAGTATGATTCAGAGAATTACTGTAGGAGAATATAAGTTTCACATCGTCTGCGTTCATGAAAATGCGAGAATTTGATATAACAGAGGAAAGATCATTTATAAAAAGAGTTAAGAGTAAAGGACCAACCTGACTTCCCTGAGGTACTCAAAAGTAACCTGAACTTGTTTCGTGACAGCCAGTCTTAGGAGGACTCTTTATGTTCTACCCTTGAAATAACAAGAAATACTAGATAAAAGTGAGGAAGTGAAACCAATACAGACAAGCTTGAAAAGTAATAGGTCATAGTGTACAGAGCCGTAAGCTTTACTGATGTCAGTGTAAATGACGTCAGTATAAATTTTCGAGAAGAACGCATCATTTACCAAAGTTGTGAATTAAAATAGACAAGGGGGTTCTTCCCTATTCGCTTCGCTCCTGCTCTCGCAGGATACCGAATCCTTCATCTTGGGTTAGAATTTTTTTCTTGGATTTGCTTATGATTGTGTGTGCAGCTGCTTAATTAGTTTCGCTTTGTGAAATTAACTCATGAAAACTTTCACTTTACTCGCCTCGGTTTCGCACGGTTATAAAATATGTAGCCTATGTCACTTACTGAAATCGATTCAGTAGTTTTGATTTATTCATTACTAACCGTGTCCGGCACGCGTTAAATTTCGAGTAAAATAATTCCCATTTCCCTATACCATGAAGATTTCCTGCTAATTAAATTCATGCACTACATTTTTTTATACAACGTTCACCGCTTTCTTGCCATTAGACAATACAAACATGTGTTCTCTAGAGGTTACTCTTGAAAGAGCGACGTACAGTTGGCCACGTGAAAAAACAGTCAACGTTCAAATCTAAGCTTACAACGTTGAAGGTTTGACCCTGCGATTTACTATTGGCCATTGCAAAAGATTTCTTTACCGAAAACTGTAAACGGTTAAATTGGAAGGGTTAATCCGATGGTTAAGAGGGATTCGGGGAATCAATACATCTTCTCGGGTACCACATCCTGCAAGTATTGTGCACTCTATTATAAAAGTTTTCAGGGATTTTACCAGCAAACGTGTGCCAGGTGTGTTTAGGTGGATTCAGGCTTCTTAATAAAATAACAAGACAGCCTACTTTCAACACCATTTTGTGAGGAGGGAGCCAAGACAGGTTCAAAGAATTAAGAAATTCTGTAGGAAAATGAACAGCTTCTTCCAAATCGAGAACAGTATCGACGAGATTTCGTCAGCGCATCAATCTTTGAAAGAATCAAGTTATTTACCTTATCTTTTGTTTGTTAAATTGTTAAAGAATTGCTATTTATTTAATTGTTATGTTGTGTTATGTTATCAATGTCTGGATAGACATTGTTGACTAACCCTAGTATGTAGTTAATCAAAATACAAAAGTTTTCTAAGTTAATCCTTCCCTCACTTTGTACTATCTCTCCATTGCAAACTTTTTGCAGCATCTCTGGAAATAGCCTGTTCACACGTTAATATGACCCTTGGTTAAGTTTTAAGCTCAAATTTATTGACATAAGGCCAAAGGTTAGATTTTTCTAGGAAAGCAATAATTTCGACAGCACGTGTTCCTCGAATTCCAGCTGGTGGGATTTGACAGAAATCTCCTGAGATCAGAATTATAGGTGAATTTTGGTTGCGCAAATCGCACATTTGCCTAATTAATGCTTCTACAGACGTTTTGTTTGACATGGTAGCTTCGTCCCACTCTGTTAATGAGCATTCACGCATCAATTTTACTGTATTGATCTGTTTGGAAACACTACAGAAGCTGTTATTATCATCGGTGGCGTATTTCAGCGGGAGCTTGAATGTAGACTTTGCGAATCAGCCTACTTCCAAAAGCGTAGCGGCAATGCCGGATCGCGCAAAAACTAACGCAATTTTTCCGGTAGATCTTACTTTTTTCATACCCTTAACCCATAAAATAGGTAAAAAGGTATAATGGTTTTGTTGTAAAAGTATGTAGCAAGCAGAAGGAAGCATCACCAACCCTATAAAGTATATATATTCTTGATCAGCATCAACAGCTGTCCGTCCGTCTGTATGTCTGTCCGTCTGTCCGTCTGTGTGAACGCGTGGACCTCAAAGACTAAAAGAGCTAGAGACTTCAGATTTTGAATATAAGTTCTCCTACACCATGAGCAGAACAAGCTTGCTTCAAATTATCGATAACTATTCTGGTTTCCGAAATACACATGCAATCGATTACAACAAATATCGAATTTCTGAAAATTTCGTCCAAATCGGTTAAGAAACACTGGAGATATCGAATTTAATCGATTGACGTTAATTTACCAAAAGAGAAGAGTATATTGGGTTTGTGCAATGTCCGTCATGGTGTCTGTCCGTCCGTATGTTTGCAAGTTTTTTCCACACCTTTCAAGCTAGAGACTTGGAACTTTCCAATTCTCTTTATCTATGGTTAAGTAAATGAAAGTGTCAAGATGGGGGCTCTACGATAACTGGGGCGCTGGAAAATCGATAAAATCCATAACTCAAAAACGATAAATCCACATATTTCGCACATCTTTACAGCTAGAACAACAGAATTTGGTAAGAAGATAGCTACTAGAAACCTTCAAAAAAAATCATCAAAAATTTTGGAGCCACGCCCACCCATTCCGCTTCCAGCCACCCCTGCATGTTAAAGACAACAAAGCCTATATCGCCCACAGCATTTGAGCTATAGTCATCAAATTTGGTGGCAAGGTAGGTGATGATGACCCCCCAAAAACCACATCAAAAGTTTGGATGCCACGCCAACCAATAATGCCCTATCCGCCCCCATCCACCCCAACGCTTCGTCAAAAACGGGTATGCGTGTATCTTCCAGAGTTGTGGAGCAAGAGCCAAAAAATTTGGTAGGAAGATAGCTGGCAACGACCCCCAAAAATCTGCATCAAAGTTTTGGAGCCACGCCCACCCATTCCACCCCTTTTCCCAACCTTTTACAAACTTTCAGCTAGATTCACCAAATTTGGTATGAATATAGCAATTGACATTCCACAAAGATCTGCAGCAAAAATTTGGATGCCACGCCCACCCATACCGCCCCCAGCCCCCCTCTTCAAACTTCTTACAATTTTCGAGCTAGAGTCACCAAATTTGGTATGAAGATAGCAATTGACATTCCACAAAGATCTGCATCACAAATTTGGATGCCACGCCCACCCATACCGCCCCCAGCTCCCCTTTCACCATTTTTTACAATTTTCGAGCTAGAGTCACCAAATTTGGTATGAACATAGCAATTGTTATTTCACACAGATCTGCAACAAAACTTTGGATGCCACAACCACCCATACCGCCCCCAGCCCCCCTTTTCCACACCTTTTACAATTTTCGAGCTAGAGTCACCAAATTTGGTATGAAGATAGATCTGCATCAAAACTTTGGATGCCACACCCACTCAATTCGCCCCCAGCCCTCTCCACACCTTTTACAAATGTTGAGCTAGAGTCACCAAATTTGGAAGGAAGATAGCTGGTGGCATCCCCATCTGCATCGGAGAATCTTTAAGGCAGCGTACACCCCTGCCCCATCCGTACCCCTTTGCAATCAGTTCCGGTTACCGGTTTTAATAATGGTATCGAGTATGCCGCAGTCGGTTGCATCCGACTGCAACGTTTCCACTTGTTTCTAATAATTACGTCCAAATCCATAAGAAACACTTGAGATATCGCCTTTAATCGATTAAAGTTATGTCAGAATACCAAAGTCATTTATAAATTTATTATATTTATTGCAACTGGGTTCAGGGTATATTCTAGTCGGGCTTTCCCAACTAGAGCCTTCTAACTTGTTGTATCCTTAGATAATTATTAATAAATTTATTAATTGAAATTTAAACAAAATGTTTTCAAATAAGGAAATTTAAACAAATTTATACATAAAAATGTTCAATTACAGTCGAACTTCCATGTAACGAACTTCCGTTTAACGAATTTTTTATACAACGAAGTCAAAAATCAGAACCCTGCAATTTGATTTCGTCAAAAGACCATTCTATATTACGATATTTCTCTATGACGAAGTTTTTTCTAGTTCCCTTGAGCTTTGTTATATGGAAGTTCGATTGTATAATAATTTAAAATCAACATGTAAAACGCATTTTTAATAGTTTTTTTTTTTAACGGGACAAGGGTGGAACTTTAACTATAACCCACGGAAAATTTTAAGTCGCTGTGTTTAATGGTTTAATTAAAGCCATAAAAAAAAAAAAAACGAACAAGTGAAAACGTTTCAGTCCGACGCAACCGACTGCGGCATACTCGATACCAGTATTAAAACCGGTAAAAAGAGGCCTGATTGCAAAGGGGTACGGATGCGGCAGGGGTGTACGCTGCCTTAAAGATTCTCCGATGCAGATGGGGATGCCACCAGCTATCTTCCTTCAAAATTTGGTGACTCTAGCTAAAAGTTTGTAATAGGTGGGGAGAGGGCTGGCGGCGGTATGGGTAGGCGTGGCAACCTAATTTTTGCTGCAGATCTTTGTAGAATGTCAATTGCAGTCTTCATACCAAATTTGGTGACACTAGCTCGAAAATTGTAAAAAGTGGGGAAAGGGCGGCTGGGGGTGGTATGGGTGGGTGTATTATTTATTTATTTATTTATTTATTGATAGTCAGCTAAGAGCAGCTGACATTTAAATGAATCAAATTTAATTTAAATTAAAAATAGTTAAAATAATTAAATTAAGTAAAATATAGAATAATATATAAATCTGAAAATATAATTAAAATTAAACGTTAAAGCTCTGGGAAATTCAATAAAAAATTAAGTGTCCAACATTTGTTGCGACGATTGGGAAAAACCCAGAAAACCCCAATCAGACCAGCAAATACAAGAAATTTCTTCTGTTGAGATTCAATTCTATCCTGGTGAATCGAGTATTGTGGGGACCACACACAAGATCCATACTCCAGGATGGGACTCACTAGGGATGTATAAAGCGTTTTAGTGCTGTGGGGGGGTCAGTTTTTGCAGTTTTTGGGGGGTCATCATCACCTATCTTGGCACCAAATTTGGTGGCTATAGCTCAAAAACTGTGGGAGATATAGGCTTTTTTGACTTTAAAATGCGGTGGGCTGGGGGCGGAATGGATGGGCGTGGCTCCAATCGATTTTATCGATTTGCCAGCCCCCCAGTTTTCGTAGAACCTCCATCTTGACACTTTAATTTACTGTCCCATAGTTAAAGAGAATTGGAAAGTTTCAAGTCTCTAGCTTGAAAGGTGTGGAAAAAAGTAGCGTTCATACAGACGGACAGACACCATGACGGACATTGTACAAAACCAATATACTCATGTGAAGAGAGAGTTAACAGAGATAATCTCAGCATCAGAAGAAACGGTAAATTTTGTGGAGCCACCTCTGCTCAAATAGGAGGTGACTGGGGTACGGGGACAGATAGATCACGATTTTTCGCTATGATCTCGGCAGGATCCAAGACAGGAACAATACTATTAATAGCAGGGGATACTACAGGAGATATATTCGGACAATCGTTTGGAGTTGGAGATAAGGATAGAATTGGAGACAATTCTACGTTACCAGGCACCGGTGAAAGTGACGAAGGTGAAGGGGCAAACATTGGTGGAACATTCAAAACTTCTGACTCCACGCGGCGAGTGACAGTGACTCAAATTTTAGACGAATAAGAAGGCTCTAGTCGAGAGAGCCCGGCTAGAAGATACCCTGAAACCAGTTGCAACAAATATATTAAATGTATAAAAGCCCTTGGTATACTGACTTAACTTCAATCGATTAAATTCGATATCTCCGGTGTTTCTTCACCGATTTGGACGAAATTTTCAGAAAAACTCTATTGTAACCCATTATTTTAACCTTCATTTTAACATTTTCTAAATTCGATTTTTGTTTGTGCTATCAGTTACATGTGTATATCGGAAACCAGAACAGTTATCGATAATATAGTGTAAAAAAACTGTAAAAGGCAAAAAATCTGTGCAAGGATGTCATTGACATGTTTGATATTCCGATTCATTCGATGAAGAAACTGAAAGAGATGAAATCGTGATCTGTGGATTGGACACCATTAAGTTGGAAGAAGAAACAAATGAAGCCTGAATAACCAAATTGTATGATATGACAACATTTAATAATAACACTAATCTAACGAATAGAACATTTTTAAAGCGTTCCTGCTCATAATTTGTATGCCCTTAACCCATAAAATGGGTAAAAGGGTATAATGGTTTTGTGCAAAAAGATGTGCAGAAAGAAGCATTTCCGAACCCATAAAGTATATATATTCTAAAACAGCCGAGTCGATATAGCCATGTTCGTCTGTCCGTCCGTCTGACAATCTGTCCGTCAAACTTGTGGTCTCTGAGCTAGAGACTTCAGATTTTGTATATAAGTTCTCCTTTGTAATAAGCAGAACAAGTTTGTTTCAAATTATCGATAACTGTACTGGTTTCCGATATACACATGAAATAGACTACAAAAAAATATCGAATTTGAAATATGTAAAAATGGGGGTTGAGATAATGAGTAACGATACATTTTTATACTCGATACCGAAGGTAAAGAGTATATTGTATTTGTGCAATGTCCGTCATGGTGTCTGTCCAACGCTTCGTCAAAAAGGGGAATGCGTGTATCTTCCAGAGTTGTGGAGCTAGAGCCACCAAATTTAGTAGGAAGATAGCTGGTAACGACCCCCAAAAACCTGCATCAAAGTTTTGGAGCCAGGCCTACCCATTCCGCCCCCAGCCCTCCCGCATTTTGAAATCAGAAATTGCTATATCTCCCACAGTTGGTGAGCTATAGCCACCAAATTTGGTAGCAAGATAGGTGATGATGACCCCCCAAAAACCACATCAAAAGTTTGGATGCCACGCCCACCAATACTGCCCTAGCCACCCCTATCCACCTCAACGCTTCATAAAAAACGGGAATGCGTGTATCTTCCAGAGTTGTGGAGCTAGAGCCATAAAATTTGGAAGGAAGATAGCTGGCAACGACCCCCAAAAATCTTCATCAAAGCTTTTGAGCCACGCCCACCCATTTTGCCCCCTTTTCCCCACCTTTTACAAACTATCAGCTAGAGTCACCAAATTTGGTATGAATATAGCAATTGACTTTCCACAAAGATCTGAAGCAAAAATATGATGCCACGCCTACCCATACTGCCCCCAGCCCCCCTTTCCCCACTCTTTACAAACTTCGAGCTAAAGTCACCAAATTTGGTATGAACATAGCAATTGTTATTTCACACAGATCTGCATCAAAACTTTGGATGCCACGCCCAACCATACCGCCCCCAGCCCCCCTTTCCCCACTTTTAACAATTTTCGAGCTAGAGTCACCAAATTTGGTATGAAGATAGCAATTGAAATTCCACACAGATCTGCATCAAAACTTTGGATGCCACGCCCACCAATACCGCCCCCAGCCCCCCTCTCCCTACTTTTAACAATTTTCGAGCTAGAGTCACCAAATTTGGTATGAAGATAGCAATTGGCATTTCACAAAGATCTGCATCAAAAATTTGGATGCCACACCCACCCATACCGGCCCCAGCCCCCCTTTCCACAGCTCTTACAAACTTTGCGCTAGAGTCACCAAATTTGGAAGGAAGATTGTTGGTGGCATCCCCATCTGCATCGGATAATCTTTAAGGCAGCGTACATCCCTGCCCCATCCGTACCCCTTTGCAATCAGGCCTCTTTTTACCGGTTTTAATACTGGTATCGAGTAAATTTAATTCGACTCAAAGATCTGATGAGTCGATTTCACCATTAAAAAGGTTAGTAATAAATAATACTCAATGCATAGTTCTACGGTTTAACAGAGAGGGAAGATTTATTAAAAGGAGTCTACTTGAATACGGGGGTAAGGCAAATAGAAGAAATTTCTTCTGTTGAGATTCAATTCTATCCTGGTGAAACGAGTATTATGGGGACCACACACAAGATCCATACTCCAGGATAGGACGTACTAGGGATGTATAAAGCGCTTTAGTGCTGTAGGGATCATTTAACTCTTTCGAACACCGCTTGATGAAGCCAAGGACATTAATTGCCTTATTGACCTTATACGAAATATGAGCGTCAAATTTTAATTTAGGATCAAGAATAATGCCTAAATCTTTAATTTCAAACACGCGGTCAAGTGGTGAAGCATCAAGCAAGTAGTGAGCAGTATGAGGGGTACTTCAACAAAAAAACATGACTACATTTTGAACAATTTAAATTGAGTAAGTTTAAACGACACCAGCCCGATAATGCACCCAAATCCGACTGTAGCTAGCTACAAAGAGAAGCATCATTATAGGTGAGACATAGCTTCACATCATCAGAAAACATATATACAAAAGAGTTATTAATAACTGCTGGAAGATCGTTAATAAACAAATTAAATAGCAAAGGTCCAAGGTGACTACCCTGGGGTACACCAGAGGTAACAAAAATATACAGACGATTTAAAAACTACTTTTTGTGTTCGGCCACACAAGTACTCCGAAAGCCACAATGCGAGTTTTGATGGAAATCCAAGCAACAGAGAATGACTAACAGAATCAAATGCCTTACTAAAATCGGTATAAACAACGTCAGTTTGCATTTTTTCCTGAAACCCTTTGATAACAAGCGAAGTGAATTCAAGAAGGTTAGTGGTAATAGATCTACGCCTAACAAAACCATGTTGATAAGGCGATATAATTGAACTACATCCGTGTTGCAGTTGAGAACATATAATTTTTTCAAAGACTTTAGGAGTTGCATACAACTTGGATATACCCCTGTAATTTTTATACTCGATACCGAAGGTAAAGAGTATATTGGGTTTGTGCAATGTCCGTCATGGTGTCTGTCCGTCTGTCCGTCTGTATGAACGCAACTTTTTTCCACACCCTTCAAGCTAGAGACTTGAAACTTTCCAATTATCTTTATCTATGGGATAGTAAATTAAAGTGTCAAGATGGGGGTTCTACGATAACTGGGGGGCTCGCAAATCGATAAATTCGATAACTCAAAACCGATAAATCCACATATTTCGCACATCCTGACAGCTAGAACTACCAAATTTGGTGAGAAGATAGCTACTAGCAACCCCCAAAAAACTGCATCAAAAATTTGGAGCCCCGCCTACCCATTCCGCCCCCAGCCCCCCCGCATTTTAAAGTCAAAAAAGCCTATATCTCCCACAGTTTTTGAGCTATAGCCACCAAATTTGGTGCCAAGATAGGTGACGATGACCCCCCAAAAACTGCATCCAAAGTTTGGATGCCACGCCCACCAATACCGCACTAGCCACCCCCATCTGCCCCAACGCTTCGTCAAAAACGGGAATGCGTGTATCTTCCAGAGTAGTGGAGCTAGAGCCACCAAATTTGGTAGGAAGATAGCTGGCAACATCCCCAAAAGAATTGCATCAAAGTTTTGGAGCCACGCCCACCCATTCCGCCCCCAGCCCCCCCGCATTTTGAAATCAGAAAAGCCCATATCTCCCACAGTTTTTTAGCTACAGTCACCAAATTTGGTGCCAAGATAGGTGATGATGACCCCCCAAAAACTGCATCAAAAGTTTGGATGCCACGCCTACCAATACCGCCCTAGCCACCCCCATCTGCCCCAACGCTTCGTCAAAAACGGGAATGCGTGTATCTTCCAGAGTAGTGGAGCTAGAGCCACCAAATTTGGTAGGAAGATAGCTGGCAACAACCCCAAAAGAATTGCATCAAAGTTTTGGAGCCTTGCCCAACCATTCCGCCCCCCTTTCCCCACCTTATACAAACTTTGAGCTAGAGTCACCAAATTTGGTATGAAGGTAGCATTTGACATTCCACAAGGATCTGCAGCAAAAATTTTGATGCCACGCCCAACCATACCACCCCCAGCCCCCCTTTCCCCATTTTATACAAACTTCGAGCTAGAGTCACCAAATTTGGTATGAAGATAGCAATTGACATCCCACATGGATCGGCAGAAAAAATTTGAATGCCATGCCCACCCATACCGCCCCCAAGCCCCATAGCCCCCCTTTCACCACCTTTTACATGCTTCGAGCTAGAGTCACCAAATTTGGTAGGAAGATAGCTGACAACGACCCCCAACAATCTGCATCAAAGTTTGGAGCCACGCCCATCCATTCCGCCCCAGCCGCTTTTTCCCCACTTTTACAAGCTTCGAGCTAGAGTCACCAAATTTGTTATGAAGATAGCAATTGACATTCCACAAAGATCTGCATCAAATATTTGGATGCAATTCCACCAATACCGCCCCCAGCCCCCCTTTCCCCACTTTATACAAACTTCGAGCTAGAGTCACCAAATTTGGTATGAAGATAGCAATTGACATCCCACATGGATGGGCATCAAAATTTTTAATACTGGTATCGAGTATACCGCAGTCGGTTGCAACGTTTTCACTTGTTAACGTTTGATTTTGAAGAATTTTTATGGAGTGGAATTATAAAGGATTCCTTCCATATATCAGGGAACACAGTTGAATCAACAGACAAGTTAAATAATTTATGTAAGGTTTTACAAAGAGAATCCGCGCAGTATCTAAGAATACAACCTGGCACTCCATCAGGACCAGGCAAATATCCAGGTTTAATAGAGTTAAATTCACTCAGGAGCGTAGACTCAGTAATTACTGGGACATTTATGCAATTTGACGTTTGAACTTGAAAAGGATAGGAATTACTACTACTATACATATTCGATGAGTATACTGATTGAAAATACTCAGCAAGTAGATCGGCTACTGCCTGATCAGAACTTGCTTTTGTATCATCTATGTATACTGAACACGGCAAGCAAGAAGACTTACGTTTAGAGTTAAGAAATTTATAAAACTGTTTTTTTATTTGATCTTATCTTCGTATTTTTCAATTTGGATAGTTGCCTCGTAAACCAAGGTGGTTTATTATCACTTGAAAAACAAGTGAGGGGAACACAAATATCCAAAAGTGAATTCAAGGTCAAAGATGCTCTCGCTAAGGTCCTTTTAAGCACGGCTAAGGAATCGCCACCCCTGACCGCAGAGGATATAAATGTTATGCAGGATCTGGTTAATCTCCTAATGCCATTTGATGTTGCAACAAAAAAATCTTCTTCTGCAACTGCGGTGACGATTTCGTTAGTTATTCCTCTGATCATCGAAGTGTTGGATAAAATGGAATTGTTTAAAAATACTCTTTTAACGGAGGAAGGTCGAGAAATGCGTGATCTATTGGAGACAAAAATTAAGTCAAGGCTCCAGGACAATGAGTCACGCACACCAACAAGATTAGGAACGCTGCTCGATCCTAGGTTTAAGCAAGTAAGAAGGCTCTAGTCGGGAGAGCCCGACTAGAAGATACCCTGAACCCAGTTGCAATAAATATATTTAATTTATATAAGACTTTGGTATACTGGCTTAGCTTCCATCGATTAAGTTCAATATCTCCGGTGTTTCTCAACCGATTTGAACGAATTTTTCAGAAAAGTTCTATCGTTACCCATTATTTCAACCCTCATTTTTACATTTTCCAAATTCGATATTTTATTGTTATCGATATTATGTGTATATCGGAAACCAGAATAGTTATCGATAATTTGAAGCAAACTTGTTCTGCTCATGGTATAGGAGAACTTAAATACAAAATCAGAAGTCTTTAGCTCTTGTAGTCTCTGAGATCTACGCGTTCATACAGACGGACAGACGGTCAGACGGACAGACGGTCAGACGGACAGACGGACAGACAGACGGACAGACGGACATGGCTATATCATCTCGGCTGTTGATGCTGATCAAGAATATATATACTTTATAGGGTCGGAGATGCTTCCTTCTGCCTGTTACATACTTTTGCACAAAACCATTATACCCTTATTTACCCATTTTATGGGTTAAGGGTATAAAAAGTGGGGTTTTCGTCTCCGTTCCATACCAAAGACGCCACCAAAATACTGGAAAACGAACTAACAGATTTAAGCAAATTAATGCATTTGCCACGAGAGATCTCCTCAAAGCCGCTTGAACCATTTGAGCAAAACGACAGAGTTGACTCTATAGTTAACCTCAGGCAATACTAAACGAGTCATAACCTTGATGAAAATCAAGACCCTCTTATGTATTGGAAGGTACATTAAGCGCTAATGCTCAAATTGATTTTGAGATATAATATATATATATATATATATATATATATAAAAGTCTTTCGAAAATGATTTAAATCTTTTCAGAGTGCCAACAGCAACGTGGCACTTCTAAAGCTGGCAGTGAAGTATTTATGTATTCCGGCCACCTCCACGGAGAGCGAACGCGTGTTCAGCAAATCTGGTATGATAGCAAGCAAAAAAATATCTTCCTTAATATCTGATACAGTTAACGAATTAGTTTTCCTCAGCAAAAACCAGCGGATTTCGCCTTATGGTAGATGGTTTTGATATCAGTATACAACTGCCGTGCAATTGTTTTTCCATTGTTAATTCTATTTAATTTTATTAACATTTGATTTGTTTTTTTTTTGAATATATTATTCTTATGATTTTTATACTCGATACCGAAGGTAAAGTAGGTACCAAAGAGGAACACAGATGGACTATGTAAGAACCGTTATGTTTTTTCATTCCTCTTTGTGTTTTGTGTCTGTGCATATACACATGGTTCGCCAGTTAGTTAATTTCAAACCCCCGGTCAAGTGGTGAATCATCAAGCAAGTAGTGAGCAGTATGAGGGGTACTTCTACAAAAAGACATGACTATACATTTTGAACATTTAAAATTTAGTAAGTTCGAACGGCACTAGGCTGACAATGCACCCCAATCCTAATGTAGTAACTTGCACAAGAAAGCATCATTATAGGTGAAACATAGCTTCACATCATCAGCAAACATATGTACACGGGAGTTAGTAACAACAGATGGAAGAGCGTTAAAAAACAGATTCAATAGCAAAGGTCGAAGATGACTCCTTTGGGAAACACCAGAGGCAACAAAAAAAGGTTTAGATACAGACGATTTAAAAACTACTTTTTGTGTTGGACCACACAATTTAGATAGTTCCCCCGTAAACCAAGGTGGTTTACTATCACTTGAAGAACAAGTGAGGGGAACACAAATATCCATAAGCGAATTCAAGGTCCTGTAAAATAAGGCATTGACAGTTTTTATATCACTACAAGAATAAAGGTTAGACAAATTAGTATGCTGAAGAAGATGATTCAATTTAGTAAAGCTAGTTTTACGAAAGCAATAATATTTTAAAACATAAAAGAAAAGAGAATGAATTTGTTCAGAGGAAATACAGGAGTCAACAGCAATGACAACGCCGCCCCACTTGCGGGAAGTGCGATCGCATCTGTACAAGTTATATTTAGAAGGAAAAATGGAATTATCAGAAATATAAGGTTTTAACCAGGTTTCAGTGGGTGCAACTATATGTGAATCAAAAGATAAGCTGTTAATATATAATTTAGCCAGTTTAGTGTTAAGGCCTCTAACATTTTGATAGGCCAAGCTAATTACTTCAGTTAATTTTTTGCCGCCGAGGTGGAGGCAATAGGATGGCTAACAGGCGGTGTACTATTGATTTTTATACTATTGTTGTTTTTAATTCGCCTATTCGTATACTCCTCAACGACAAGCTGCGGCAGCCAAAACTTTTTAGTGCAAATTGTCGAGAAAAGTTCAGGCGGTACACCCATCTTGAAAGAAGATATACTTCTGGCATGTTTAAATATAAACTTTTCGACAACAATAAGTGGGGGATTGATTTGACTTTTAACATATGCTGCAACATCATCCAATGAAGCCTCGGAAGCCAGCCTAGAAACAAAAATAAAGTTATTAAGTGGCACAACAACCAGAGGCTTTTCCCCCAATTGTATCGTAAGAAGAATCAATAGGCACACTATCTATTGAACCGGAGGACTCACTTATTGGATCACAAATAATGCTTTTAGTGGCAAGGTTATTGATAGGATTTCTTGCCGGAGAGTTAAATAAAATTAATGAGCTAGCAATAGTACCCGTGGAGGGATTATTGCTAGGTACCAGAAGCGGTTTGGTTGGCAGGACAGGTGGGACAGTTATTGGATGAGGTCCCGAAGTCTATTTACGCTTCGGGGATTCAGTTATCACTTTGCCTTTTTTGAAAATGGACTCAAGCTGCTCGAAAGACTTTTGCAGGTTATTAAAAGCAACATTCAGAGCTTTAAAGCCTTCGTGAGTCTGCCTCATAAATTGACGAAGACTTTTTCACCGCCTCTTTGTAAGACCCACAATACCATTTAATGCCTGTGTCAGCAAGCAGACATTCCCTGGTTTTGGCTGCAAAGCCAACACATTTCATGTGGATGATGTTGTCACATAGACCACACAAAATAAAATCTTGGTTGGTTGAACCAACCAATTTGCCATTTTCACTGCAACAGACAAAACAGGTAGGGTGCAGGTATGTATAAGTTAAAACGTATTAATGCAAAGAGCACGATAAAACGGTAAAGATCAGAAGAGCGCTTAGGCGAGAGTGCGTTAGCAGTTACCACTGCAAGAACGACCGATAAGAGCGGTCGAGAGCGGGGAGGACTGACGTTGGAGAGCGAGAGCAAGAAAATAGACAAAGTGCTTGGCAATAGCAGACGAAATTACAGAATATACAAAAGCAAATATAAGTATGTATGGATGTACGTGTGTTGTCTGTAATTTTAAGCAATGCAGCGGCTGTTCGACCACAAATTAAAATCAAATATTAAGCCGGCAATTTTATGACTATACACGTAAATACATACAAAGTACACTTGCGATCACTTTACTAAATGTTTAGAAATGTTACCAATGAAAACACAGTTCACAATCACAAGAAAATAGATAATATACTGGGAGCTCGCAAAAACACAACCGTCACCAACGAAAGTTAGAAGCTATCATCGCGATCGTGGCATCCTAATTTTTGGTACAGATCTATGTGGAATGTCAATAACTATCTTCATACCAAATTTGGCGACTCTAGCTCGAAGTTTGTAAAAGAAGGGGAAATTGTGGCTGGGGGCAGTATGGGTGGGCGTGGCATCCAAATTTTGATGCAGATCTATGTGGAATGTTAATTGCTACCTTCATACAAAATTTGGTGACTCTTGCTCAAAGTTTGTAAAAGGTGGGGATAGGGTGGCTGGGGGCAGTATGGGTGGGCGTGGCATCCAAATTTTGATGCAGATCTATGTGGAATGTCAATTGCTATCTTCATACAAAATTTGGTGACTCTTGCTCAAAGTTTGTTAAAGGTGGGGAAAGGGGGTGGAAGGGGTGCGCGTGGCTCCAAAACTTTGATGCAGTTTTTTGGGGGTCGTTGCAAGCTATCTCCCTACCAGATTTGGTGGCTATAGTTCCACAACTCTGGAAGATACACGCATTCCTGTTTTTTACGAAGAGTTGGGGTGGATGGGGGCGGATAAGGCATTATTGGTTGGCTTGGCATCCAAACTTTTGAAATGGTTTTTGGGGGGGTCATCATCACCTATCTTGGCACTAAATTTGGTTGCTATAACTCAAAAACTGTGCGAGATATAAGCTTTTTTGACTTTAAAATACGGTGGGGGGGGGGGGGCTGGGGGCTGAACGGGAGGGCGGGGCTCCAAAATTGTTGATGTTGTTTTTGGAGGGTTGCTAGTAGCTATTTGCTTACCAGTCTTGGTAGTTCTAGCTGTAAGGGCGAAATATGTGAAATTATCGGTTTTGAGTTATCGTATCTATCGATTTGACAGCCCCCCAGTTATCGTAGAGCCCCCATATTGACACTTTAATTTACTATTCCATAGATAAAGAGAATTGGAAAGTTTCAAGTCTCTTACTTGAAAGGTGATGGAGAAATTGCGCATATACGGACGGACAGACACCATGATGGACATTGCACAAAACCAATATTCTCTTTAACGAGTATAAATATATATAGAGCTGTATATGTATATTATGGTATTGCATGTGGTCGAGTAAGAATAAAACTAGGAGTCAGATTTAGCAAGCTATGCAGGTAGGAAGCAAGTAGACGAAAAAAGAAGCAAACCCTTGCGTTGCAAAAGGGATGCGTAACGTTGACAGTTTGCACAATAGTTTCGCTTGCTTTTTAACAACAACAGTTGCCAACCTGTGGGCCTGCCATGAAACAATTCAGCTTCGGTTCAAAACTTTAAGATCGTGATATTGATTGTAATACTGAACTAGCGTTTATTAAATTAAAGCAAATATCAAAGTTAGATACTTAGCCTTAAAAATTGACGTTCAAGTTCAAGAAAACTGTATCAATTTAATGAAAAAATTTTTGCCGGGGAAAGTCGTAGCCAATATCGCAGTCGTTGGCCAATATAAACTAATTATAGTTTATAACCATAACCTAAACTGTTGCATAAAAAACACGTAAGAGCGTTGCAGTTGGACGTATCCGGCTGCGGTACACTCGATACCTGCATAAAATCTGGTACGCCAAGGGGTTTGAGGCACATCTTCAGAGACAAATCTTTATTAAAGCTTTGTATGGTACTGCCATTCATAACGCCCTAGCCGCCCCAAGGCAACTCACTATTTCGATGAAAACGAAAATTGCGAGCATCTGTATCAGTTTTTTAAATAGAATCAGCAAATTTGGTAGGAAGATAGCTCGTAACGACTCCCAAATATCTGCATCAAAACTTTCGATGCCACGTCTACCAATATCGCCCCCGCCCTTACCTTTTAAAATGGTATAGGTTTATCCAAAAAAGATTTGAGCTAGAGTCAACAAATTTTGAGCTAACTGATGACGTCCCCCAAAAAACTGCATCGAAGAGTCAAAAATTTGGTAGGAAGATAGCTGGTGACATCCCTAAAAACAACAAGTAAGAAGGCTCTAGTCGGGAGAGCCCGACTAGAAGATACCCTGAACCCAGTTGCAATATATATATAAATTAAATTTATAATTGACTTTGGTATACTGACTTAACTCCAATCGATAAAATTAAATATCTCCGGTGTTTCTTAACCGATTTGAACGAATTTTTTAGAAAAGTTCTATCGTTACCCATTATTTCAACCCTCATTTTTACATTTTCCAAATTCGATATTTTATTGTTATCGATATTATGTGTATATCGGAAACCAGAATAGTTATCGATAACTTGAAGCAAACTTGTTCTGCTCATGGTATAGGAGAACTTAAATACAAAATCAGAGGTCTCTAGCTCTTGTAGTCTCTGAGATCCACGCGTTCATACAGACGGACAGACAGAATGACGGACAGACAGACGGACAGACGGACATGGCTATATCGTCTCGGCTGTTGATGCTGATCAAGAATATATATACTTTATGGGGTCGGAGATGCTTCCTTCTGCCTGTTACATACTTTTGCACAAAACCATTATACCCTTATTTACCCATTTTATGGATTAAGGGTATAAAAACAGCACCAAAATGTTGGATGGCCACCCCCATGCGCCGTCTCCAAACTTGGTAGTGAGATGTATGGTAGCATCCCCTAAAAATATGCATCAAAGCATTAGATGCCATGCCAACCCATTTGTTGTTAATATAACTGGTGACATCCCCGAAATATCATCACCAACTCTTTGAGTGCACCACTGTCGCAGCCCTAAGCAATTGGGCCTTTTTATACACGATACCGAAGGTAAAGAGTATATTGGTTTTGTGCAATGTCCGTCATTGTGTCTGTCCGTCCGTATGGTTTCAAGCTTTTTCCACACCCTTCAAGCTAGAGATTTGAAACTTTCCTATTCTCTTTATCTATGGGATAGTAAATTAAAGTGTCAATATGGGGGCTCTACGATAACTGGGGGGCTGGCAAATCGATAAATTCGATAACTCAAAACCGATAAATCCACATATTTCGTACAACTTACAACTAGAACTACCAAATTTGGTGAGAAGATAGCTACTAGCAACCCTCAAAAAAATGCATCAAAAATTTTGGAGCCACGCCCACCCATTCCGCCCCCAGCCACCCGATCTTATCTCCCACAGTTTTTGAGCTATAGCCACCAAATTTGGTGCCAAGATAGGTCATAATGACCCCCCAAAACTGCATCAAAAGTTTGGATGCCACGCCCACCATTACTGCCCTAGCCGCCCCCATCCTCCCCAACGCTTCGTCAAAAACGGGAGTGCGTGCATCTTCCAGATTTGTGAAGCTAGAGCCACAAAATTTGGTAGGAAGATAGCTGGTAACGACCCCCAAAAATCTGCATCAAAGTTTTGGAGCCACGCCCACCCATTTCGTCCCCTTTTCCCCACTTTTTACAATTTTCAAGCTAGAGTCACCAAATTTGGTATGAAGATAGCAATTGACATTTTACAAAGATCTGCATCAACAATTTGGATGCCACACCCACCCAAACTACCCCCAGCCCCCTTTCCCCACCCTTTACAAACTTTAAGCTAGAGTCACCAAATTTGCAACGAAGACAGGTGTTGGAATGCCCATCTGCATCGAAGAATCGTTAAGGCAGCGATACCCCTGCCGCATCCGGACCCCTTTGCAATCAGGCCTGTTTTTACCGGTTTTAATACTGGTATCGAGTATACCGCAGTCGGTTGCATCTGACTGCAACGTTTCCGCTTGTTTTTACCCGTTTTTATAAAAACCATACAAAATAAAGTCAAGCGGGTCTTGTTGTATTGTTTTTAGTAGGATTGAAAAAGGCTGAAATATGCTTCAAACAGAAAGATAAACTAGGTGGATAGTGGTTGTCGGATGCTATTTCTCCGTCCTCTCACCTAAGAACACAAGATTTTTATGTTTGTACTTTCTTATCGTTAAGTTTGCTTTATTTAGTTACAATTTAGGAGCTGCTGAATTGAGTCTGCTGCCGGTAATGACGATGACTGCTGTAGTGTGATTTTTATGTTTGAAAAATTTTGAATTATTTTTTTTGCTGTTCGTGTCTATATTCTTGTTTGTGACATTTTATCTGTGTGACCGCACACTTTGTTGGAATCATAGACATACTATATCAGAATTATCTCAACTAGGTTTTCAGTTTAAGGCAACAATTTAATGGCTCCGCTGAAAATTCCAGCCAAATTCGGTTCAGTAATATTTTGATTTGCTCTCCAATTTCGTATCCTTGAAAGCAGTTTAGCGAACGTGCAATCAATAAAAGCACCCACGCACACAATGAGCACAATTTGCTCAAGCAGTTGCACGCATGTATTCGTGGCACACACTCATTTAAATAACCAGCAAATATTTCATTTGTTTTTTGCCCAGATGTTTTGCCATATAAATTTTGCTAATTGACATAGATATAAGCACACACGACGGTACACAAAGCAGGCCAGTGGACACAAACTAATGAATTTGACTTTATTTTAATTAAATTACCCGAGAATATTTTTTCGCGTTGGCTTCTCTACGTTACGCGTCTTTGTTCCAACTACTCAGCGAAACGCAACGATTTGTTCATGGGTCCTGGACGCCCCACAAAAAAAGCTTTTGCGCTTTCTCCCACTCTCTGTTTGATTCTCTTCGTCAATTCCATTCAGCAGGAATTAAAAAGCTTTGCTCTTACACTGTTGTCATGCTGATGACCCAGGCTCTCTCAGCACGTGCTTTGCTTAATGTTTAACGCTCTACTACTGTTGCTGTTGCTCTTCTGCTTACATGCGCTTTTCGTTTTGGTTTTCTATGCCAAATTCGCTGGCAAGGTTTACAAAAATGCAGCTGCAAGACGCCAATCTCCCAAAACATCTGATTCCAGTCAGTAATTGGACATGCGCAGTTTGATTTTTCCACCACGACGGTATGTGGTTGTATCCTTTCTTATACAGTCAGCCAAACATAATGGAATCTTACCAAGCTCAACACTTTGAAAATGAAAAAATTGGGTGATTGTTTTATTAAAACACTAGTAAGCGCCTCGCGTACTTCGCTGCGCCGATAGCTTACATAAATTTTAGCAATAGAAAGTAGATATATAATAAATAAAATTGAAAATATTTAGCAACATATTAAAGAAATTTATTTAATATTCTCTTTCCACGCCACCATTGAGGGAGAGAACCAGGCATGTCATTATACTCGTTACCGAAGGTAAGGAGTACATTGGTTTTATACAATGTCCGTCGTGGTGTCTGTCCGTCCGTATGTGTGCAAGTTTTTTCCACACCCTTCAAGCTAGAGACTTGAAACTTTCCAATTCGCTTTATCTATGGGATAGTAAATTAAAGTGTCAAGATGGGAGTTCTACGATAGCTGGGGGGCTAGAAAATCGATAAAATCGATAGCTGAAAACCGGTGAATCCACATATTTTGCACATCCTTACAGATAGATCTACCAAATTTGGCAAGAAGATAGCTACTAGCAGCCCCAAAAAAAACGGCATCAACAATTTTTTAGCCACGCCCACCAATAATGCCCTAGCCGCCCCAACGCTTCGTCAAAAACGGGAATGCGTGTATCTTTCAGAGTTGTGGAGCTAGAACCACCACATTTGGCAGGAAGATAGCTGGCAACGACCCCCAAAAATCTGCATTAAAGTTTTGAAGCCACGTCCACCCATTCCGCCCTTTTCCAACTTTTTACAAACTTTGAGCTAGAGTCACCAAATTTAGTATAAAGATAGCAATTGACATTCCACACAGATCTGCAGCAAATATTTGGATGCCACACCCACCCATACCACCCCCAGCCCCCCTTTCTTCATGTATTACAAACTTTCTTTATAAACGACATTGGTTGTTTTTCCGTCAGGTGCTAACACAACTAAAGGCCCAACCAAACGATGCTTACGTGCTTAAAGCATCGCAGCACGCAAAGTTTCAACATGTGCCCAAACGATGCTTACGCACGGTTTCGTTCAGTTTCAGTTTTTAACGAATGCTTATACGCCTTAAGCATAGTTTCACTGAAATGAAACCATGCTTAAATGCTTAACGCTATAGAGCTGTCGCTGCTTTTTATACCCTTAACCCATAAAATGGGTAAATAAGGGTATAATGGTTTTGTGCAAAAGTATGTAACAGGCAGAAGGAAGCATCTCCGACCCCATAAAGTATATATATTCTTGATCAGCATCAACAGCCGAGACGATATAGCCATGTCCGTCTGTCCGTCTGTCTGTCCGTCTGTCCGTCTGTAATGCTCTTCGTTCATTCTTGCTACGATGCTCTAAGCACGTAAGCATCGTTTGGTTGGGCCTTAAAATTTTTGATGAACTGACTCTTGAGCAGGCTACATAAAATTGGCCATGAGAGAAACAATCGTGTCTTAAGTCTAGTCCGGCTAATTTAAGAGTCTGTCCCTGTGACTTACTTATGGTTAGAGCAAAGCAAACTTTTAAAGGAAATTGCAAATTTTATACCCTTCACACATGTGAAACAGAGTATATTGAGGTTTTCATTAATCTGTAACGCCTGAATGAATGATGGGAGACCACCTAAACCATATATCAAAATGATCAGGACGACCTCAGGAATTGATTTCCGCGTGTCCGTCCGTCCGTCTGTCCGTCTGTTTCAACACGATTTCCGGCTAAACTGCTGAACCGATCTTGATGAAACTTTTACAGATTGCTTAGATCATGTCGGGATTGTTCACTATGAAATTTCATCCCGCTGGAGCTGGAGCATTCTACGACATAGCCACCATACAAATGCACCATATCGTACTATCAAAAATTAAGAATAAAACAAGTAAGAAGGCTCTAGTCGGGAGAGCCCGACTAGAAGATACCCTGAACCCAGTTGCAATAAATTTTATGTAAGACTTTGGTGTACTGACTTAGCTTCAATCGATTAAGTTCAATATCTACGGTATTTCTTAAGCGATTTGGACGAAATTTGAAGAAAAGTTCAATCAATACCCATTACGTCAAACCTCAATTTTAGATTTTCCAAATTCGATATTTTTGTTATCGATATTATGTGTATATTGGAAACCAGAATAGTTATCGATAATTTGAAGCAAACTTGTTCTGCTCATGGTATAGGAGAACTTATATCCCAAATCTGAAGTCTCTAGCTCTTGTAGTCTCTGAGATCAACGCGTTCATACAGACGGACATAAGGACAGACAGACAGACGGACAGACGGACATGGCTATATCGTCTCGGCTGTTGATGCTGATCAAGAATATATATACTTTATGGGGTCGGAGATGCTTGCTTCTGCCTGTTACATACTTTACAGGTGAACCAATCTTTATGTTGAGGCAAGCCTGCCGGATTTAATGAATTAATAATCTCGACGGGGTACTGAACTGCATCTTCGACTTCAGTCACAGAATCAATAGAGTTATATGTAATTTCTTCACTTTGAAATGATCTTATTAAAAACTCGTTTATTTCCAATACATTGTCATTTCTCACACTCAAAATAGCACATTCTGAAAACTATTCGAGTAATTTTTGAGAGATATATGTAATATCCAAAAATATGTTTAGAGTTAGCTCTTCAATACTTTTCACAACATGACACAAAGTTGATGGTAAAGCTATTTTGCCATCATGGGTTGGAAATAATCCATTTCCTATTTGAAGAAGCATTTCTGCAAATTCACCAGCTATGCTATCACTCACACCAGTGCACTCGCATATTTTTCGTTAATGCAATTTTCTGTATTTTGGGCCACAAATTTGAAGACTTTAAGCACGCATTTATTTCATCTGCTCTTGTTCCTCTGGGGATCACTGGAGGAGTTTGTCGAAAATCACCAACTAG
This sequence comes from Scaptomyza flava, assembly GCA_030179655.1. Classification (NCBI taxonomy): domain Eukaryota; kingdom Metazoa; phylum Arthropoda; class Insecta; order Diptera; family Drosophilidae; genus Scaptomyza; species Scaptomyza flava. The sequence goes on along the minus strand of JARNME010000404.1, from coordinate 34,929,332 downwards.
GAGAACAGTTATGCCACCCATTAGGTATTAACTATCTCGAATGTCTTTCAAAGATCGATCTACAGCTTCAAAAGCACCTTTATGGCCCATAGTACACTCATCCCAAACAATAAGCTTGAAATCTTCGAGCACAGCTCCATATTATATTGCTTTGAAATTGAGCAATGTTGTGCTTCTAAATGAAACAAATTAAATGGAATATTTAGAGTAAAATGCGCTGTGCGACCACCATTTAGTAAAGTGGCTGCGATACCGGAAGAAGCAATGGCCAATGCAATTTATTTACTTTGCCGTATTTTGCCAATAATAAATTTAAAAGAAACGTTTTACTTGTTCCACCAGGTGCATCTAAAAAATAGATTTCACCTTTTTCAGCTTCAACGCTATGTAGTATCTTTTCGTAAACTTGTTTTTGCTCAGCAGTAAGGAGTAGTTCATTATTAACAATAAAATTATCGCAATTTTCATAATTTGTTTCTCTATGATATTCATTATTTGGAACAATTTCCTCGGATCTGATTGGTAGTGGAAGTCCATAATAAGTCAAGTTTTGATCACCTATAGACAGTACAATATCTTCAATGTAAATAATACATTTATTAAAAGCACTATTCATAATACTTTGATCAATATTTCTGTCTTGTTAAATATGAAAGGCTCTTAAAATATCTTCTGAGAAACTCTCTTTATAAGTATTTCAAAGTTTAAGAGCATCTGAAATTTGACAAAATACTAACATAATTGCAAAAAGTTCTCTCATTTTTGTAGGATTTTGACATATGACAGCTTCGGCTATAGTTGAATCCCAGTGCTTATCATCTCCTAGTAATCTTAGAGCTTTACACGCCAATTGAAATGATGCTTATTCTATACCGTTAACGGTTTGTAAATTTGAAAATTAAGTTGGGCATCTTACAAAATGTAGTACAATTTTTTTTACTGTAAAAGTCTTAAATAGTCTTTATTAAGTTCAGGAAAATTTGGAAAAACATGCCCTCGTTTTCTTCTTGGCAATTCTTTATTGTTCCATGTAAAATACGATGGAGCTTCACAAGTTAAAAGGGTTATTGAAAACTCATCTTGTGTGTGGGTGTAATGCTTAATCTGTCAAGTAATTGTTGCGGATTATTGGGATTAAATATTTTCTAAATGAACAGCTAAGTGTGTAACAGCCGGAAAACGTTCATGTATGGGAAATACAAGGATTCTATATACCGCTTTTGAGGTACTTATGTAACGGCCACTTTCTTACATGTTAATTTCATTACGTTGGTTTTCAAGAGTAAATGATGCTTGATCACTGCCCTTGTTAATTATAATAATATTTACATATGTATTTAATAGACTTTACAGAACTACAAAACTCAACATTTATGTGAGCTTCAAATGTTCTCAAATGTACACACCCAACGATTATCTATACCTTTCTTCTTTTTCCTCATCACCAACAAAATAAATGTGAAGAAACTCCATTTTTTAATTTGGCAGAGGTCCTACACTACCAATTAAGTGATACACATGTCCTTGGACTTTAAAGGTTGACCAACTTTCGTTTATAATTTTTGAACTTCCAAAAGAAGTCATTTGAAAGCAGCAGTTATACTTTCTTATGCGATCAATGAAATGATCATGCTTGGGATGTTCACCAATTATTAAGCTTTTAAGTGGATCAGGCAAACTTTAATTTTGTGAAAGTTTAACTTTTCCTGCCTTGCAACAGATACCCAGAGGCGCATTTTTCAATTTTAAAGCATTACAATTTTTGCATATCAAATTCATTCTACCAAGTTGAGTAATTTTAGCTGACTTGTAAGCTATTTCAAAATCATATTTTAAGACAGAAAAGGCCTTAACACTCAGGGGCTGTTTACGAAAATGGGCGCCCTAGGCCTGACTAATTTAGCGCCCCCTGTGCTTCATAAAATAATCGAATAAGCAAAGGATAGAATTAATAATTTTTTTAGTCAAGAATTAGGCGCACGCTTTCTCGCTTTCAAGCGTGCGAATTTATCTATGATTGCATCGGTCTCTGCCATATCCACAAGCTCTGAGTTTGCAGATAAGAAAGCGAGACTAGAGAGCCGGCTCTGACCCTTCGTATTTCTTAAATAAGTTTTAATCCTTTTCAACGTTGAAAAGGAACGTTCTCCGGTTTTGTTGCTTAAGAAAAGGGTGAGATACATCCGAAAAACAACATCCATGTTCGGAAATGTTGCAACAATATTTTTCTCCCGAATAATCTTGAAAAATGTTCCAATGTTGTATTGCTCCTCCGTCAATCCGATTTCCCGGATAAAATTCCGGAAATGTTAACATTCCTCGCGAAAATCGACATCAAGATCGGTGGAGTGTGTCGTCTGTAAGTCTACGCACTGTGCGATGATCTCTGCATCCGCAAGTGATGGCAAACGGCTGAGAAAGCCAAAGCGAGTGTTGACGTTCTTGTAAGCGAGGCTTCTCTTTTCTAATTCGCTTGACAATCGATCGAGTATGACGAGAAATGTCTTTACACGCATGTTTTGTTTCCCGTCCAATATCGCTTCATTGCCGTTTGCCTCGTCGAACCGAATAGTCCTTCTGCTGCTCCGCTGATTTTAATGCGCATATTCGTTGCATTGAGATAGCTCTTTTGCTTTCTCTTCATAATGGTCGAAACGATCACGCAAATCGACAACAAATGCTTGGAGGGCATCATAAAGTTGTACGACTGTGGTCAAATCGATGTTGACACGTTGAAGACTTTTATTGGCTTTTTCGAATCGCTCCAAAATATCGCTAAAAGTCACAGCAATTATAGTTATGCCACCCATTAGGTATTAACTATCTCGAATGTCTTTCAAAGATCGATCTACAGCTTCAAAAGCACCTTTATGGCCCATAGTACACTCATCCCAAACAATAAGCTTGAAATCTTTGAGCACAGCTCCATATTATATTGCTTTGAAATTGAGCAATGTTGTGCTTCTAAATGAAACAAATTAAATGGAATATTTAGAGTAAAATGCGCTGTGCGACCACCATTTAGTAAAGTGGCTGCGATACCGGAAGAAGCAATGGCCAATGCAATTTATTTACTTTGCCGTATTTTGCCAATAATAAATTTAAAAGAAACGTTTTACTTGTTCCACCAGGTGCATCTAAAAAATAGATTTCCCCTTTTTCTGCTTCAACTCTATGTAGTATTTTTTCGTAAACTTGTTTTTGCTCAGCAGTAAGGAGTAGTTCATTATTAACAATCAAACTATCGCAATTTTCATAATTTGTTTCTCTATGATATTCATTATTTGGAACAATTTCCTCGGATCTGATTGGTAGTGGAAGTCCATAATAAGTCAAGTTTTGATCACCTATAGACAGTACAATATCTTCAATGTAAATAATACATTTATTAAAAGCACTATTCATAATACTTTGATCAATATTTCTGTCTTGTTAAATATGAAAGGCTCTTAAAATATCTTCTGAGAAACTCTCTTTATAAGTATTTCAAAGTTTAAGAGCATCTGAAATTTGACAAAATACTAACATAATTGCAAAAAGTTCTCTCATTTTTGTAGGATTTTGACATATGACAGCTTCGGCTATAGTTGAATCCCGGTGCTTATCATCTCCTAGTAATCTTAGAGCTTTACACGCCAATTGAAATGATGCTTATTCTATACCGTTAACGGTTTGTAAATTTGAAAATTAAGTTGGGCATCTTACAAAATGTAGTACAATTTTTTTTACTGTAAAAGTCTTAAATAGTCTTTATTAAGTTCAGGAAAATTTGGGAAATCATGCCCTCGTTTTCTTCTTGGCAATTCTTTATTGTTCCATGTAAAATACGATGGAACTTCACAAGTTAAAAGGGTTATTGAAAACTCATCTTGTGTGCTCAGTTCAAAGAAAGCTAGCAAAGTTGTTTTGGGTGTAATGCTTAATCTGTCAAGTAATTGTTGCGGATTATTGGGATTAAAATATATCCGTTGACCGTTATCGAAATGAACAGCTAAGTGTGTAATAGCCGGAAAACGTTCATGTATGGGAAATACAAGGATTCTATATACCGCTTTTGAGCTACTTATGTAAATGATGCTTGATCACTGCCCTTGTTAATTATAATAATATTTACATATGTATTATTCAAATGTTCTCAAATGTACACACTCAACGATTATCTATACCTTCCTTCTTTTTCCTCATCTCCAACAAAATAAATATGAAGAAACTCCATTTTTTAATTTGGCAGAGGTCCTACACTACCAATTAAGTGATACACTTGTCCTTGGACTTTAAAGGTTGACCAACTTTCGTTTATAATTTTTGAACTTCCAAAAGAAGTCATTTGAAAGCAGCAGTTATACTTTCTTATGCGATCAATGAAATGATCATGCTTGGGATGTTCACCAATTATTAAGCTTTTAAGTGGATCAGGCAAACTTTAATTTTGTGAAAGTTTAACTTTTCCTGCCTTGCAACAGATACCCAGAGGCGCATTTTTCAATTTTAAAGCATTACAATTTTTGCATATCAAATTCATTCTACCAAGTTGAGTAATTTTAGCTGACTTGTAAGCTATTTCAAAATCATATTTTAAGACAGAAAAGGCCTTAACACTCAGGGGCTGTTTACGAAAATGGGCGCCCTAGGCCTGACTAATTTAGCGCCCCCTGTGCTTCATAAAATAATCGAATAAGCAAAGGATAGAATTAATAATTTTTTTAGTCAAGAATTAGGCGCACGCTTTCTCGCTTTCAAGCGTGCGAATTTATCTATGATTGCATCGGTCTCTGCCATATCCACAAGCTCTGAGTTTGCAGATAAGAAAGCGAGACTAGAGAGCCGGCTCTGACCCTTCGTATTTCTTAAATAAGTTTTAATCCTTTTCAACGTTGAAAAGGAACGTTCTCCGGTTTTGTTGCTTAAGAAAAGGGTGAGATACATCCGAAAAACAACATCCATGTTCGGAAATGTTGCAACAATACTTTTCTCCCGAATAATCTTGAAAAATGTTCCAATGTTGTATTGCTCCTCCGTCAATCCGATTTTCCGGATAAAATTCCGGAAATGTAAACATTCCTCGCGAAAATCGACATCAAGATCGGTGGAGTGTGTCGTCTGTAAGTCTACGCACTGTGCGATGATCTCTGCATCCGCAAGTGATGGCAAACGGCTGAGAAAGCCAAAGCGAGCGTTGACGTTCTTGTATGCGAGGCTTCTCTTTTCTAATTTGCTTGACAATCGATCGAGTATGACGAGAAATGTCTTTACACGCATGTTTTGTTTCCCGTCCAATATCGCTTCATTGCCGTTTGCCTCGTCGAACCGAATAGTCCTTCTGCTGCTCCGCTGATTTTAATGCGCATATTCGTTGCATTGAGATAGCTCTTTTGCTTTCTCTTCATAATGGTCGAAACGATCACGCAAATCGACAACAAATGCTTGGAGGGCATCATAAAGTTGTACGACTGTGGTCAAATCGATGTTGACACGTTGAAGACTTTTATTGGCTTTTTCGAATCGCTCCAAAATATCGCTCCAAGTCACAGCAATTTTAGCGGTCTCGAGCAAACCAAATTGTTGCGACAATCCTTCTGCCTCGGCTTTTGTGGATGGTTTTGGAACTATTTTCTGCAATATCTTCGAGAGCGTCTCGCAGACTCTCCCACGATTTCATGAGTGCTCGACATGCTTCCGCTCTTGCTGACCATCTTGTGCCGGACAGACTTTTTGGCAAGAGCGCTCCAGGCTCATTCTCGACCTTCGATTTTATTTGTGCCCACCTGGCCGTAGATGCACTAAAGAATGTGTAGACGTGTTGCACGAACATAAAAAATCTGGTTGCTCTCGAACAGCAATCAGCAGCTGCTTGACCTACTAAATTGAGGGAATGCGCTGCGCGCGGGACGTAAATCGCTAAAGGATTAATTTTGGCTTGTACCCCACCGTAACAACCCGACATATTGCTCGCATTGTCGTATGATTGTCCACGGCAATCTTTTTATTTGGATATCTTGGTCAAACAATACCTGCATAATCGCCTGCTCTATCTTAGTAGCGTGGTGACCTTCAATAGGTATAAATTACAAAAAACGTTCTACGGGCTCTCCGTTCTTGCAAACGTACCGGATAATGAACGTTAGCTGATCTGAATGTGAAATATCAGGAGTGGAATCTACACTGATCGCATAATATTTAGAGGCCTTTACATCCAAGATAAATTTTTAACAGCTCATTGTATATCATCGCAATAAATTCTTCGCAAATATCCTTAGAAAAATACGATACGTTTCGTCTTCTGGATTTCCGAATCGATCTATATGACTTTGGAGAAATGGATCGTTACGAGCCATCAATTCGAGAATACCTAAATAATTTCCATTGCTGACCGATCCAAATTTCTCGTCTGTTCCTCGAAAAGGGTTGCAAGAAACTTTATAGCAATTATATCGGGATTCAATACTTGTAGCCAGTAATTACATTCTTGAAGGTGTTGCATATGTAACTTGCTGTCAATCTTTCCCAATATATTTCCTCGCAGCACATGCTTTTGTGTATTTTCTCGATGACCACGACTTCTCTCGTGCTCAGCTATTCGCACATCATTTTTTCAATCGTTGAAGCCTTCTGTAAACGCGTTCATTGACGTCGAGAATACCATGCAAGGTATGCAATATACGCAACCTTTCGAGTGGGAATATGCTTACCATTCTCGTCGGTGGATTTCACCATTTGATGTTTTTTGGAAAACATTTGCGCCGTACAATATCTTGATTTTGACCCATAATCGCGTTTCGAAGCCTGAAAATTATTCGATTTCGGATCCTTTTGCTCTAACGGATTTCGTAAAATGATATCAATCATTTCCGAATTTCTTGCTGGCCACAAACCAGGATCAGAAAAATCACCATCGCAACAAGTTTCAGCTGCAGAAGTTTCAGATTTCGTAACTTCGTCGAATATTTCCTCCACCTCTTCATTTTCGACAACAGGCTCTACATGCAAACGTGGTATTTTCTAAAATCAGGAGAATGTGGGAAAAAATTGCAGGATACGGTAAGGCAGGAAATATACATCAGACTGCGATATTTAAAAAACATTTTTTATTTTTCCAATCGCCAACGAAGATAAACGGAAATTACAAACGTCCTCGAAAGATGAAGGTTTTCAAACCAATTAGAAAGGTTTCCTCATTATTTTTGCCAATTTTGCTTTTGAGACCCACAGGATTCTTTGCTAAGCTTCATCTTATACTTTTACGAGTGATTGTAATTAACTTTTTCAAATTTAAAATTTTATAAAACGTTAATATATTAATATAACAGTCTTTTATGTATGTAAAATGAATTGTCCGGGTTCGTCGAATAGTTACCTCGCCCGAACCCTCAGCTGCAGCAGAACTGGATGCTTGCGCCGTTGCTTGAACTGTTTCTCGATTCGAGAAAAAACTTTAAATTCGTGGAATTTTTTTGGTTAGAAGGGACTCTTTTTCCTTCTTTTCTATCGTCAATTTACGGCGCTTTGCGCCACTCATTTTATTGACGCTCATTTGCCCTTGTTCAGCTGTACGCTGTACTACAAGGTTGGGTAGGATTAGTAGGAAATTATTTCGCGGATATATTTAACAAAAACAAAGAATTGAGCTGTTCAGCAATATTCTGATTATCTCATTCTTTCATTGAATATTGATGGTCGCCGATCGGTACTTGTACACAGGGTTTGCAATAACTACTACTGAGGAGCACGATCGAGTAAAAATATTGCTGTGCTCTCGCTACTGCTCTGACTTTTGATTTCATCTGTAGCAGAGCCATAGCCGAACGACGAAAAAGTATATGCTCAGAGAAAATAACGGTGCTTTACGAAACAGCTACTGAAAGAACGATCACAGAATTGAAGCAAAAACTAACGAATAAGTATATGCTCTGCTCTCGTTGTAGTCTTGTCGCTTAATAGTCGGTAGCAACAGCAATAGCAATAAATGAAACGTTTTGCTATGCTTAGATTTAGCAGTAGCCGAAAAAAAAAGCGAGATGAGAAAGTGAAAAAGTGTAACGGCTCTTGTCTGTGTTTCTTTTTGCTGCACTTCTGTGATCGTTCTTTCAAACGCTGTTTCGTAAAGCACCGTTATTTTCTCTGTAACAGACGAGAGCCGTAGCACATACAACTTTTTGGCTACTGCTTCAGCTACGCATAGCAAAACGTTTCATTTCTTGCTATTGCTATTGCTACCGACTATGAAGCGACGAAACTTCAACGAGAGCAGAGCGGATCATACAATTTTCGTTGTTCGGGTATGGCTCTGCTATAGATTAAATCAAATTTTCGACTTTCGCCAGCTCGTGGCGCCCCCTCTGCCACGGCGCCCTAGGCCCGGACCTAAATGGCCTAGTGCATAAACCACCCCTGTTAACGCTCCATGCAAGCAAAGGCCTTCATTGACGTGCACCAAGATTATTAGGCTGATGTCTTCTCACTGCAACCTTAATGAGTTTCAGAATTATTAGCCTGAAATTTTTTTGATGCTTCCCCTATTGATATCACCTTTTTTTCAAATGAATGTTTTCGTTCCTTTTCTTTCTGCTTTGTCGGTGTACCGACTAGGTCTTTTAACGGGAGTTTTAACTTATTCAGTTTTAAATTCACTTGACGTATCACATCTTGAGTTAATACTTCCTCTAAAGGAATAAAAACATCAAAATGTCAATTTATTAATGGACCGGTAAAACGCAATCTTTTTACCGGATGCATATTATTTCCGAGTGCTTGTAATAAGTTTCCATTTTGAAAAACTTGGAAATTTACAGCATAAATTGAAGCTCACATGCAGTACCAGAAGAATATGAATTTGACATAGCGCACTCATATTGTTCAGAAGAGCTTTAACTCTCCATTTAAGTTCATGCTGAAGCAAGCAAAAGTTTCCAAGTTGGTTGCAATATAGGCTACAATATGTTGGCGTCTGGTGCCATAGAAGCCTTGCCTACCAAATAAAAGGTAGGAAAAAGATCAAACAAGTAAGAAGGCTCTAGTCGGGAGAGCCCGAAACCAGAAAAGTTATCGATAATTTGAAGCAAACTTGTTCTGCTCATGGTATATGAAAGCTTATATACAAAATTTGAAGTCTCTTGCTCTTATAGTCTCTGAGATCCACGCGTTCATACAGACGGACAGACGGACATGGCTATATCGTCTCGGCAGTTGATGCTGATCAAGAATTTATATACTTTATGGGTTCGAAGATGCTTCCTTGGAAGTATAGAATTTAATAAAATTGAATATACCAACTTATATTATTTCAATAGAATATTCAGACTGCTTAGTTTTATTTGATTTTTAAATGCATTTAAGCAGCGTCTATATAACTATTATATAATATGCAAAATAGAAGACAACTATATATAATGTTGCTTAAATTATTAAGTCGAAAATCGACTTAATTTTCTTGTGTTTAAAAAAGAACAAAAGCAGTTAAAATACGTTGATCTTTATTTAAATATTTAAATAATAGCAATTAATTAATTAATTAATTATTATAACTTATCATTAAATCGTATATATATATATATATATATATATATATATATATATATATATATATATATATATATATATATATATATAATATATATATATATATAAATATATATATTTAGGGTTGGCAGCTCTAGCAAAGCTAGCAGCTGATGTTAATGCTGACGACTATCATATAAGTAAATTACAATAATCGATAGTACATCTTTTTAGGAGCCCTTTAAGTAAAAAATTATGTATCGAATATGTTAGATATTGCTGAAAAACAGACTCCATCTTCATGCAATAAAAAGGCAGTTTGATTTGGTCTCGGTACTTGTTCAATAAAATAATATTTTATTTCTTTTATATACTTGCTGCGTCTTGCCACTTCAACTATACACACACACGAATGAATCGAGCGAACTAGAGTGAGTCGAACAAGAGCGATCGAATGCAAACCGAGAGAACATTTACAGTTACTGCTCTCTTTCATTCTATTCCCTTCGCGATGCTTGTCCCTTTTGCCGCTTACACATACTTAGCGCAACAGAGGTTAGATAAATTAAATAAAGTAATTATTGTTTTTGTAAAAAAAACGACTTTATTGTGTAAATGCTGTTTAAGAACTAAATTAAGACAGAATAAACTTTAAGCTAGAGACCGCTCAATGTAGACGTCGCCGCTGCCGTTGTCGCCGCTGTAGTTGTCGCCGCTGCTGCCGTTGTCGCTGGCTTGCATCTTTGGGTGTTGAATTACCGAACTCGGTCCCACGGTGGTGCTCGTTGTATAACGCGCAGGCCGTTGGACCCATGCAGGTGCATGTTGGTAAATGCTGACGCGGCGCACGTGGCGGATGTGCTCCACGCGCTGTCGTCGTGATTACGCTTTGGCGTTTGTAATAATTGTTCTTAACTCCTCCCCCTTTAAACGCGGACGTCCTCGGTCGCGATGTAGAAGCGCTTTTGGGTTTTGTTGTCTGCCAAACTTGTCTCTTTTATCTCTTCTTCAGTGTTATTTGATGTTTTTCTGGGTGATTTTTGTTTCCATACCCATGCTGCGATAATGGCCAGTATCGACATCAGAATTCCAGAGAGTGACAGGCTGATAGCCGTTGCTTTAAAATTCGCCGTTCTCAGCATCTCCAGTTTTCTCGTATTGTTGATGTTTACTTCTTTTAGCATTTGAAGGGACAATACTTCCTCGATGCTGGTTTTATCCGCCAACATTTGAAAGAGTGGGGGAGTCGCTTCTGCGTAGATTGATTCTTTAGCCTCGTATTCGTCTTCGTCGATTCTTACTGTAGAGTGTTGGAATTGAATTAGATAAGTTCCTTGTAGTTTCTTCATGATTTGGTATGTGTTGGCTGTTTATGTTTTTATATTGTGGTTTGCGATTTTGCAAAAGCGGAGTTATACAAGTGTTCTTACTTAAGTTTAAAATGTTGTATTTATTACAAATGGTTTTATCGCTATGTGTTTCACAATTTTTAATTTGGGCATATACAGTTTTGTTGCACATTATAATTTTTTCATATTTAATTTCATTTATCGTGCTACCTTTTTTTACAGGTTTTATTATCATTGACAGGCAGGGTTCTTTTTCGATTAAAGGTATGTTTATCATGTAGAGTAAATTTTTGCCATTTGTGGCTATTTTTGTTTTTGCAAATTCTAATAGTTCTTCTACATTGATGAAAATGCCTTCCTCGTTATCTAATATTTCTTCTACTTTAGTGACCTCTGCTTCTGACAGTAATATGGAGTTTACAGTATTGGTTTTAGCCCAGTTTAGTGCATGGATTAAATTGGTTAGATCATCTTTTAAGGTTTGTAATTTGAATCTTAATATGTCTATTGCTTCTTCTCTTAATGTCTTATCATTTTGGGTGGATTTTATTATGACATTGGTTATTTTACTTAATTCATTCATTCTATTGTTTAGGACTCTGTTAATGACTACTTGTCTATTGTTATTTTCTAGTTGTTCGTTGATTTTTGCTGTTATAATTTCGTAATCGTTTTTGTCCGGCGTGCCGGCCAACCACTTCCATGCTGTCCCTAATGCATCTATAGACCTAGTCGCCCTTCTAGTAGGTTTAAGTCTACGTAGATCACTTTTTATTGTCTCACACGCCGGATATCTCAATCGGTGATTCCAAAAAAGTATGATCCACAAACAGATTCAAAACATTAATCATATGGTCAGATGCCCCTGAATCTAATATAAAGGATACTTCACCTCCTCGCTCAATATTTTCTACTCGCTTTAGCATAAAAGCAAAACCACTACTAGCCTGTGCTGTTGCTACCTGTACTTGTTTATCTTTTTCATTATTTTGAGTAGTTTTCTTAAAAGCAAAACAGTTCTTTTTAAAGTGTCCTTTCTTGCCACAATGATGGCTCTTCATTTGAGCTTTGAAATTCTTTTTATACGGCTTAGACTTCGATTTATTAACTTCTCTTTTCTTATTCTCCCATTTATTAACTGAAACAGCTTGCAAAACTTTAGCACTAGTGTCTCTACTTGCCCTGTTTAACTTGGTTTCACAGGCAAGATAAAGCATTTGAAGCGAAAAGACGTGTTTGTTTGTGCGCTGCGTTATTTTCACTTATCCCGACTAATCTTACGTATATAAATTGGTTAACGAATCCTAATAAAAAACTTTTCATATTGGTTCACAAAATGGCAGCATATCTGTTCCATATATTTAAATAAATAATACGAAAAAGTATAAAAACTTCTTTCCTGGCTTAGCGCGGCAAAAATTAACTTCAAAACAACAATAACAATCTGAGAGAGTTAGTCTTATAAGCTGTCAGCCGAAACACTCGAAACACAAAACACAAAAAAAAAAAAAAAAACAAAAAAAAACTGCATAAGCATAAGCACAAAGAATAATCGCGAGTGAGTAAGAACGCAATGTCGAAAACAGCCGCGAAACGTGTGCGAAGCGAGTCGACCGCTGATATTGCTGGCCGCTCTGATGCACTTTCTCCACTGCTGGTTGAGCTGATCAACGCACGGTTCTCTGAATAGGCGAAGCTCATCAGTATGAACATTCGTGAAGCTGAGGGGAGAATTTTGAAGGAGCTCGACACCAAGCTCAATGGCATTGCAGGTGAGCTTGAGCTACTAGCCAAGAGAGTCCAGCATCTTGAGGATGAAAACATTCAGGCACTGCGGGAAAGGGTGTCGGATCTTGAAGCAAAACTGGGAGCTCGGCAGTTGGCAGAGGAGAATGCCAAAATATTCGCATTCATGGTATCCCAATGAGAGAGAATGAAAACTTGAAAACCATGTTATGTCCCCATATAAACAAAATAATAAATTTATATTTATTAAGCGGGGTATAAAATCAGTTAGCTTGAGTGTTGCATCAATAACATATTTGGTGTCTTTGTCACCAATTACGTTTATTTAATACTCTTATTATAAGAATGCTTATTTCAGCTCAAAGGCTGATCGAACTCATATTTTCGTTATCGATCTATCGAGTAGCAGAACGATACCTCGCTACTCAAATTCCGATGGCGTTGCCAGATATTTGGACCGCTACAGTACTCCCCTTAGGGAGATTCCAGAGGCTGCTTAACGGCGTCAGTGCGTATGAATACATGAGTGCAGCTATCAATTCCTTTCAACAGAAACATCTTTTGTTTGGTGTGATGTGCTGTTGCCGTTGGTCGAATTTTCTTCATGTGTTCTCGAAAAGTGCTTAAGAAGGTTGTGGGGTGTACTGTTTCGTCCGAATCAGCGAAAAATTCGTTTGGTAGTCGAATGGGTGCTCCATATAACATCTCCGCTGCGGATGCTTTGATGTCTTCCTTGAAACAAGTGCGAAGTCCAAGCAGCGCAGTTGGCAGTAGTTGTGGCCATGGCGTTTCGCTGTTACACATTAATGATGATTTAAGGGACCTGTGCCACCTTTCTATAAGACCGTTTGACTGTGGATGGAACGCCGTCGTGTGTATGTGCTTACTTCCAATCAGGTTTGCAAGCTGCTTGAACAATGCCGACTCAAATTGAGTGCCTTGATCTGTCGTAATCGTTTTGGGAGATCCGAATCGAGAAATCCATTGAGTCCAAAACGCCGTGGCTATTGTCTCAGCGGTAATGTTTGAGAGTGGTACCGCTTCTGGCCAACGCGAAAATCGATCTATCATCGTCAAAAAATATCGAAAATTTTGCTGTAAGGGCATCACAATAATATCCAGGTGGACGTGATCAAATCAGCCGTGTGGAACATTGATCTTCTCTGGAGAAAGATGATTGTGTTTGTGGATCTTCGAGCGTTGGCATGGAAGGCAAGACCTGCTCCATTGGAGAACATCTTTATTCATTGAGGGCCAAACAAACTTCTGTCGTACTTGACGCACTGTTGCTCGCCCACTGGGATGTGACAAGTTATGGATATGCGCAAAAACCTTGTTGCGCAGAGATTTCGGTATATACGGACGAACGGTTCCTGTAGATACATCGCAGTAAAGTGAGGTGTTATTATCGAATTGGACATTCTGCAGTTTTAAAGATTTTGAATCTTGCAGTAGTTGTGCCAGATCAGAATCCGAAGCTTGTTCTTCTTCAACTTGTGGTAAACTGATTGCTGTAGGCATTGTTATTGCGCACAACCTTGAGAAGGCGTCTGCGACTGTATTTTCAGACCCTTTTACGTGTAGAATTGTCGTGGAGAATTGGGAGATGAAACTTAAATGACGCATTTGTCGGGGAGATGCTTTTTCTGGTCGTTGTTGAAATGCATAAACAAGCGGCTTGTGGTCGGTTTTAATAATTAAAATGCGGCCGTCGACAAGATGTTTAAAGTATTTTATGGCCTCAAAAATAGCCAGTAACTCCCGATCGTACGTAGAATAATTCTTCTCTGTAGTGCTCAACTTTTTGGAAAAAAAATCCAAGTGGCCTCCACTCGTCGTCTACTCGCTGTTCTAATGCTGCTCCGATTGCGCAATCCGATGCGTCGCACACCAACTGGAGTTCAGATTTGGGAGTTGGAAAGGACAGGAGCGTAGCGTCTGCAACACTTTTTTTGCATGCCTCAAAAGCTAAAACGAATTCTGGTGTCCACTCAATTTTGCGTTGATCATTTTTTTTAACATCTTTTAGCAACTCAGAAAGCGGCGCTTGTATATGTGATGATCGAGCTATACATTTGCGATAATAGTTTATGACGCCCAAAAATCGACCCAGTTGGCTGATAGTGTCCGGACGAATATAGTTGTTAATTGCCTCTATGCGCTCGGATGGTGGTTTTATACCATGTTCGTTGACTGTGTAGCTGAGAAAATTTACTTGAGATTGCGCTAGCTGACATTTGCTCAGGTTGATACTTAGACCATGCTTCTGAAGAACTTTTAGAACAGATCGAAGGTGTTGCTCGTGTTCGGCGATGGAAGATGACATTATTAAAATATCGTCTATATAGCAATATACAAAATCCATGCCACGGAATATGTTATCCATGAAACGCTGAAACGTTTGAGTTGCATTTTTCAAACCGAATGGCATGTACTGAAATTCTATCAATTCGAACGGTGTGCAAACGGCTGTTTTACAGATGTCCTCTTCTGCCATGGGTATTTGGTAGTATGCTTTTACCAAATCCAGCGTTGAGAAAATGTTTTTCCCATGCAGCTGCTCAGTAAAGTCGTGGATATGAGCGATCGGATAGCGATCTGGTACAGTTATTGCATTCAGCTTCCGATAATCTCCGCATGCTCGCCAGCCGCCATCTTTCTTGGTCACCATGTGTAATGGGCTGGACCACGGACTTTTTGATGGACGACATATGCCTTGCTCGATCAGGAAGTTGATTTCTTTCTTGGCAGTGGCAAGTTTCTCACCCGATAGGCGTCGTGGTCGATCAGCGACTGGTGTTCCATGCGTTTCGATGTAGTGGCGTACATCGTGTTGCCTGGTAGCTTTGTTGGAGGGTTTTGTCACGTTGACAAATTCGTTAAGGAGTTCTCGAAACTTGAACATGCCTTGCACTGTGGAAACGGATATATGTCTCGCCTGTGCCAGGCATCCGGTTGTTGAGAGACCAGTGGTCGAGTCGATTAGACGTCGATTTTTAAGGTCGATGAGAAGCTGAAATTCTGACAGCAAATCTGCCCCAATGATTGGAGAGCGTACGTCGGCTATGATGAAGGGCCAACTAAAATTTCGGCGAAGATCAAGGTTCAGCTGGATGACGTACTTTCCATAGGTGTGAATGATCGTCTGATTCGCCGCGTACAGTGTCAAATCGCTTCGGGTGGTTTTTTGCTTAACCAACGAGCGTGGTATAACAGAAACCACAGATCCTGAGTCGACGAGGAAACGGATGTGGGATTTGCGGTCGGTGACGTGTAGGCGATGCTCCTGTGGGCCAGCTGATTGAGTTTTGGTCTCGCTGATTGTATTTTCGCTGCCGCATGCTAGCGTGACGTGCGACAGCTTTTTTAGTTTAACGAAGAAAAACGGGCACAAGGTGGGCGGAACTTTCGCGCACTCTCGCCAAATCTCTCGTGATAATAGCAGAGCTTGTCCTGTTGTCCAGATGACTGTTGGCCAGAATTTCCAGTCGAGGTGGAACTTTGTGACGAGTTGTGTGAGCGCTCACGTGACTGGAGGCGTTTGACTTCCTTTTGCAACATGTCATATTTTTGCGAAAGTGAACGTAGACTGTCAGCTATATCCATCAATGGTGTAGCAGCTGAAGCGGCGCAGACAGTCGGGCTCACAGAAGGTGTTGGTGATGGATTTTCGTCGATGGCAAAAGTAGCGTTTGCGTCACTTGCTTCGAGCATTTTGTCTGCTATTTTAGCAAGCTTGTCCAAGTCAGTTTCCTCCCAGACTGTGCGCAGTGGTCGAATAGACGCTGGCATTTCGGCCAAAAAAAGAGTGAGAATAATTTTTCACATCCGGTGTCCGGGGCTAGTCGACGCATGTTGGCCAAGATCTCTGATGGCTTAGTGCCTGTAGCACCTCCACCCTGTAGCAGTCGGCGTAGTTTTGAATCTGAAGATTCTCCGAATTTTTTTAGCAAGCGATCTTTTATTGCTAAATATTTGTTTTCGTTCGGTGGTCGAATTACCAAGTCTTCCACTGTCAATACAACATCCTCCTCCAAGTGAAGTGTCACTAGATCAAACTTGTCAGTGTCGTCAACAATCTGGTGCAAACGAAATGAGCGCTCTACTTGCGCAAACCACAGGTGAGGGTTGCTGTGTGCAAATTTGGGCAAGCGTACGGTGGTACGTGCGTTTGTACGCGGCGTCTCATCTCTGTTTGTGCGCTCGCTTGCCCGAAGTGACTCAAGTTGCAGCTGAAGATCACGGATTTGAGCATCTACGTCTGCATTGGAAACCGTCATGGTGTCGGGCGTCGTTGACGATTCTTCTTCTTCAACAAAAATGAGTCGCCTGCCTTTCAAGCTTCGCAGATCGTATGGCCGTGTACGCATAAAGTGCGTAGTTTCTTGATTGTGAAATGCACGTATGTGTGTGTGCGAAAATTTCACGGAATCAAAAGAAACTTTCACTAGGTCGAAGTTTAACACGTTTTAATCACGTCGGGGTCACCACTTTGGTGTCTTTGTCACCAATTACGTTTATTTAATACTCTTATTCTAAGAATGCTTATTTCAGCTCAAAGGCTGATCGAACTCATATTTTCGTTATCGATCTATCGAGTAGCAGAACGATACCTCGCTACTCAAATTCCGATGGCGTTGCCAGATATTTGGACCGCTACACATAAAAAGCTAAAGCGCCACCTATTGGTCGAAAGCGACTAAAAGATACGGCATCTCGGCTCTAATGTCAACGGCAATTCTTTTTGCATTGTCATTTGATCGGAAATGCATTTTTTTTGATTAAGGTTATACCGAGGTGTAATAACGCATTGCTCCTCTCAGCTCTGCCTTTTCGATTTTGGCAGCTGGAGGAAGCACTTGTCTTGTGCAGAAGAAAAATTGAAGTCTGAAGTTACCCCAAAACATTTTTGAGTTAATTTCGTGAATTTTTGATTCATATTTTAATTAAACATCGAGCAGCAGCGGCGCATTTAAAGTGCATTTAATTGCATTTTTAAGCCGCTAACATTGCTCTGACTGGAGCAGAAAAAAATATCATAATCACATATCGTGATTTTAGCTGATCTTTTTTGGGTAAGAATACGCTAAAAAATTATTCTTATGGACTTATGTCAATAATAACAGTAACAGTAATATTACTCAATGGCTAAGCATCTAGATAACTCCAAGATAATCTCTCTCGGCCCCCCCGAACATCTGGGCAGAGTAATTAAGAGCATGGACACTGAGCCGGTGGCCAAGCACCGCTCAGTCCGAAATTTTAGTTCGCCCGATCGCAAAGCCGTGGGAGGATCGAATAATCATAAAAATCGTTTAAAAAAAAAAATGGTTAAAATAGTGTTGAAACAAATTAAAGACATGCAAAAGTGCTAAAAACCCAACCCAGAAAAAAAATCTAGGACAATAAGTGCAAAAGTGCAAAACGAAAGACAAAAACCCCAAATCAAAGACAGTGAGAAAACAAAGAAAAAAATTACTTCTTAAGCCCAAAGACAAAGTAATAGTTAAAAGATGAAAAGTTAAAATAAGTTAAGTGTTTAAGAATAAAAAAATAAAAAAATAAAGAATAGGCAAATCTTTATATATAATGCTAAAACCTCACGACACAATTACACCGCAGCTGAAAAAAAAGGGAGTTAAAATGTATATATATTTAATACACAGTACAGTGGTTAAAAATGCAGAACAATATTTATTGGCTGCAATAAAAAGTTAAAAGAAATTAAAGTAAAAACAACAACAATAAGCCCCAGCAGTCTGGATAGACAAATCATGTAGCTTAACTGTTGTTGTAAAATTGAAAGTGAAAGTGCAAAGAAAACAAGTAAGAAGGCTCTAGTCGGGAGAGCCCGACTAGAAGATACCCTGAACCCAGTTGCAATAAATAAATTAAATTTATGTAAGACTTTGGTATACTGACTTAGCTTCAATCGATTAAGTTCAATATCTCCGGTGTTTATCAACCGATTTGGACGAAGTTTTCAGAAAAGTTCTATCATTACCCATTACGTCAACCCTCATTTTTAGATTTTCCAAAATTCGATATTTTTTCTTATCGATATTATTTGTATATCGGAAACCAGAATAGTTATCGATAATTTGAAGCAAACTTGTTCTGCTCATGGTATAGGAGAACTTATATCCCAAATCTGAAGTCTCTAACTCTTGTAGTCTCTGAGATCCACAGACGGACAGACAGACGGACATGGCTATATCGTCTCGGCTGTTGATGCTGATCAAGAATATATATATTTTATGGGGTCGGAGATGCTTCCTTCTGCCTGTTACATACTTTTGCACAAAACCATTATACCCTTATTTACCCATTTTATGGGTTAAGGGTATAAAAAGAGACAAAATAAAAGCTATTGCCTAACCTAAAATAGGCACAAATTACACCTGCAATATGCGGAGCTTTTAAGCTCATGCACAAGACTCTCTTAAAAAAAAAAGAAGGTGATCAACGCCTAAGGCTCTCTTAAACGTCGTTCTCTTCAGAAAGATCTTTCGTCGATGGAACACGCATGTAAGTGATACGCTCTCTCGTTGCAATTGCCGGCAAAACCCACCCTTAAGTGCGCAATTTTATTTGTTTGCTCACTTTTTTTTGCACACATTTTAATTAATTATAAATAAATATAAGAAAAGTTTATTTCAACTAAAAGTAAAGTAATTATTAACAGTAAAAAAATAATATAAAAAAAGAATTGATTTAAATTGTTTTTAAAAAAATAAAAGTAACGTAATTTCCCATCATAAAAAAATTAAAGTTTAAAATAAAAGAAAATTTAACTTAGACAACCTGCCGTTCTATACAAGTATTCTTGTAGTTTTCTGGTAGTACACTTGCTACTTGTATTAAAATATATTATACACATATATACATATATACTTTTATATATCTCTAACCATGCATATTATTTCCAGCAAGTGTAATTGTGTCGAGTGGTTAATCAAGTTTTTAGTTAGTTGAAGAAAAATAGTGAATAAAGAGACTTACCCATAATTACAGGGTAACGAGTAGTATTGTTAGTTAACGCAAATAATTATTAAAACGATTTAATAATAATTAGTGACTTATTTTACTTAGTTTTGAGTTGAAAGTTTTAATGAAATAAATTAAATGCAAAATATATTTTAGGAAACAAAATATTTGTTTTGAAAAATAAAAATGAAAACAAAATATATTTTAAAATTAAGAGTTAATAAAATGAAAACAACTATTTTTAGAAAAATAAAAAATAAGCAAAATTTCTAGAAAATAAATTTTAAGAATAATGAAAAAAAAGTAAGATAGATTTTTTTAATTTTAAGTACTCAAATAATAATTGAAAAATGAACGGAAGTATAAAAATTTAGAAATATAAAAAATTGAATTATTGGATATGGAAGTCTAAGTTTTATTATTTCTGATGAAATGGGAGCATAATTAAATGATGAATATTCAATTACATAATGGAGTCTTCTGTGCAAATATTTTATTTAGGAGACTATGGTTGGGAGGGTAATGATAGAGGGAATTGGCAACCAACACCTAAGCCCACCCCTCTAGGTTAACTTCTATTCCGTGCTTCACGTTTCTCATTTTTTTTTATGTTTTCTTTTAGTTTTTTACTGAGAGTGTTCGCACTTTGGCCATGTGGTCTTTGGATGAGGATCGTCTCATCTCAATTTTAGTTTCAGGAGGGACTCTATAATAAAACCTTGGTGTAGCCATCATAAAATAGTGCTAAAACAAATATAATTAGTTAAAAAGACAATTAAAGACATGCAAAAGTGCTAAAAACCCAACCCAGAAAAAAAATCTAAGACAATAAGTGCAAAAGTGCAAAACGAAAGACAAAAACCCCAAATCAAAGACAGTGAGAAAACAAAGAAAAAAATTACTTCTTAAGCCCAAAGACAAAGTAATAGTTAAAAGATGAAAAGTTAAAATAAGTTAAGTGTTTAAGAATAAAAAAATAAAAAATAAAGAATAGGCAAATCTTTATATATAATGCTAAAACCTCACGACACAATTACACCGCAGCTGAAAAAAGGGAGTTAAAATGTATATATATTTAATACACAGTACAGTGGTTAAAAATGCAGAACAATATTTATTGGCTGCAATAAAAAGTTAAAAGAAATTAAAGTAAAAACAACAACAATAAGCCCTAGCAGTCTGGATAGACAAATCATATGGCTTAACTGTTGTTGTAAAATTGACAGTGAAAGTGCAAAGAAAACAAGTAAGAAGGCTCTAGTCGGGAGAGCCCGACTAGAAGATCCCTGAACCCAGTTGCAATAAATATATTTAATTTATATAAGACTTTGGTATACTGGCTTAGCTTCAATCGATTAAGTTCAATATCTCCGGTGTTTCTCAACCGATTTGGACGAAATTTTCAGAAAAGTTCTATCATTACCCATTACGATATTTGTTTGTTTATATCGGAAACCAGAATTGTTATCGATAATTTGAAGCAAACTTGTTCTGCTCATGGTATAGGAGAACTTATATCCCAAATCTGAAGTCTCTAGCTCTTGTAGTCTCTGAGATCCACGCGTTCATACAGACGGACAGACAGACAGACGGACAGACAGACGGACATGGCTATATCGTCTCGGCTGTTGATGCTGATCAAGAATATATATACTTTATGGGGTCGGAGATGCTTCCTTCTGCCTGTTACATACTTTTGCACAAAACCATTATACCCTTATTTACCCATTTTATGGGTTAAGGGTATAAAAAGAGACAAATAAAAGCTATTGCCTAACCTAAAATAGGTACTAATTACACGTGTAATATGCGGAGCTTTTAAGCTCATGCACAAGACTCTCTTAAAAAAAAAAGAAGGTGATCAACGCCTAAGGCTCTCTTAAACGTCGTTCTCTTCAGAAAGATCTTTCGTCGATGGAACACGCATGTAAGTGATACGCTCTCTCGTTGCAATTGCCGGCAAAACCCACCCTTAAGTGCGCAATTTTATTTGTTTGCTCACTTTTTTTTGCACACTTTTTAATTAATTATAAATAAATATAAGAAAAGTTTATTTCAACTAAAAGTAAAGTAATTATTAACAGTAAAAAAATAATATAAAAAAAGAATTGATTTAAATTGTTTTTAAAAAAATAAAAGTAACGTAATTTCCCATCAATAAAAAAATTAAAGTTTAAAATAAAAAGAAAATTTAACTTAGACAACCTGCCGTTATATACAAGTATTCTTGTAGTTTTCTGGTAGTACACTTGCTACTTGTATTAAAATATATTATACACATATATACATACATACTTTTATATATCTCTAACCATGCATATTATTTCCAGCAAGTGTAATTGTGTCGAGTGGTTAATCAAGTTTTTAGTTAGTTGAAGAAAAATAGTGAATAAAGAGGCTTACCCATAATTACAGGGTAACGAGTAGTAATGTTAGTTAACGCAAATAATTATTAAAACGATTTAATAATAATTAGTGACTTATTTTACTTAGTTTTGAGTTGAAAGTTTTAATGAAATAAATTAAATGCAAAAAATAAATTAAATGCGAAAACAAAATATTTGTTTTGAAAAATAAAAATGAAAACAAAATATATTTTAAAATTAAGAGTTAATAAAATGAAAACAACTATTTTTAGAAAAATAAAAAAAAAGCAAAATTTCTAGAAAATAAATTTTAAGAATAATGAAAAAAAAGTAAGATAGATTTTTTTAATTTTAAGTACTCAAATAATAATTGAAAAATGAACGGAAGTATAATAATTAAGAAATATAAAAAATGGAATTATTGGATAAGGAGGTTTAAGTTTTATTATTTCTGATGAAATGGGAGCATAATAAATTGATGAATATTTAATTACATAATGGGGTCTTCTGTGCAAATATTTTATTTAGGAGACTATGGTTGGGAGGGTAATGATAGAGGGAATTGGCAACCAACACCTAAGCCCACCCCTCTAGCTTAACTACTATTCCGTGCTTCACGTTTCTCATTTTTTTTATGTTTTCTTTTAGTTGTTTACTGAGAGTGTTCGCACTTTGGCCGTGTGGTCTTTGGATGAGGATCGTCTCATCTCAATTTTAGTTTCAGGAGGGACTCTATAATAAAACTTTGGTGTAGCCATCATTAGTCAGCAGCAAAAACCCCCCCACATCTCCCGCTAGAGCTAGGATTCAATGGGTCCCGCTCCGCTGTCTGCTTAATGATCGACCAGTCTGACTTGGTGGTTGACGAATTGGAGTACCCGACAAAAAAAAATACCCTATAATTGTCGACCCTGGCGAAAGCAAATTTTCTGACGCTACAAGTTTTGACGATTCCCCTACGCTACAGATTTTTGGCGCCCAGCAACGTGGGGCATGTGCTTATTTAGTATTTATTTACGTGTAGTTAGAGCGTACCCCTGATGAATGGAAATTGTAGGACAAGCTAGAAAAAGTTTTGAGAGATCTACTGGACTTCGATCCATAATTAGCGCATGCTGATAGGACTCGACCGTAGTTAAATTAATTCTTTAAATATTCCTGTTATTAATGGAAAAGCGAAAAGCCAAATTACAGCGAAGTATTAACTAAATGTTGGGGGACCTTAAATAAAATACTTTTGTTTTAGTTTCCTTAAGGCCCAACCAAACGATGCGTGCTTGCTTCGCGTCTCGGAGAAAGACTGAACGAACAGCATTGAGCATGAAAGCCTATGACCATACGTTGCTTAAGTGCTTTGTCTCTTCTTCTTTCTTTTTGCCAACCATTGTTGCCACATGTTCTTTTTTTATTTCATTAAAAAATAAATGGTAACATTTGATGTAATGTTATGTTAAAAATAAAGATAACACAAGGTTTATAGAAATAGTATATAATATCAATAAGTTTCTAGGCAATACAATGAAGATCTAACAATTATTTTAAATATTTTCCATATAATAAAAAAACAGCGACAGCTCTAGAGCACAAAGCATCGAAGCATGTTTTCAATGATTGAACTTATGCTTAGGCGCTTAAGCATTCGTTAAAAAAACAAAACTCAACGAAACCGTGCGTAAGCATCGTTTGGGCAGATACACGACGTAGCATATGTTGAAACTTTGCCAACATCGATGCTTTACGCAAGCAAGCATCGTTTGGTTGGGCCTTTAATATTTTGGAAAGTACTGGCTTACTACAAAATTCATTTATTAAAAAGCTCTTTGCCTTCGATTGAGTTTTTATTCAGATTATGAAAGCAGTTAATTAACGTTGAGTAATATCTATTTATACATCTTGGAATTCGAGTTTTTGAACATTCGAAAACTTTCGACCGAGATTACAGGTAGTTTTTTAGAATTCAGCATGTTAGCGACTTGAGTATATTTATAGAAATCTCATGATCAATTTTTTTTAAGTGTTCCGTTTTTGATATCAATCCGCATGGGTTAGTACTGGAATAAAACATTAAATGCGAGTGTGTTTTGTTGTCCGTAGGAGTTCAAGCGGAAAAATATAGAAAATAAGGTTCGCTAAAGAAAACATTTTTTTATTTGTTACAATAGCCCATTCATAAATTAAAATGCACCGATAATAGTAGAAAAGCGAGAATATATTTGTCATAATTTATGTCTCCCTGAAAAAGTCATCAGAAAAATTATTATTATTAAAAAAAAAAAAAATTTAATAAATTTTATAGCTATGCCGCTAGAACGTAGCTTTGAGTTAAACCAGACTCAGCAGGTTAATGCTGCAGTAAATGTCTGCATTTTTTGCAGTGAAATTATGTCAAATACACAACCTTGTGCGATTACGTCATGTAATCACGTTTTCCACAAGAGTTGTTTGGAAACTAGGATACAAGCTCACAAAGAGTGTCCCAGCTGCTTAGTAGCAGTACGTTTAAATGATTGGAAGGTAGTTGTTGGTAACCATTCACCAAATTCTAAGAATGAGGCATCAAAGAGCGTTGTAGCAACAGGATCTCGTCCGTGTACTCGTTCTTTGGCACTTCATTTAGAAGTCCTTAGCCGGCAAGCACCAGAATCAGCAGAAGCTCTTATTGTCCTTGGAGACCAATCGCACACATCCAACCCAGAAAACCCTCCTCCGCCCCGTAGTACACCTACAAAGCTAGGAGCCAGGTCGCGCACTAATCAACTCCCAAACGCGCCAGCTAGAAGAGGTCGCCCACCAAGGCAACGAAGGCAGAATAATCCCCCGGTGGTAAATAGCATACCGATAGGTGATATTGATTCAATCGTCCGTGAAATCGTCACTAGAGTTTTATCGTCCATGTCAGAATCTGGCAGTCTTGTAGTTCAACCCGGTCAAGTAGCCGGACAAGTTACTCCAATTACTCCACTGAGTTATAGGTCAGCAAATAATATGCATCCGCTTGGACCACATAAAATCGCTGATGTTCTACAAAAGTGGGGTGTAAGGTTTGATGGAACGTTTGATGGATTGTCAGTAGAAGAGTTCCTGTACAGAGTTAAAATCTTAACAATTGAACATTTCGACGGAGACTTAGAAATAATTAGTAGAAATATACACCAGCTCTTAATGGGTAAAGCCAGTAGTTGGTTCTGGAGATTTCATAAAAGGGTCCAAACATTCAACTGGAAAGAATTCTGCAAAGCATTTCGAGAACAGTATGGAGAGAGTAGATCGGCTACAGAATTACGTGAACAAATTCACTCACGAAAACAAAAACAGGGAGAATCGTTCGATACGTTTTATGAAAGCGTCTGCAAGCTCATGGAAAGGCTATCAGTTTGTTTTGCAGAAGACGAATTAGTAGACGAATACAAGGAAATTTGGTTATCGACATGAAAGAGAAACTGTTGTTTGAGAACATATCGTCTATTTCCGAGTTTCGCCGCTTAGTACATAAGCGAGAACATTTTCTTAGCGAAGTAGGTAGAGCCCGTCCGACACAAGCCAAGTCTAGTACGTATAGAGTTTGTGCCTTGGATGATGAGCAGCCCAACGAGACTCTCGAAGAGGTGGAAGAGAAAGAAATTTCAGCAATTAATCGTGTAACTCCATTGTTGTGCTGGAATTGTGAAGCTCCCGGCCACGTATGGGAAAATTGTTTGGCCGAGAGAAGAATTTTTTGTTATGGATGCGGAGCGCCGCAGATATATTTAGGGTATTCAGTAGCTATGCTATGTGCGTAAAGCACAGTGTTATATGAAAGCTTTACAACAAACACACAGAAGCATTTTTAACACAGCAAACATGCCTCTGGGTATGTTTGCTACTATTGTACTATATGTGTTATTGAGTGGTTGCCAGACTATTTATAAAAACAGCTGCTTTCGAGATTATTGAATTAGTGAAATTAGGTCACACTAGGCGAGTTTTGGTTGTAAAAGTAAGTAAATTTTATTAAATATTAATTTAAAAGACTAAACTGATGTTTTTAACAGTGGCAGAAGCGACAAAAGCAAAAAAAAGTGCAGGAGAATGAAATAAAACGCTGGAGCTAATACCCAATTCACACTAGGGCACATCTAACATCTAACATCAAACATCAATGATGTTACGTATGAAGTACCCGTGCCAAATTTTCTCAAAATATTCCAACATCCTCTGGAAATGTTCCTGTTCCAAGTGTTTTTATTTAGTTAGTTTCAATATTTTTGATTCCACCACTAAAAAAATGTCATTCACAACGAAAATGTAAGTATGTCTACGCAAATGAATGGCAAATAAATCATGGCGGGCAACGAAAACGGTAAGTCAAATGCAAATTATTTACGTTATTTTTTAATAATATGTCTGAATTTAGTAAGTGGCCGCCCGAAAAAGAGGCATTCCTGGTTGACTTGTGGGGCGAGAGTATTGATGATTTGCGTGGTCAGCGCAAAAATGCCCACGTTTATCAGGAGATGGCCGAACAGTTGAAGGCGCTGGATGGCAGCATCCAGTGGACTGACGTCCGCGCAAAAATTGACAATTTGACGCGGAAATATAGGTATAATGTTTTAATGTCATTAAAAAAAAAAAACAGTGATTTAAGTCAATTTTTTCAGAAAGGAGAAGGAAGTAATTGGCCCAAGTGGAGGTGCCTCTTCGACCTGGCCACTTTTTGGCAAAATAAATGAGTTTTTGGGCACATTTGCAATAAATAACGTGCAGGAGCGGCAGATGCAATCTACCACAACAAATGTTATTGAGCTCGACCCGGAAGAAATGCAACCTGTGGATGAGGCGACACCTGCAAAGCGGCAGAAGCAGGACAAGTAAGAAATAATTGAACTGCTCAGGGAGCGGAATGCAACACACAAAAAAATACAGGAAAGCATTGCAAAATTTACAGAAAACAGCATTGCTTTCCAAAACAGAATGTTAGAGTTAATGGAGAGTAATGGTAGTAGTAGAAAATAATAGTAATAGTAGTTAAATAATAAATAAGTTAGTTAGTAATGTTAGTATTGTTAGTTTTAGTGTTGTTAGTTTTGTAAAATAAAAAGTCA
Source organism: Scaptomyza flava (assembly GCA_030179655.1). Lineage (NCBI taxonomy): Eukaryota > Metazoa > Arthropoda > Insecta > Diptera > Drosophilidae > Scaptomyza > Scaptomyza flava. The sequence continues at coordinate 34,902,308 of JARNME010000404.1, read as the reverse complement.
AAAATTTGAAATTGGTATTGGTTTTTATTTATTTAATTTATTTTTTGTTTTTAATTGTCAGTCATTGATCTAGCAATGGCTGATCTAATTTGCTCCGGAGGTGATTCGAAGTCAGAGGCAAGGTTGGTTTGATCCGGCTGAATTCGGCTATTAATATTTGCAGCATCGTGCCAATTTGCATTTATTTCGCTGTTGTGAGTGTTTAAAATATTATGCAAAATGCAGCAGCACATTATTAAAACTGAATTGTGTCTTGGTCGGCTGTCTAGCCCTTTGCCGATGCGACGAAATCTTGCCTTTAAATGCCCAAATGCATTTTCAACAACGCGCCTGGCCTTTGACAAATGATAATTAAATGTCTTTTGTGACTCTAAGGCTGCTGTTGAAAACGCATATGGTTTCATAACCGTTCGTGAAAACTTAAAGGCTGAATCACCAATTAGAAGCAGTGGAACATTGGTGCCGCATATTACTCTTGATTTGCTTTCAATTAAGGGTGACGACTCTACAATTTGTTTTAAGTCCGAGGCTCTATATATTGTTGAATCGCTGCAGCGTCCCGGACTTCCAACGTTCACGTACACAAATCTGTAACTAAGCTCAATTTCAGAATTAATAATTAATGAAAAATATAAATATATATTACCGATAATCCACACATGCAAACAAAATAATTGAGTACCACCCTTTGTAGTTATAGTGGTCTGTGGCCTCTTCAGCTGCTGGCTTCACCTCTATATGGCATCCATCTTAATAGTAAAGAATATTGTAAAAAAAAACATTGACTACTCAACAACTATGTTTACCAATTGCTCCAATGCACTGCGGAGATCCAAGGGCTTCAAACCCAGCGACGCATTCATCCACCATACATTCTGTCAAAAATTCTTTTGGCAGATAATCGTCCGCAAATTCCGCAACAACTGCTCGGCAAAACTCATGCAGGATATTGCAAACACTATTTGGCGAAACACCAAACAGCCTTGCCACAGTCCGATATTCGGCTGCACTCCCCAAAGCGTACAGAGCGATGGCTATGCGCTTTTCGTACTCAATTGCATATCGGAACGGCGTGTTTTTTTTCCTCAAAACTCCCAACCTCTGCACCAGTAACGAGAATGACGCCTTTTCCATACGAAAACTTTCTTTAAAGAAGGCTTCATCATTTTCAGGAATATCCTTTTCCCAAAACTGTCCAAACCGCTTCTAAAAGTTTTCGATTATTTCCTTTTTATTCTTTATTAATATTTATTTTCACTCACATGCGCCCAAATCCTCCGAGGCATTGCAACAAGTGCATCAAGTTGCTCAGCTTCGAAATCATCATCTTTACAGGCTTCTTCCAAAATGCCAACAAGATCCATACTCTGCTGTTGAGTGGCTATAAATATAGCTAAGTCTCTTTTATCCATTTTTTAAACAAATATTTGTTTTTTCAAAGAGAAAAAAATTTGTGCTGAAATACGCGTCACTTTTACAATTGAAGAAGAAGACGCTTGATGTTAGATGTTTGATGTTGAAATGTGAACACGAATTTCACATCTTCTCATCGTTCCCAGTGATAAGCCCTAGTGTGAATTGGGTATAATGCCCTGTCCTCATTAGGGCTGCATCTTGCATCTTCGCATCTTGAGCCAAGATGTTGAACATCTCCCATGCAAATTGTATGGGTGCTAGATATGGCAGATGCTGGCGTCTAGCCAAGATGTGAGTACATCTGGTGTTAACAGTACTCGATACTCTAAAAAAATACCTGTTATGCTCGATAATTTCTTTTATCGGCATGGTGACACCACTAGTCAAATTATTACGGGAAAGTGAGACTCAAAATGGCAAACGGTAAAAATCAAATTAATTTTGTTTTTATTATATTATAAAAAATAATTCATTGCAACTGTTTTAGCAGATATTATTCGATTTGTATGGAGTGAAGAAGCCACACACGTATTGCTAGACCTCTGGGAAGAGAACATCAGTGGTCTCCGTGGCATGAGAAAAAACCAACACGTATACATGGAGATGGCGGAAAAAATGAAAAAGTTTGGGCCTTCCGCGAAGGAAATTAAAACAAAGTTGGACAACATCCAAAGAAAATATAAGTAAGTTGAATTACATTAATGTCTTTTACAGCAGCTTGTTAACATTCGATTAATAATTTGCATACAGGATAGAGCTTGCGAAGGTTGGACCATCTGGTGGAGCACCATCGGATTGGCCGTATTTCGATTGCGTGAAGGCTATACTAGGCGTATCGCAATCTGTAAACTTTAAAGATATGATGGTGGAGAGCACTAGTAAGAACATATCCATACAATAACATAAGCGAGCATTAAAATAAAAATTTTTTAAATTATTTCAGACTTCAAATCTATGCCGGTGCTAACTCAGGAGACTGAAAAAGAACCAGAAGCAAAAAGTAGCGGCAAAAAGCGCAAAAGGGACGTTAGCCATGAGTTGCTGGAGATGGAAAAGGAAAAACTAGAAATAGAAAAAGAAATATTACGCGTATTGAAGGAAGTGGCAGAAGAGAACAAAGCTTTTCACGAGAAAATATTAAAAATGTATGAGGTTTAAAAAATAAATCAACAGAATAGTTTTAAGAACTACATTATGTCTTTATTTAGTTATTATTATTAAAATACATTGCAAGAGCACTTCTTATGTTTTCCGCAACATTATTGGTGTCACCAAGTTGTGCAGCTTCATCAGGCTGCGGTCGGTCCACCGGCACATCCGTTTGCCAACTTTCTGGCACTTTACTCATGTGAGTGTTGAAAAAATTGTGCAAAATGCAGCAACAACTTATAATCTGTGCGTTATTTGTTTGGGAATTTTCCAATCCCCTTCCTATGCGACGAAAGCGCGCTTTTAGTTGGCCGAAAGCATTCTCCACAACTCGTCTCACTTTAGCGAGGTTGTAGTTAAAAGCACGTTGTTCCTCGGATGCCTCTAAATAAAAAGGGTACGGCTTCATTACTGATGTTGTGAACCTGAAAGCCGAGTCCCCCAAAATGAAAACGGGAATATTGGCTCCACAGATTTGTTTTGCATTCTCATTGAACAAATTCGACGCACTTAATAAACTCTTTAAAGAGGATTGTTCAAAAATCTGTGAGTCGTGAACTCGACCAGGTACACCAACATTAATGTATGTAAATCTGTAACTGTAAATTGCGTTAGCAACACTTGTTTATGCTATGCGCTTGTCGAGGGGAATAGCCTGGCGAAATGTGGTGTCCTTCTTTGCCAGTACAGGTAACTGAGCTACCAGCATTTCGAAAACTTTCCTCTCACACCGAAAACTTTCTTTGAAGAACTCGTCCGAGTTCCTCGGCACATCCCGCTCCCAAAAACTTCCAAACCGAGTCTATATTATAAAATGGCATTTCATAAAATAAAATGCATTTATTTGCAATATGGGATATTATACGTACATATTTCCATACGCTACGAACGCTCTGATCATGATTAAATGATGAGCTCGACGACCCACACAAATTTAACCAAATTTGCGCATCCATCTTAGCGTCGTTCGCCAAAATAGTTATTAAAACAGAATCCATATACGCACGTGTTAGCTCAATTTATAATTGTAAACTGTCAACAAGATGCAGATGCTGATGTTGTGTATGAGGACAGCTCTCCGTCTTGTTATCGATAATTGCTGTAAATGCTGATGTAAAGTGCTAGTGAGGAAAGGGCATAAGATGCTTAACAATTGCTCAATTCAATTTAACTATCGATTGTATTGTCATCGAACTGGCAAACAGCGACTTATACCCAATTCACACTAGGGCACATCACTGGGAACGATGAGAAGATGTAAAATTCGTGTTCACATTGCAACATCAAACATCTAACATCAAGCGTCTTCTTCTTCAATTGTAAAAGTGACGCGTATTTCAGCACAAATTTTTTTCTCTTTGAAAAAACAAATATTTGTTTAAACAAGTAAGAAGGCTCTAGTCGGGAGAGCCCGACTAGAAGATACCTTGATCGCACACTATTGCTCGAATATTCAGACCCAAACTTTGCGCGCCTTTTATGTTCTCGATTACATTTTCTTTTAATTGTGAAGATTTCATACCATTAGCCGTTGCAAAATAACTCAACACATATTTCCAGTTGTCGTAAAGACCCCTTACCATGAAAACTAAAATATGTTTGCATAGTTCAGGCTCTTTAACGACACCGTCAACGACAAACCCTTCCACTTCATCGCGGCAAGAATTGTAGTGCAAGCCTCTTTTAATTGTAATTTCGTCAAATAATAACACAGCTTGCCTACTTGTTTCGGTCATGCTTGAAAATATTTGACGTAATTTGCTCGATAAGTTTTCATTAAAGCCCGGAACCATATATTTAATTGGAGCCCACCTTCTCAAGGATGTTTTTGACGGAAAATTCAACCCCAAAGTATCCCGCATGTAATCATACGTTTTAGCGGAGTAGAAATTAATGCTTTGTGAAATTATTTTCTCATCTTCTTCCCATGACTGCTAATTTTTTTAGCAGCATTTTACAAACGGTCTTTGTATTCGTGGATACATTTTTCTTATTATTAATAACACCGAGCACGTTGCTATTAACTCTACTTTGTCTTGAAAGCCGCGTCTTTTGCAGTTTTTGGGTACGTAAGGCACTTCGCAGGGCTTGTACTTTACTCTTCAATTTATTTACTTTAATTTTCTCTGCATTAAATTTTTGTAGCATCTCCCAAGATTTATTTTTATAAAACAATTAATTTTTCTCCTTCTGAAGACAGTTGGAGCAAAATTCATTGTCTTCTACTGTAGAATTGTAATTTCGTCAAATAATAACACAGCTTGCCTACTTGTTTCGGTCATGCTTGAAAATATTTGACGTAATTTGCTCGATAAGTTTTCATTAAAGCCCGGAACCATATATTTAATTGGAGCCCACCTTCTCAAGGATGTTTTTGACGGAAAATTCAACCCCAAAGTATCCCGCATGTAATCATACGTTTTAGCGGAGTAGAAATTAATGCTTTGTGAAATTATTTTCTCATCTTCTTCCCATGACTGCTTATTTTTTAGCAGCATTTTACAAACGGTCTTTGTATTTGTGGATACATTTTTCTTATTATTAATAACACCGAGCACGTTGCTATTAACTCTACTTTGTCTTGAAAGCCGCGTCTTTTGCAGTTTTTGGGTACGTAAGGCACTTCGCAGGGCTTGTACTTTACTCTTCAATTTCTTTACTTTAATTTTCTCTGCATTAAATTTTTGTAGCATCTCCCAAGATTTATTTTTATAAAACAATTAATTTTTCTCCTTCTGAAGACAGTTGGAGCAAAATTCATTGTCTTCTAATGTAGAATTGTAATTTCGTCAAATAATAACACAGCTTGCCTACTTGTTTCGGTCATGCTTGAAAATATTTGACGTAATTTGCTCGATAAGTTTTCATTAAAGCCCGGAACCATATATTTAATTGGAGCCCACCTTCTCAAGGATGTTTTTGACGGAAAATTCAACCCCAAAGTATCCCGCATGTAATCATACGTTTTAGCGGAGTAGAAATTAATGCTTTGTGCAATTATTTTCTCATCTTCTTCCCATGACTGCTTATTTTTTAGCAGCATTTTACAAACGGTCTTTGTATGTGTGGATACATTTTTCTTATTATTAATAACACCGAGCACGTTGCTATTAACTCTACTTTGTCTTGAAAGCCGCGTCTTTTGCGGTTTTTGGGTACGTAAGGCACTTCGCAGGGCTTGTACTTTACTCTTCAATTTCTTTACTTTAATTTTCTCCGCATTAAATTTTTGTAGCATCTCCCAAGATTTATTTTTATAAAACAATTCATTTTTCTCCTTCTGAAGGCAGTTGGAGCAAAATTCATTGTCTTCTACTGTAGAATTTAATAAATTTTTGGATGGACTAAAAAATGTTTCGATCGATATCGAAGTCAGCAGACGCTTTTATTTTGAGCTCCGTGTTTTTTTCGCTTTATCTTGCCTAAAAAGTTGTTTTTAAAAAACAGAAAGGAACATTTAGTTGTGATTTACACAGTGGCATATTATCTGATTAAAAGTTGTGCTAAATCAATACACAATTAACGAAAACAATCATTTAAACTCTGCTTGACGCGGGAAACATAAATTACAATAACAAACAATTAAAGAAACAAACAAGAATTTTGGTAGCGAATGTGAGCACAAAACACAAAGTAAAAGCTCACTCTAACAAAAACATACACACTCAGTGGCACTCAATGGCACCGGTACAAAAGAGACTGCGTGAAAACTCAATTGGAGAGATTAAGCAGACCAAGGCGCCAGACATGGGATCTATTTTGCAGCTCATCGACCAGCGTCTTCAGGAGCATGCTGATATGATAGCTCGAAAAATGAGTGAATCTGAAGCGCACATACTCTCTGTGCTTCATGAAATGCAGAAAATGAGTGAGCGTGTTGAAAAACTGGAGAGAGATGCGGCTGCGTTGGACTCGCTAAAGGCACAGGTGGGCTTGCTTGAGTCAAAAATGTTGACACTTGCAACAGCAGAAGTGGCGAATGACCTCCGCATGCATGGGGTCCCGTTCTGTGAGGGGGAGTCACTCAAAACTGTTTTCAACACCTTATGTTTTTCTTTGGGACTGACACCGGCACCGAGACTTAAAGACATTTTTAGGGTCAAACAGGCAAAAAATTTAAACACAGTTGTCGAACCTGCAATAATTATTAAATTTGAAAACGCACGTGATAAGATTGCTCTCATGCGGGCAGCGGGAGAGTATCGGCGGACGGCAAAGCAACTACTAAACTTGCAGTTGTTGGGATTTGACTCGTCCACGCCTTTCTACATCAACGAACAGTTGACAAGAGAGAACCACGCTGTGTTTAAAGAGGCTATGCGGATGAAGCGACAGAAAGTTTTATCTGCCGTTTTCTGCCAACGCTCACGCGTTTATGTAAAGAGAAGTGAGAGGGCAGAGCCAGTGTGTGTGGAAAGCTTTCAAAAGCTATTACAATTTCAAGCCGAAAGCTCTACAATTTCGGCTAATGCTTCGCCTGAATGAGCGTCAATTTGATTCTGTTTATATGTTTTGTCTTTGTCACAATTTTCGTATATATTCTTATTTTTACTTGTATTTTAATTTAAATTACCCGCCTATTATTATTGTTGTTATTATTGTTGAAACATATTTAGTGTTAAGTATTGTAAAATATTCTGATGTGCCTCAGTTAGGTTCTAAATTCAAACTTTTAAGATGTCTATAACACAGATTAATTCCAGAGCGAGCAGCCATGCCATGGTTAGAGTTTTATGTAAGCAGACTAGCGGTTTAAAAATTTGCCACTTAAATGCTCAAAGCCTTGTTAAGAAGATGGATGAATTTCGTTATATCTTTGTAAATTCTAATGTTGATATTGTCTGTGTCTCTGAAACGTGGTTTGTCCCAGAATTAAGTGACTTGTCTTTTATTTGTGATGGCTTCAATGTTTTTCGTTCTGATCGTGTAAGTCATGCAGGTGGTGTAGCAGTGTACGTAACAAAAAGAATTAGGTGTAAGGTTGTATTAACTCATCCCCTTGACAGCCAAATTGAATATTTATTTCTTGATCTTTATGGTGTTAATAAAGATATAAAGTTGCTTCTCGGGTGTGTGTATAGGGCAAATAAGAACTTAGATTATTCAGGCATGATTAATTCAATTGAAAACGTATCGGTAAATTATACTGATGTAATTATACTTGGTGACCTAAATAGTAATATGATCCAAGAAGAAAATTTATTATTAGATTTCAACGCACTGGGTCTTAACCTTGTTAACGCATCAACACCAACACATTTTTCACGAACTATTAATACACTACTTGATGTAATTTTTGTAAATGATATGGATAAAGTTATGTTGTATGACCAATTATCAGTACCTGAATTCTCTAAACATGATCTCATTTTTTTATCCTATAACACACAACCTGACTATAGTAACCAGACTATTCAATATAGAGATTTTAAGAATGTAGATAGTAGTATGTTATACAGTGACTGTAGCTCGTGTGATTGGGACCGTATATACTCTCTTCCCTCGGTGGACACCCAGCTAGGCCTGCTACAAAGAAATATAGACTATCTTTACAATAAGCATGTACCGATTAGAACCATAGTTGTTAAGCCGAAGCCAAATCCATGGTTTAGTAGTAATATTACAAGTGCAATAAAATAAAGGGACATGCTTTATGAGAAATGGAAACGATACAAGACTGCTCATTTGTTTCAACTATTTAAGACTGCTAGGCGTAAGGTTAATGACTTGATTAATAGTGCTAAGCGTAGGTTTTATGGTAGTAAGTTCAATAGAATAAATTCGTCGCAAAAACTATGGAAAGAGCTGAAGAGCGTAGGAATAGGAAAGGGTAAATCTGTGATAAATGACGACTTGGACGTAAATGTTCTTAATCGTAGTTTTGTCAACATTAGTGTCCGTCCAGCTACATGTAATCAGTATGTTAATTCTGTGTCGTTAAATAATTGTTCTAGCTGTTTTAATTTTGTGGGTGTGAGTCAATGTGATGTACTTAATGCAATCCTGAGAATCAAGTCAAATGCAAGTGGAAGAGATGGAATAAGTCCAAAGTTTGTAAAAATGTTACTACCATTTATTCTAGGGCACATTACACACATTTTAAATAATGCTATAACCACATCCACATTCCCAGAGATGTGGAAAATTGCGAAAATCACACCCATCCCTAAATATAAAAATGAATATAGACCCATAGCTATACTACCATTTTTATCCAAAGCCTTTGAAAAATTGTTGGCAACACAAATCTTAACATTCATGGACACAAACAACTTTCTTAGTAACAAACAATCCGGATTTATGAAAAAGAAAAGCTGTACAACCGCGGTTTTAAAAATTGTTGAGGACATAAGAAGCCGTATGGACAATAGCGAAGTTACTTTTCTAACGCTTCTTGACTTTAGTAAAGCTTTTGACACGGTAAGCCACGAAATTTTGACAACAAAGTTAAGAAAACTTTATAACTTTTCCAATACGGCAGTTAAGCTTATGTCTTCATATTTGTACAATAGAAAACAGGCCGTCGTTGTACAACACTCCACCTCCGACCTCATAGCAACAACCCGTGGTGTTCCACAGGGATCAATTCTTGGTCCTCTTCTCTTTGCAATTTATGTTAATGATCTTCCAAATGTTTTGTCTATGTGTGAAACTCATATGTACGCTGATGATGTCCAATTATATGTGAGTCGTCCTGTAAGTCAGATTGACCAGTGTGTCATGTTTTGTAACAATTATCTGTTGCGTGTATGTCGATGGGCAAGTAACAATGGTCTTTGTTTGAACCCTTCTAAGTGTAAATGTATTGTTATTTATAAGAAAAAACTAAATGTTGGCAATTTAAGTAAACTGTATATTGATAATGTAGAAATAAAGTATGTGGATAAGGCTGATAATCTAGGAATAACAGTTAATAATACACTGACATGGAAAGACCAAGTCAATAAGGCTGTGGGGAAGACTTATGGCGTTCTTCGGCAACTTGCTTGTTACCCCCATACTATTTTATGGTATAGAAATATTTGCAAATTGTGATATTGTTAGTCAGCATAAGCTTAAAGTAGCATTTAATAGTATAGCACGTTACGCGTTTGGACTTAATAGGTATGTTCATGTTACATGCTTTGCAAATCGTATTTTTGACTTAGACTTAAGAAACTGGACGAAGTACAAGACTTTAATTCTGCTTCAGCAAATAATATACACAAGAACGCCTGATTATTTATATGACAAATTACGCTTTGCGGTAATTAAGACCGTAAGAAGCACATCAGATTTTCGATCTAAGCTAAAATCATACTTACACCAACATATTTGATGATACATAATAATAATAACAACATTAATTAAGGTTTATAATAGTAATACCTATAGTCAATACGATTAAGATTCTGATTGCAAGTTTTCTACTGATATGTTTAGTTTATAAGTATATAAGTATTATAAGTATTATATAATATTTTGTAATCTTAAACAGAAATTTTAAATGTGACTAGTGCATTAATTTATAAGTACTTCTACTTGTAGCACTAGGATTAATAAGCAATAAATCAAATCAAATCAAATCAAACTATTTTTGGACGGACTACTTTTGGAGGGACTAGAACTATCATTAACACAGTCCCAAATGTGCTCATTTTTTTCCCTTAAAATGTAAAAATTCTCCCATATCAAAAGACTTTTCGCTCACCCTGTCCACTTCCTGAATAACGTTTTTCCTGGTCGGTGGCACATAGTCCATTATTTCTTCTTCGTCCTCTTCAAAGTCGAAAACATCGAATTTGTGACGATCATCCTCCAGCTTCAACGTGGGAACTGCTCCTGCCTTCAAATACCTAGTTCCAATATATTTTGTCTCGAAGTGGGCGTTGCAAATTCGTGCGTTTTCAATCTTAACGTCTCCCTCCAAATTGCACTTTGCCAGCCACAAGCGTCGTGCACACGCGTCTTTCGGGAACATGAAAAGCCGCACTGGATTGTGCTCCTCACTGTTCCTGTAGCTCCGCATGCTCGTCTTGATTGCGCACTTGCTGCCAACTCTTCGCTTTGCCATCATATGTAAATAAGAATAATAAAATGTTAAGAATCAAATAGATCAACTAGTTTTGATAAAAACTTGACCGCCCTTTTCAGTTGTAGTTTGTTAACTGCAGCAGTGGCAGCTCTAATTGCGCCAAATGTGATAAAGGCGCGCGCGCATAATAAGAAAGGCTAAATCGCGCCCAAAATGCATATACATATGTATATATATGTATATATATATATGCATAATGTGAGAAGGCGTATAGTGTGCGTGTGTATGTGTAATCTCAAAAGAAGCAAAACAGAACTGCCGCACAAAATATAAATTACCAAAACCTGACCTTTCTCAATAATAAAATGTAACACACACACACACACACACATGTCATTTTGGTGCTGGGCAAGAAAATTAAGAGTTTGAATAAAACGCAAATGATTAAACAAACGTAATAATTTTTAATAACAAAACTTATATATATTTTATAACTAAAAACAATTATTATTATTATTATTATTGTTGACTTAAAGCATTATTTTTAATAGTTTGCGATGGCCCATAAGCTTTTGTTTTTGTTTTTGTATTTTTAGTTTAGTGTTGAGATTTTTTACTCTAAGAAATATTCTTATTTTAAAGAAAAATGTTATTAAATGCTTTGGCAAATCAACACTTTCCGATATTGTTTCTAAATTTTTAAGCGCGTTTGAACGTATACCAATGGTACTTTTGTGGCAATGTACAAACATTTTTTCTAGTCTTATTATTTTGTCTAAGAAAACCATTGAAGGTTTCTTAAGTCTTGGCAAATTGCGCAGTATGAAGGCATTTTAAAAAGTCACAAGTCAAATCTTAACCTAAAAAAAAAACATCAACAAAAATAACAAACGGAAAAAAATTCGTCCGCATCAACGTCTTACCCGAACGACAAGCACTTTGCGACTGTCGATTGGTATCCGAAAAAAGAGAGCGCTCTCTCTGATGACACTACCCTGTTAATTGTATCATGAACCAGGTAGCCGCATTCGCTCTCTCGTCTTGCCTTAAAAAGTGTACACAAAATGAGAACGAAAGAGAGCGAGAGCGAGAGAGCGTTGAATTTCTGGCTTGCGTCAACACAATAAAATGTGTGCGTGCATGCATATACATATTCATAAATAATCGTCCGCGAAGATGCGTCGCACACAACGCTCGGCTCGAGACTGAAATATAAGGCAAAAGAACGAGGGCGACGCGACGCATTAGGCTACCTGCTTAAGTATGCCTTGCCCAGAGGCATGTTTGCTGTGTTAAAAATGCTTCTGTGTGTTTGTTGTAAAGCTTTCATATAGCACTTTAGTACTTTACGAACATAGCTTAGCTACTGAATACCCTAATTGTATTTACCATTTCTGCATACGCTCGCTAGATGTCCAATTTTTCCACATGTATGGCATTTACAGTTTTTGTATCTGCACGACTCATTGTCTGCCATCATTGCTTCTCTTTGCTGCTCTCTCACTTCCAGCGCTGTTGTTGTTGCGATGTGATGTTCGGTTGGTGTTGTTGCTGTTGTGCAGTGTGCTCTTAGAAGCCCCGTTAGCTTTTGTGTACAGTTTGCGCCGTTCGTTGATCACGTGTACATTTGCTGATTCCTCTTTCGCCTTTGCAATGCATTTGGACTCGAATATTATGGGCTTACGCAATGCACATTCCAGTGTTAAGTTTTCGTCTTCTTCACATATTTTCTCAAAAATTCTCTCAGGTAGTCCCATTACAAACCGATCTAATGTGAACGCTTCCAAGTTTGTACTAAACTTGCAGGTGATTGCTAACTTTTTGACTTTAGCAAACCACTGTGTTACACTTTCTGTGTCTTGCATTACAGCAGTGTACAACTTTTTTCGTTCATAAAACACGATTGTTGGAGGCGTGTAATGACTGTTCATCATAGTTCTTTGTAGGTTTTAGAAACTGGAGAATTTGGGATGCACAGGTTATGTAAAAGACTGTACGGATCAGAACCAATTGATTTTAATAAAATCGTTTTTTTTTAGTTTTCATTAGTGCACTGTAGTTCAGAAAAATGGATTTCCAATTTTTCTTTCCATATACACCATGGTTCCACATTGTGCGCAAATTCCGGCAATGCCGCTGTTTGTAGCATCGTGGTTGTATTAGTTGTCTGTTCGTTCTGCATTTTGCTTAGTATATTAACACTTTCGTAGCTATGCAACTTGTTTATTTAAGTACGATATTATCGTAATTGAGTTTGCATATTTACGAAACTCTTTTTTTTTGTAATTTTAAATTTTACATAAAGGTTTACTTTTTTTATTTTTTTAACCTCGTCGCCAATTGTTGTGTCTCTTGCACGCGTTTATTAGGAAGTAATTGGTGTGCGTGTTATCGTATGTACATAGGAAAGATCGCTTCCTTCTGTTATCGATGTTGTATCGATATTCTAAGCTTATTATTACGTTAGATGGGTGTGCACGATCAAACATTGAATGTGCATCATTCAAATCATACATATCATATATAAACCCAATTGCCAAAACTGCAAGCAAAAGGCGGAAAACCGGCAAGGTGGGGCATCCTAACAAGGAAGGGTGTCCCAGAAGTAGGAGAAAACTCTAGCATAGGTGTTGAAAAGATTTCAATATTAGAAAATAAGTTAGATCTAAAGCCCAAATCTGAAGTTAAATTACATTTTAAGCCCTATCATGAGAGATTAAAAGATTATTATTTAGTGCGCGAACGAATTTTCGCTGGACTTGTAAAAAAAAGTCGTCGAAACACAATTCGGATGCGAAAATATTTTCGTTCGTTGAGAAAAAAGAAAGCTATGATAGCGTATCATTCTTAAATTTCTCAGAATTTGGTTTGCTAGACACTGGAGCCAATATAATTTGTATCGGAAGTTCATTAGCGCTTACAGATTTTTCTGAATATCCCAACTTTAAGCAAATTGTATCGCAAGTACGAACAGCTGATGCCAGAGAACACCAGGTCCGTGGAATACTCAGAGTGAAAATAAAATACCAGGAAAAAGAAAAACATATAGACCTTTACATTATCCCTTCAATAGCCCAGAGGTTAATACTAGGCATAGATTTCTGGCGTGCTTTTGAGTTAGCGCCCGGAATCATTAGCTCCATCTTAACTGAAGATATAGAAGTTGACCAAAATGAAGATCTATACCCATTAACAGATATTGAAAAACAGCAACTAGAAACTGTAATTGAACTGTTTCCGAATTTTCAAAAGCAAGGGTTAGGTTGCACGGCTCTAATCAAGCATGAGATTGACATCGGTGATAGTAAGCCTGTCAAACAGAGATACTATCCTGTGAGTCCTGCTGTAGAAAAGCTTATGTTTTCGGAAATTGACCGAATGCTTAATCTAGGTGTGATCGCAAAGTGCTTGGAGTTCTCCAATGCGTTTAGTAGTGAAGCCAAATAAAGTTCGTTTGTGTTTAGATGCAAGAAAACTCAATGAAGTTACGAAGAAAGATGCGTATGCGTTGCAAAGCATCGATGGCATATTTGCTCGTCTCCCGAAGGCAAATTTAATTTCTAAATTAGACCTTAAAGATGCCTATTGGCAGATTGAGCTAACAGAAGAAGCGAAACCGTTGACTGCTTTTACCGTCCCAGAGCGAGCACTATATCAGTTTAGAGTCATGCCCTTTGGACTTTGCAATGCTCCCTCGACGATGTCCCGCCTCATGGGTGATTTAATTCCGCCGGACTTACGGCATTGCGGTTACCTCGATGATCTATGCATCGTGTCCGAACAGTTTGCATCTCACTTAGCAGTTTTAGTTCGCCTAGCAGAACATTTTAAAAAGGCTAATCTTACATTAAACGTTTCGAAAAGTCACTTTTGTGTTACTTAGGTGAATTATTTAGGTTATGTGATAGGAAGTGGTGGAGTAGCCACAGACCCGGATAAAATATCCTGTGTGCTCAACTGGCCTACACCCAAGAACTTGAAACAAGTTAGAGGCTTCTTAGGAGTCTGTGGCTGGTATAGGCGATTTATAAAAGACTTTGCCGACATAACTTGTCCCATTACAGACGTTTTGAAAACAAAGAAATGTTTTCAGTGGTTTCCGGAAGCTCAGGAGTCCATGGATAAACTGAAATCATTGCTCACTTCAGCTCCTGTTTTGCAAAACGCAGATTTTTCACGTAAATTCTTCCTACATTGCGATGCAAGCGACTATGGCGTTGGCGCGGTGCTTGTGAAAAAAAAATTATCCAAATCGCAACGGAACTATAGTGTTACCGAAAGGGGAATGCCTTGCGGTGATTTTAGCGATCGAGAAGTTTAGGTGCTATCTTGAATTGCAGCCTTTTGAAGTAGTGACAGATCATTCAAGTCTTCTCTGGCTAATGCGGTAGCAAAATGTATCTGGTAGATTGGCACGTTGGATATTGCGATTACAAGCTTTCAAGTTCACGATTTCTCACCGCAAAGGTACAGATCATAGTGTCCCGGATGCTTTATCAAGAATTTCTGAACATGAGATTGATAGTGTCGAATTGATAGGTCCAGAAATTGATTTAGAGTCATCAGCAATCCTTGACGCTGATTACATTCAACTCAAAGAATTCATTGATGCAAATAAAGAAAAATTCCCTGACCTGCAAACAGCAGACCGATATGTTTACATACGCACCGAACATTACTCTGGAAATGCAGTCCAAGATTCAAATTGTTGGAAGCTGTGGGTGCCTGAGGCCTTACGCGAAACTGCGATTCGCCAAGCACATGATAGTGTGGTATCCGCGCATGGTGGAATGCAGAAAACTATCGAGCGGTTACGTATACATTTGTATTGGCCAGGGTTGTCTAAGCAAGTTCGAGAATACGTTCGGGAATGCGAAGTGTGTAAAGAGACGAAAGCTCCGAATGGTACATTACGCCCGCCCATGGGAGTGCAAAGCACATCAGATAGACCATTTCAGAAGTTGTATATCGATATATTAGGCCCCTATCCTCGAAGTAAACGTGGAAATATTGGACTTTTAATTGTATTAGACCATTTTAGTCGGTATCATTGGTTGTGCCCACTGAAAAAGTTCACAACTAATTTGATTATTGATTTCTTAGAGGAAAATATATTTCATTGCTATGGAGTGCCAGAAACAATAGTTAGTGATAATGGTGCCCAGTTTAAAGCCAATGATTCTAAGGCTTCTTTAACTCAGTTTGGAATAAAGCATGTGTTTACAGCATTGTATTCGCCACAGAGTAATGCTGCTGAAAGAGTGAATAGCTCCTTGCTATCCGCTATTTGGGCGTATATTTGCCAAGATAAAACTGATTGGGATTTACATCTGACTTAAATTTCTTGTGCGCTCAGATCATCTCTCCATCAGGCAATAGGTTGTTCACCATATAAAGCGTTGTTTGGCGTCAACATGATTTTGCATGGAGAAGATTATAAAGTTTTGAAACAATTATCTCTGCTAGAGGATTCAATTCCAATTGACCGGCCTGATTATCTATCATTGTTGAGAAAAGACATCCAGACTAACAGTCGTAAGGCCTATGAGATGAATGCAAAACAATTGGGGTGTTCAACAGCTCCGTTTCATCGTTTCATGTTTCAAAGTTGAAACGATTAACTCGTGAACGGCATTTTGGGTGTCAATGCGTTTCATGTTTGTGCAGTCAGCTGTTGTTTGTTTACATTTCTTATTCTTCAATTTTTGCCACTGTTGCTGTTTACTGCGGCTATACTTTATTTGTAAAAAATGTCATTTAAAAGTGCTAAAGATATGCTATGCGATGCTTTAGCAAAGCAAGTTATTAGATAAATAGAGGATATTGAGTGTGAGAAGAGCTCGTTGTTTGAATTAGTTGCTCAATTACATGCTTTTAACATTTGGCGGCCATTTATCATATGTGTTCATACTATTTTGCACAAATATACACCAAATATACAAAAAAGTACTGAGCATCGATAGCAAATATCGAATAAATATCGTGCTCTTCCCATCTTTACTTTGTTCAAACTTGAAACACTTTTTGTATACATAGGCTGGGGTGTTTCAACGTTTCAAGAAATTTTCTATGTATGTTGTTGTTGCGAGACGTTTCAACTTTGAAACGTGAAACGATGAAACGAGCTGTTGAACACCCCAAATATAATTTGCGAACGAAACCAGTCTCCTTCAAGGAAGGACAAGAAGTCTTCAAAAGGAATTTTAATCTCAGCAACTTTAGTCAAAACTACAATAAAAAGTGAAGTCCACAATTTTCCAAATGTAGAGTGAAAAAGAAAGTGGGAAATTCCTTTTATATTTTAGAAACTCTGCAGGGACGTGAACTAGGAACTTATCATGCCAAAGATATAAAATGCTAATTCCAGCTAACCTTCCGCCTAAAAGTTTTCAGAGTTATCTGTGGTTGTAATGTCCCCATATAAATAAAATAATAAATTTATATTTATTAAGCGGGGTATAAAATCAGTTAACTTGAGTGTTGCATCAACAACATAAAAAGCTAAAGCGCCACCTATTGGTCGAAAGCGACTAAAAGATACGGCATCTCGGCTCTAATGTCAACGGCAATTCTTTTTGCATTGTCATTTGATCGGAAATGCATTTTTTTTTTGATTAAGGTTATACCGAGGTGTAATAACGCATTGCTCCTCTCAGCTCTGCCTTTTCGATTTTGGCAGCTGGGGGAAGAACTTGTCTTGTGCAGAAGAAAAATTGAAGTCTGAAGTTACCCCAAAACATTTTTGAGTTAATTTCGTGAATTTTTGATTCATATTTTAATTAAACATCGAGCAGCAGCGGCGCATTTAAAGTGCATTTAATTGCATTTTTAAGCCGCTAACATCGCTCTGACTGGAGCAGAAAAAAATATCATAATCACATATCGTGATTTTAGCTGATCTTTTTTGGGTAAGAATACGCTAAAAAATTATTCTTATGGACTTACATATGTCAATAATAAGCGTTTTATTTATCTAATACGAATTTATTGGCCTTTTTTATGTTTAGCAGCAGTAATATTACTCGCTGGCTAAGCATCTAGATACCTCCAAGATAATCTCTCTCGGCCCCCCCGAACATCTGGGCAGAGTAATTAAGAGCATGGACACTGAGCCGGTGGCCAAGCACCGCTCAGTCCGAAATTTTAGTTCGCCCGATCGCAACGCCGCACACTGGGGTGAGAGACCCTAAAAGTGACGATTAATTCAAAATATAAATTTTGGAATTGCGGAATCAAATTAATATGAAGTGAAAGTAGATAAAATTCTGCATTGGGGAGTGTAAAAATTATGGCCCTATGTCTAATAGATACCCTGTAATGTGACGTCAAAATTGAAACTTTGTGTTTTCGTTTTTCGAAATACGAAAAATTTATATTTTTTTTGTCAGTTTTGATGACGAATTTCACGAAAAAATTAAAAAAAAATTTTTTTGAAAATGAAAACAATAAATTTGATTTCTTAAAAATTTTCGTAAATTTTTTTGAATTGAAAGTTTTTAGTAAATATTGGAAAAAAAATTTTAATAAAAAGTACCTGTAAAATTAGAGGTATTTTTATCTTTAGATAGGCAAAAGTTGCTTCAAACGTAACCAAACGTAACCATTATTTTTTTAGTTTATGTGTCACATATCTACTAAAGTGCCCACCAAGGGGTTTTGCGCCCCGTTCTGCCCCAAGAGAGTTATTTGAATTCAAAGTTGCGCGGTTAATCTCAAAACAGAGTTGTTGAAAAGAAAATTACAGCGTATGTACTAGATTACTCTTATTAACTGTGAACGTGTTATTGTGATTGTCTTTCTGTGTCATTATATAAAATATATGTGTCTCTTCAATGTGTAATATATGTACAGTACGCTTTTAATTGTGTTTCTCGTCTTTAGCTAGGGTGTTTGTTTGTAACCGGTATATAATAAATATATAATAATATATTAATACATTATATGTTTCAACATTTATGAACATGCAAATTCAATCGAATTTACTCGCCTTCTACTCTACGATATAATGAAAGACAGCGGCCAAACAAATTATACTGACAAGTTATCTTTCTTATCTGAATACGTGAGGAATATTGTTAAGCCATCAGATGATGATGTAGCGGAATTCGAGCGCGAAATTAATGATTTCATCCGTGGGTTTAAGTGTCGATGGATAAGATCAAGTCGGACACACAGTCGATTTGTAAATACCTATACGGATTGGCTTAAGTCAAAGATTTCTTTTAATTCAAGAACGTCAGAGAGCGACCGAAAGGAAGAAAACAAAATCTTTAAGAGAAAGCACTCCTTTGCCAGAACTAGCTTTTGCAACGCAAACCCAGTTAAAGAAATGTGGTAACGTAAATGCGTCAAAAATAGTTATGGCTGTGGCTGTTTCTTCCCCAATAACTGCGACAAACTACAAACTGCAAAGTTGTCCAGGCATCAATATAACATTATTCGAAACTCAGCACCAGAAAAATTTCCATCTTACACAATAGTTCAAAAAGCAAAGCATGATTGTTACCCACATAAGTTAAACATCACCGTAAACGAATCTGAAGCTAAAATAAAGCTTCAGGCTCTTCTTGATCTCACAGCTCAACGTTTGATTTTACTTTAGGATTGTGTTATTAATAACACAGAATACAATAATGAGAATCTTACACTCATTTTAAAATGGGGGTTCGATGGAAGTTCGGCTCATAGCTCTTACAAGCAGGCCTTTTATGGTCCTGAATGTAGCGATTCCTCAGTTTTAATAACATCAATTGTACCTTTAAGACTTGTGTACAAGAGCAAGGTACTTTGGCAAAATCCAAGACCATCGTCTACAAGGTTTTGTCGACCGCTCAAAATTGCCTTTATCAAAGAAACGACAGTTGTTTCACAACAAGAAAAAGATAGAGTAATGGCTGAGATCGAACACCTAACAATGTCAAAGGAATTTTTAGGAGATAGATTTACAATGCTTTAACGCAAACCACTTCGACCCAAAAATGTTATTTGTGTGTTTGCACGAGCAAAGATTTCAACGATATTGATCGGATGATAAAAACAAAAATTGTTACTGAGAACCTGCATTATGGCATTTCAGTCTTGCATGGCTGGATTAGATTTCTCGAGTGCCTCTTGCATCTTGCATATAAGTTGCCAATAAAAAAATGGCAAGCAAGATCTGAAGAAGATAAAAATATTGTTCAGCAAACTAAAAAAAATATTCAAAATTTATTAAGATCTGAGACAGGGCTAATTATAGATGTTCCAAAGCCTGGTTTTGGGACGATTTTTTCAAAATGCAGAAGTTTCGGCGAAAATTACTGGGGTCGATCTTCAGCTAATAAAAAGGTTCCATACCGTCATGGTTGTCGCTGCATCAGGCCATGAGGTTAACATAGAATCATTCCAAGAGTACGCTCATGAAACTTCTAGATACTTTGTAAAGTTGTATCCGTGGTATTGTATGCCACCAACGATACACAAATTCTTAATTCACGGTACTGAAATTATTTCTAACGCTTTCTAACCAATTGGCCAACTCTCAGAAGAAGCTCAAGAGGCTCGGAACAAGGATTTCAAAAAGTACAGAGAGTGTTATTCTAGAAAAATGGATAGAATAAAGAGCAACCAAGATATTTTTAATATGTTTTTAATAAGCTAGGATCCAATAATATCTTGCAAACGGAAGTTACCGCAAAAAAAAAATTCACACATTTCCAAAAGAAGCTTTGTCGCTTTTAAAAGCGTCTGAAATATATGAAAGCGACATAAATGAAAGTGAAGAAAGCGAAAATGATATCGAGTCTGATTAAGGTATATAAATATCATTTAAATTTTAATTTTTTTTAAATCTGTTAATATTAGTAACATTTTTATTTACATTTGACCCTTTTTTTATTTCAAAGAAATAAAAGATTTTCATGCTTTTTTAGCGTGTTGTTTCTGTGGCAGATATATTATATAGTAAACCGATTCTTAATATTCTTCATGAATATAGTCTCCATGGGTATATAATAGATAAGGGAAAAATTTCAGCGTTAAAATATATGACATTGCTATTTTTGTTGTAAAAAAAAACCGAATATTTGGAAAATTGACTTAAATAAAATAATTTAAAAAATAAAAAATACTCTACGGAATACTTAAAAGTTAATGAATTGTACTTTTATTGATCAAATACATAACACAAAATTATAACATGGTCCAATTTTTGGACGGTTGAATTAATCGTCACTTTTGGGGTCTCTCACCCAACTGTGCGCCGTGGGAGGATCGAAAAATCATAAAAATCGTTTTAAAAAAAATGGTTAAAATAGTGCTAAAACAAATATAATTAGTTAAAAAGACAATTAAAGACATGCAAAAGTGCTAAAAACCCAACCCAGAAAAAAAATCTAAGACAATAAGTGCAAAAGTGCAAAACGAATGACAAAAGCCCCAAATCAAAGACAGTGAGAAAACAAAGAAAAAAATTACTTCTTAAGCCCAAAGACAAAGTAATAGTTAAAAGATGAAAAGTTAAAATAAGTTAAGTGTTTAAGAACAAAAAAATAAAAAAATAAAGAATAGGCAAATCTTTATATATAATGCTAAAACCTCACGACACAATTACACCGCAGCTGAAAAAAAAAGGAGTTAAAATGTATATATATTTAATACACAGTACAGTGGTTAAAAATGCAGAACAATATTTATTGGCTGCAATAAAAAGTTAAAAGAAATTAAAGTAAAAACAACAACAATAAGCCCCAGCAGTCTGGATAGACAAATCATATGGCTTAACTGTTGTTGTAAAATTGACAGTGAAAATGCAAAGAAAACAAGTAAGAAGGCTCTAGTCGGGAGAGCCCGACTAGAAGATCCCTGAACCCAGTTGCAATAAATATATTTAATTTATATAAGACTTTGGTATACTGGCTTAGCTTCAATCGATTAAGTTCAATATCTCCGGTGTTT
This sequence comes from Scaptomyza flava, assembly GCA_030179655.1. NCBI lineage: Eukaryota > Metazoa > Arthropoda > Insecta > Diptera > Drosophilidae > Scaptomyza > Scaptomyza flava. The sequence continues at coordinate 34,880,794 of JARNME010000404.1, read as the reverse complement.
CTCAACCGATTTGGACGAAATTTTCAGAAAAGTTCTATCATTACCCATTACGATATTTGTTTGTTTATATCGGAAACCAGAATTGTTATCGATAATTTGAAGCAAACTTGTTCTGCTCATGGTATAGGAGAACTTATATCCCAAATCTGAAGTCTCTAGCTGTTGTAGTCTCTGAGATCCACGCGTTCATACAGACGTGGGGTCGGAGATGCTTTCTTCTGCCTGTTACATACTTTTGCACAAAACCATTATACCCTTATTTACCCATTTTATGGGTTAAGGGTATCAAAAGAGACAAAATAAAAGCTATTGCCTAACCTAAAATAGGCACAAATTACACGTGCGATATGCGGAGCTTTTAAGCTCACGCATAAGACTCTCTAAAAAAAAAGTAGGTGATCAACGCCTAAGGCTCTCTTAAACATCGTTCTCTTCAGAAAGATCTTTCGTCGATGGAACACGCATGTAAGTGATACGCTCTCTCTTTGCAATTGCCGGCAAAGCCCACCCTTAAGTGCGCAATTTTATTTGTTTGCTCACTTTTTTTGCACACATTTTAATTAATTATAAATAAATATAAGAAAAGTTTATTTCAACCAAAAGTAAAGTAACTTAGACAACCTGCCCTTATATACAAGTATTCTTGTAGTTTTCTGGTAGTACACTTGCTACTTGTATTAAAATATATCATAGACATATATACATATATACTTTTATATATCTCTAACCATGCATATTATTTCCAGCAAGTGTAATTGTGTCGAGTGGTTAATCAAGTTTTTAGTTAGTTGAAGAAAAATAGTGAATAAAGAGACTTACCCATAATTACAGGGTAACGAGTAGTAATGTTAGCTAACGCAAATAATTATTAAACGATTTAATAATAATTAGTGACTTATTTTACTTAGTTTTGAGTTTAAAGTTTTAATGAAATAAATTAAATGCAAAATATATTTTAGGAAACAAAATATTTGTATTGAAAAATAAAAATAAAAACAAAATATATTTAAAAAAAAAAAAAAAAAGATAGATTTTTTTAATTTTAAGTACTCAAATAATAATTGAAAAATGAACGCAAGTATAAAAATTAAGAAATATAAAAAATGGAATTATTGGATATGGAAGTTTAAGTTATATTATTTCTGATGAAATGGGAGCATAATAAATTGATGAATATTTAATTACATAATGGGGTCTTCTGTGCAAATATTTTATTTAGGAGACTATGGTTGGGAGGGTAATGATAGAGGGAATTGGCAACCAACACCTAAGCCCACCCCTCTAGCTTAACTACTATTCCGTGCTTCACGTTTCTCATTTTTTTTTAATGTTTTCTTTTAGTTGTTTACTGAGAGTGTTCGCACTTTGGCCATGTGGTCTTTGGATGAGGATCGTCTCATCTCAGTTTTAGTTTCAGGAGGGACTCTATAATAAAACCTTGGTGTAGCCATCATTAGTCAGCAGCAAAAACCCCCCCACATCTCCCGCTAAAGCTAGGAACCAATGGGTCCCGCTCCGCTGTCTGCTTAATGATCGACCAGTCTGATTTGGTGGTTGACAAATGGGAGTACCCGACAAAAAAATACCCTATAATTGTCGACCCTGGCGAAAGCAAATTTTCGGACGCTACAAGTTTTGACGTTTGCCCTACGCTACAACCATTATGCACAACCTATTCTTCTCACTCAAGCTCACTTCCCCGCCGCCGAGAATAAGTGAGGTGTTTAGAATAAAAACGCGTTGCCCGACACATACCGTTTTAGATCCGATTGTGATCGTAAAGTTTGTCAGCTTCCGAGATAAAATGGCACTACTACGCGCCGCGGGAGCACACCGACGGAGCTCTAAGATGCCACTGACTCTAAATCTCTTGGGACTCAACTCTCAAGCGCCCTTTTACATTAATGAGCAGCTGTCAAAGCTCAACCATCAAATTTTTAAAGAGGCGCTTAAGCTTAAAAAGCATAAAGCTTTCTCAGCGGTGTTTACGCGCTCCGCTCAGGTGTACGTCAGGCAAGGCGGAGGCAGCGAGTGGATTTGCATTAAGAGAATGGAAGAGCTTTTATCTCTTTCTAATACCGGCGTGGTGGACAACACTTGCTCTTCAGATCTGGCCTCTTCATCTGTGGGGAACTTATTTCGTTTCCAATAAACATGCACGAGTCTGTATTTTTAATTATTTTTGTATCCCAAAAACTCTTATTTCAACAACATTTACATTTTAGTGAGTTAGGTATTAGCTTTAATTCTCTTTGGTGTGTTTCTAAAATTAGGTCTCATCTTATATGTTGGATAATATGATCCAATGGCGAACAGCTAGCTAAGCAACACCGTGGGCTTAACATTTGCCATATTAATGCTCAAAGTTTAGTCAGAAAGATGGATGAGTTTAGATATATGTTTGTTAAGTCAAATGTTGATGTAGTGTGTGTATCGGAGACATGGTTTATGACTCAAATGTGTGATCTGTTAGTTTCATGTTTAGGTTTTACTGTTTTTCGTGCAGATCGTGTTGGAAATGGAGGGGGCGTGGCAATTTTTGTTAATAATAAGCTGCGATCCAAGCTGATGTGTAAGCATGAAGAAGGAAGTACAACGGAGTTCATATTTGTTGAAATAAGCTGTCCACAGTATTTTCGTAAAATGCTTATTGGTTGTGTTTATCGTCCGAATCGTGCAGCGTCATACTCTAATATAGTTTCGTCGATTTCTATGTTAAATGTTTCATATATTGACATTGCGATCCTCGGAGATTTTAATAGCAATGTGTTGAACCACAATGATCTCACCAACAATATGGAATCACTTGGATTACACTTAGTCAATGCAACTAATCCAACCCATTTTACTTCTACTTGCAGTACACTCTTGGATTTGATCTTTGTTAGTAATTCATTAAAAGCTCTTATGTATGACCAAATTTCTGTCCCTTGCTTCCCCAAACATGATCTTGTCTTTGTGTCGTACGATGTTTGTATAAATAAGTTGGACCTGACATATACATATAGAGATGTGAAATGTCAAATCAAATGCAGTTGGACTGGATGATATAAATCCTAAATTTGTCAAAATTATAATTCCGTCAATCTTAAATCAGGTTACACATATTATGAATACAGCAATCACTACTTCCGTGTTTCCAGAAAAATGGGAACTTGCTAAGATTATCCCTGTCCCTAAGGGTAATGGAGATTTCAGACCAATCTCAGTTCGTCCTTTTCTATCCAAAGTGTTTGAAAATTTACTAGCAAACCAAATAAATGAATATATGGTTACCAACAGTCTTCTCAGCAATGACCAATCCGGTTTTAGGAAAAACAGAAGCTGCACTACAGCAATCCTTAATATTGTTGAGGATATACGTAGAAGCAGGGACGATGGCAATGTAACGTTCTTGACACTGCTTGACTATAGCAAAGCTTTTGATACTGTCAACCATGACATTCAATGGTCTAAAATTAAGAAGCTGTATAGTTTTACAGCCAGAGCCGATTCCTTATTACGCTCATACCTAGTAAACCGTCTTCAATCTGTTGTCACACCGTCAAGTTCGTCGTCATTTCTGTCTCTGAGCCGTGGAGTGCCACAAGGATCGGTACTTGGGCCGTTACTATACTCGTGTTATGTTAATGATTTGCCCAATGTCTTTTCTGAATGTAATGTCCATATGTATGCTGATGATGTGCAGTTGTATTGCTGTAGTCCATTGTCCAGAATTGATGAATGTGTAAGTGTAACTAATAGAGAACTGGTCAAGGTGAGCGAGTGGTCACGAAGTAATGGCCTTGGTATAAACACGTCCAAAACTAAGTGAATAGTAATATACAAAAGTCCATAGACACCCTAAACTTGGAAAAAATTAAAATTGACCATAATTCTATTGACTACGTAGACAGGGTAGCTAACCTAAGCATAATGTTTAATAAGACTCTGACTTTGAGTGACCACATAATTAAATCTATAGGTAGAACTTATGCAGCCTTAAGAACTCTATACCTGACACAGCATCTCTTGCCAATTAATATTAAACTTATTGTTGCTAAGACCTACCTTATACCAACTCTCTTTTATGGAGTAGAAATTTTTTCAAACCCTGACGCTGCTAGTAAGCACAGGCTCAATGTTGTGTTCAATAGTATTACGCGTTATGTGTTTAATTTAGGAAGAAGAGACCATGTTACACCATATGCATTCAAAATACATAACCTAAGCTTGAAAAACTGGATTCACCTAAGAGCATTAATATTGTTACACAAAATTATAAATACAAAAGAGCCCAGTTATCTTTATAATAGATTGATTTTTTTAACTTCACGTCGGACAAATAATTTAACAACTGTACATCATCGATTATCTGTCTCTGAACACTAGTAATTCATACACACTGTTCGCCTGGGGAACAACCTACCATACGACCAAAAAATAATTAGAAGCGCACCACAATTTAAAAGCAGCCTTCTGCTGCATTTACAAAATAATATCTAACTAAAATAATTCTAATATATATATATATATAAACACTCAAACTAAGCTTACAAATGCTAATCTTCTTAAGGGGAAGACTGTTCTTCCGATTTTCTTTTTTTCTTTTTTTGTATAATTTAAATTATTTGTATTAATTAAATTATTTGAATAATTTAAATTACTTCTCTCTATTTTCTTCTTTTTCTTTTCTTTGCTTTGTTACTTTTATTTAATTAATTAATAATTTTGTTTTAGTGACTAGTGCCTTAAATTTAAGTTTCTTGGAACTTGTAGCACTAGGATGTTAATCAAATAAATAAATAAATAAATGCATTGATCAAGCAAGCGATTTTCAACAAAAGCTAAAGTAATATTGTCTAGAGACAGTGTCTCAATGGCAGTGATTACTCCATCATAAGCAGGAGATAGAGTGAATAAGAGGTGCGCCACTTTATCTACTTCGGTTACAGTAACACCTGATGCTATTAGGTCGGACATGAGTTGATCAAACGTATTGAAGTGGGTTGATAATGAAGTGCCGCCTTTTAATTTAAAAGAAAATAGTCGCTTTCGAGCTGAAAGCTGCGATGCCAAACTCTTACGCTCATAAATGGAGTCTAATTTGTCAAAAATAATTTTAGGCGTTGTGTCTGTACCCGCAAATCCCAGAAATGAATCAGTTAAAAATTAAATAATTAGACTCTTTGCACTTTTCTGATCCTTTTTCCATTTTTATGTAATTGGGTCTGGCGCCACAGTATCAACAACATACAACAGGTCTCGCTCATCTAACAAATCTCTGACTCGAAACTTCAAAACTGAATATTTTTCTCCTTTGAAAGGAGAAATGTTTATATTATTATTTTCCTTTTGCATCTTTGAATTGTTTGTTGTTGTTGCTGCGAATAATATGTTTTTTTTATTTTTTTTATTTATATAAAATAAAAATTATACGTATGTACGTAGAAATTGACAAACTTGTTATTAGTGCTGGGTAAGAATCGATACTCTAAACGTGTTTATCGCTCAGCTTCAAATACTTTCGCATCAGAATAAATAATTTCGCATTTATCGTAAGACAAATTTATCGCATCACGACCAGCACAACATCGATGTTCAAAAACTATCGCGCCAACTCGATGATTGTGAGCGGCATCACTTCACACACTCAAATATATATATATATATGTGCTTATGCACACTCATGCATGTACAGAAACAGTTATGTTTTCTTCCCTTATCCTTTCTTTTTTTTTTCTTATGCCGGCACAATTCGACGTACATATGTATATCTGATATGTATTTCACAAGATTACACATTAAAGCTTAGTACGCAGGAACTAGAATTATTTCTGATGGAAATTTACACATTATTTCTAATGTGTATCCTAAGACCCTGTGTGCCCCTTAAAAATACCGGAAAAATCCCAAAAACGCAAAAAAAAAAATGGCAAAACAAAAAGGTAAAAGAGTAATACGGCCACACTTGTGCCTAGAAATAATGTGCTGCTCATTTTTTCTAGCAGAAATTCAGCTGTTCAATGCCATCCACACGATCCACTTCAATGTAATCGATGTGGAAACTCTCAACATTTTTTGAGTATACATTTCTAGCTGCTGCATATACTCATTAGAAATGTCTCTAGAAATTATGTCCAGAAATTATTTCTAGCGTTTTTTTTTTCATGGAGTTTGACACAACTAGAAATATTTCTAGTTCCTGCGTACTAAGCTTAAACAATTAAAAACCAAATCTGTTGGGTCAAAACCCAATTATATTTCTTATTATGTAGTTTAATTGTTGAATTGTATTAAATATTTGAATATCGCGCCTTACTCCGTTAAAGTAAGCGCGCAACCCTATTAAGCTTAAGATAACATTAGCACACAGCCCTGGTAAGCTTAAGATAGCAGAACACATGTAAAAAAGCTTTGAATCTGATCGAAAAGTGAAAAGTGGTGCAGCGAAGAACCTCATTAAAGAAAATAAAATCTAAATCACCTTTGAATAAAACTTGCACCCCCACCTACTTATTTCTACAACAATCAAGAAAAAGCTCTTGATACTTCATTTTGGCGCCCGAGCAGGGAACGTGTTTGTTTTATTACAAGGGTTTTGTGAAGTTACAATTTGCATGCATGTACATACACACAAATACATGTACACTGCAGGCAAACAGTGAGGTTCTGTAGCCGCCACCAGCTTTAATTTTATAAGTTGTGCGCGTTTCATAACAATTGCCCTGCCAATTGCAATACTCGCGCATAGTGCAACGTGCATTTAACTACGTATTTGGATTGCACTCACTGCCGGCATCTCCATCCAGATCGCCGCAGACTAAGACACGACGCCACTGCTAGCAAGCCGCTGCACACTGCACACAGCCTTCGCTACGCGAGCGGAGTCTGTCCCGCCTTGTTGGAGTCGACATCGTGACCTCCACACATAGTGCGTCTTTGGAGCGGACTCCACCGCCTCGACCTAACTCATTCGGCACCCACCACGCTGATGCACACACTTGCTCTCGCTCGCTGCCACGCCGCCGCTGCTTCCATCTGCACAGCCCCTGCTACACAAGTGAAGTACACCTCTAGTTCGTTGTTGAAGTCGAGTGAATTCTTCAACAACAACTCATCGTTGGACTGGACAATTATAAATCTGCGCCCGTCGACACCTCGGTTATAACCTCAATTTCGTGCACACACACATCATCGCATAAATTGGAGTTACTCAATTGAAATTGAGTGAAAAAATTGCTGCTTCAATTGCAAACATGTCTACTTTGGAGCAACTTAAGACCCAACGTGTTAATGTGCGGAGAAACATCACTCGCATTAGAAAATCCGTCGAGCCCAGCCTACAGCTGTCACCGTTGGAATTAACTTGTCGCTTGTCAATTTTGGAAGCCTATTTCAAGAACGCAATCAGCATACAAGGAGATATTGAACAAGCCGATCCTGAGGAGCTACAGCGCGATGTTCGCTGCGAAATTGAGGAGCTATTTATCCGCTCCAAGGTGTGTATTCAAGAGCAGCTAGGACCAGATGCACACAGCACCGTCAACGACGTGTCATCTGTACATGTGGGTCATACATCCTCTATAAAGTTGCCACGACTATCTCTGCCAACGTTCGACGGCAGGTACTCCGAGTACCAGAACTTTATTATATCGTTCAGACAAGTTATTGGAAATCAATCCTATCTGTTTCCAATCGAAAAGTTCAACCAGCTTTTGAACTGTCTTCGTGGTCCTGCATTAGAAACGGTTCGAGCATTCCAAGTAACTTCAGAAAACTACACAAAGGCTCTTGAACGCTTGAAGAATCGCTATGACAACCCAACTCTCGTTTTCTTGGACAATATATCATCGCTCTTCGCATTGCCAACTGCTGCCAAAGCCAGTAAGCAACAGCTGCGCAGCCTCATTGATAATGCGTCCGCGTTGTATAACTCGTTGCGGTCTCTGGGCAACGAATCGCAGATAGCTCAGGCCATGCTCATCTTCATCGTCATGGGGAAAGTACACCAGGAGACCAAACGAAAATGGAACGAATCTGTAGTATACACAGCGTTACCTACGTGGGACAATTGCGTACAAATCATAGAGCGCCACTGTCAGTATCTAGAGTCAATAAGTAAGCCTGCTGCTGATGCCTTTGTAAACCAACAAGGTGGTCATAAAACCCTCTCACAGCGGTCACAGGCAAGCTCATCACTTAATTGCACAAATTGCAAACTTGCAACATATGCTCCAGCTCAGAGCATAAGGCTTTTAAATGTGGCCAACTAACTGATCTCGCCGTAGAATCACACTTGAACAGAATTAAGCCACTTGGACTCTGCATAAACTGCTTAAACAAGGGTCATACTGCAGCGAAATGTCCATCTAAATGGAGATGCCGCACCTGCTCGCTGCCGCATCATACATTGCTTCATGGAGAAGCATCTACAACTCATACGTCGATGGCCCAGCCTCGCTTAAATGCGCCAGAGGCTCAGGATGCCGTCGCGCACACTTATACGGACACTCGTTCAGACTTTGTCATATTAGCCACGGCCTTGATCTTGGTAAAGGATTCGTCTGGGTGCTACAAAGTAGGACGCGCCTTGTTGGACTCGTGCTCTCAGGTAAACTTCATATCTGAAGTGTTTGCCCAGACGCTGCGCTTGCCAAGAGCCAAGCGCAATTTGGAGATTCGTAGCATTGCCGAATCGAAAACTCACATTCAGCATCACACTTCAACGACAATAAAGTCGCGTCTCAACGAATTTGAGATACTTCTTAATTTCTGCGTTACACCGCATATTGCCTATCAGCCGGACTCAGAAATTGACATATCTACGCGGAACTTACCTCCAAATTCGTCGTTAGCAGATCAGGACTTCAACAAATCTCGCCGCATAGATCTACTCCTAGGTACGGAGACTTTCTTCGACATTTTAGCAGTCGGCCAAATCAAACTTGTCCAGCAGCTACCTGTGCTTCAGAAGACTCTACTAGGATGGATAGTTTCTGGTCGATGTCAAGCCAATGCCAAAACACAACACCAGTATCTACTGAGTGCAGACGACTCCATCTACACGGATATTTCTGCCAGTATAGAGCGCTTGTGGCGCATCGATGAAGTCAACAACTCGGTTGATTTACTCACTCCTGAGCTGCGTAACTGTGAGGAGACATACAACAAAACGGTTCAACGCTCACAGAATGGCCATATAATCGTACGTCTCCCTTTCAAAGATGACCCTAGCTTGCTCGGCCACTCGTTCGACACTGCTATGAGACGATTCCGCGCACTCGAACGCAGTCTGGCCAAACGGCCTGAGGTCAAGTCTCAATATGTGGGTTTCATGCAGGAGTTTCATGACTTGGACACATGAGCCTCGTAGAGCTCCCAAAGCGGCATACTCCTCACTACTACATCCCACATCATTGCGTGCTTAAGCCAAACAGCACATCAACGAAGTTGAGAGTCGTCTTTGACGCCTCGTGCCAGACCACGTCTCAAAAATCCCTCAACGACTTGCTCATGGTCGGACCGACAATCCAACCCGATCTCTACACCCTACTTCTGCGTTTCCTGAAACATCAGTACGTCATTACTGCTGATGTTGTCAAGATGTTCCGCCAGGTTTATGTGGCCGCAGAGGATCGAAGATTTCAATACATAATCTGGTGGAATTCACCGTCGGAACCGATTCGCACATATGAGCTAAATACGGTAACTTATGGCACGGCCGCTGCGCCATATTTGGCCATACGCAGCATGTCGTACTTAGCAGATCAACACATGGACAACCATAAGATTGGTGCCCAGGCCATCAAATCATCGTTTTATGTTGATGACTTTCTTGGTGGAGCAGACACCGTGGAAGCTCTTCATCAGATCAAGAAGGAAGTTACAGCTACTCTCCACGACGGCCAGTTTGAGCTAGCAAAGTGGCACTCCAATCACATCGATTTTGTAGATGATCGTACAATAAAGGATCTAAATTTGAATGACGACACGTTAACCAGCACTCTTGGCTTGAAGTGGGACCAACGCTTGGACACGTTCATGTTCTTGTTCTCCCCAAGGATTAGCACAGACATGGTCACCAAACGTTCGATTTTGTCAATCGCTTCATCGCTGTTTGATCCCTTGGCACTCGTCACGCCGATTATCATAATTGCCAAGATCATCCTGCAAGAGCTGTGGTTCCTGAAACTACACTGGAATCTGTCCCTGAAGGAATCCAAACAGCATGGACATCGCTTCTAGCATCACTCTCGTCGCTAGAACACATAGCAATACCCCGCTATTGCCTCCAACCTAAAATACACAGCTTGCAAATCTACACTCGCACACTCGGGACCGATGGCCTATTCAAAACACAGCTCGTCACATCCAAGTCACGAGTTTACTAGTGTTTACTAGTGGTTGCTTGGATGATTCGGTTCGTCCATCACACTAAAAAAATTAACGTTGTTCGACAAGACGTTGCCAACGCCCATGGAACTGCAACGCGCCCCAAGCTGCATCGTCTGGAACCTACAAACCACCCACTTCCCAGAAGAAATGTCACGGTTACATAAGGGTCAGTCAGCTCACAACAAGTTTCGAAGCCTTTGGCTTTTCTTACAGGTCACAGATGGGTTTCAGCTCATTAAAGTAGAAGGCCGTTTGGAACTAAGAAATCTTTCAGACACCCAGAAGCACCCCATCCTACTGCCAAGCAAGGAGCCTTTAGTGGAGCAGCACGTACGCTACATGCATCAAAAGAACTATCACGCTGGACCCAAGGCACTCGTTGCTCTGATTCGCTTACAATTTTGGATAGTCAACGCACGAGATTTGGCACGCCGCATCGTTTGATCTTGCGTACACTGTGTCCGCTATCGACCAACTTTACAAGGACAGCTAATGGGGCAGTTACCGAAGGAGCGTCTGACACCAGCAAGGCCTTTCTCCCGATGCGGCATAGACTTCTGTGGTCCAGTCAACGTCTATTTGCGCATCCGTGGCAAGCCACCGACAAAGCCTACATCGCCATATTTATTTGCTTTGTTACTAAGGCAATACACGCCGAAGTCGTATCCGATCTCACTACGGATAGTTTCATTGCAGCCCTCAAACGCTTAATTTCCCGGCGCGGGCTTCCATCGGATATCTTCTGTGACAGCGCCACGAATTTCACAGGAGCGAACAACAAGTTAGAGGAGCTGAAGCTTTTATTGTTCAAGGATGAAACAGTTCGCTTAATCAGCAATTTCTGCTCATCTGAATTTATAAAGTTCTATTTTATACCACCGAGGGCCCCGCATTTCGGGGGCATATGGGAAGCTGCAGTTAAGAGCGTCAAGGGACTTCTCAACCGCACACACCGAGACACTAGGCTCACATTTGAAGAACTTTCTACTGCTGTTGCTGAAGTTGAGGCCATACTAAACTCGCGTCCGTTGTCACCAATGTCGACGGATCCGAATGACTTAGCCGCGCTTACGCCTGGTCATTTTTTGATTTGCGATGCGTTTCGGGCACTTCCTGAACATCCATTATCAGATGCTAAAATGGACACCCTCGCTCGCTGGGAACGAGTTAGCGGCATAAAGCAGCACATTTCAACGAGCTCCAAATCCGCACAAACTGGACTAAGACATCGCCAAACATATCCATTGGCGACATGGTCATAGTACACGAGGATAATCTTCTACCGCAACGATGGCTCCTTGGCCGCATCACCGACACCATCACTGGCAAGGACAACTTCGTTCGTGTTGCCGAGGTTCGAACCGCAAGGGGGATTATTCGTCGACCTATCCGTAAACTAGCATTGTTACCCGTTTCTTGAAAGTCAATCACATACTTTCAAGGCGGCCGGTATGTTGGGTCAAAACCCAATTATATTTCTTATTATGTAGTTTAATTGTTGAATTGTATTAAATATTTGAATATCGCGCCTTACTCCGTTAAAGTAAGCGCGCAACCCTATTAAGCTTAAGATAACATTAGCACACAGCCCTGGTAAGCTTAAGATAGCAGAACACATGTAAAAAAGCTTTGAATCTGATCGAAAAGTGAAAAGTGGTGCAGCGAAGAACCTCATTAAAGAAAATAAAATCTAAATCACCTTTGAATAAAACTTGCACCCCCACCTACTTATTTCTACAACAGTCAAGAAAAAGCTCTTGATTCTTCAAAATCAAAGCCTTGCGCTAACTGGGCCCATAACCTGTTAGATATTGCTGAAAAACAGACTCCATCTCCATGCAATAAAAAAGCAGTTTGATTTGGTCTCGGTACTTGTTCAATAAAATGATATTTTATTTCTTTTATATGCTTGCTGCGTCTTGCCACTTCAACTTTACGCACACGAATGAATCGAGCGAACGAGAGTGAGTCGAACAAGAGCGATCGAATGCAAACCGAGAGAATATTTACAGTTACTGCTCTCTTTCTCTCTATTCCCTTCGCGACGCTTGTCCCTTTTGCCGCTTACACATACTAAGCGCAACAGAGATTAGATATACAAGTATGTGTATCCAACAGAATAAGAAATTGTAGTTGAACCGGCGAAGCGTTAAGACGTAGAAATATAATAAGAATTAAACTTTGTTATTTTAAATAAGTTGACAATGAAATATTGAAAAGTGAATGAACCATTTAGTTATCATATTATAAATTATTCTACGAAGTCTACAGTTGTTTTATTTTACGGTGGCTTCAAAAGGAACAGATCTACAATTTTGGGGGCTCAACCGGGTTGAACATTAAAAAGAGAAGTTTTTTTTGTGAATTTTCTCTCTGAATCTTTTGTTTGATGGCAAGGGGAGTAGAGGGGTAAAATTTCAAGCAAAAATTCACTACTTCTTAAGTTGTTAAGAATTTTTCTTCTAATTTTGCTTTGCCTTATTCCGATAAAATGTAAACACAGAGTTGCACAGTGTTTGATGTGAAAAATAATGCTATTGATACGAAATATCGCACAAGCAAATATTGGCGCAAATAGTAAATATATTGTCGTGGCTCATAAATTATTAATAGAAATAATATGGAAGAAAGAATTAATTGAACTGGTGTTAACTGTGTCTGTTTATCGACCATAAATGTAAACCAGAGTTGCATTTTCAAAAGAAAAAATTCACTGAAAAACTTCAGCGTGTAAATGCGACCTGAATTCCGAAGAAGTTTCAAAACAGAATGAAAAAAAAACTTCATGAAAAAACTTCAGTGTGTAAATGGGGTCTTAGTTAGTTAGTTAGTTAGTTGATGAAGATGATTGCAGTCAACATTACGCTGGTGACGTGAACTACGGTGGAAGGCGGCAGACGCGACGATCGACGACGCCTGGCGCATTTAAGAAGGTATAACGATGAACGAAGCAGAGACGCTGGTGGCGTGAACTGCGGTGAAAACCGGCAGACGCGACGATCGACGACGCCTGGCGCAGTTAGGAAGGAATAACGGGGAAAGCAGCAGACACAAAGCAGAGTGTGATCATTGTGCGACACAAAGCAGCGTGAACTACGGTGTAAAGGGGCAATAGAGGACGGCTGGCGCAATTTGGAAGGAAGAACGGCAAAAGAAGCAGACACAAAACAGCGTGATTGTACCGCAACAAAACTACAACGTAAAGCAGATGAAGACATGTATATTTGTTTCGCAGAGAGACGACAAACGGGTGCAGTATACATAAAATTTAACATTGTGTCTACATAGGTCTGTTAAAAGCAAGAATGGTAACATTTAAGAAGAAATTGTTTTATGCTGTGTAGAAATGCGTTTGAAAAGTTTGCGTTGATAGAAAATAAGTGAGATATACTTATAGAGATTTAGAGCTAAATTATGCTTCTAGAAGAATTAACTTGTCTTACTGTAGAAGGCCTTAAAGAAAAATTGAAATTATTGTCTTTACCAAGTTCAGGTGTTAAGATAGAATTGCAACAACGATTAATTAATTATTTCAATTTAGAGAACAGCGATTTAAATAGTGACAGCTCATCTTACGAAGAACCAGAGAATTTTGAAATGAAAGCTTCAACATTTACATTAAGGGATATCGAGGATTCCCTTATGGTTTTTACCGGCAATGGTTCTCCAGATGTTGATGAATGGCTACTTGATTTTGAGTTGAATGCGGTAACAGTTAAGTGGAATGACTTACAAAAATTTATTTATGGTAGACAGTAAATTAAAAGTGCAGCAAAATTATTTCTGAATAGTCAAAGCGAAGTAAATAATTGGGATACGCTTAGCCAAGCATTAAAATCAGAGTTCAGTGAGAAGCGTTCAGCAAAATAAATTCACAAGCTATTAACAGAAGAAACCAAATGAGGCTTTAAGTGAATATTTCTATGTAAGAGCATTGCAAATCAGTGTAAGTTAGATGATGAAAGTTTAATGGACTACATTATTGATGGAATTCCAGATTCAAAGCAGAATAAAAGTTGTTTGTATCATGCCTCAAATTTAATAGAATTGAAACAAAAAATGAAAATTTATGAAAGATTTTGTTCCAGTCAAGAGACTAATACCCCGATTCCATTAGGCTGCATCTTTCATTAACAGCGAGTGAAAGATGTAGGTGATTCCACTATAAATCCAATTGCATAGTTGCATCTTGATTTAACAGGGTCTGTAAAAAGACAGCAGACAGCTGTTTGTGTATGATACGTTTATATTTAATTGGAAGCAAATATGAGTTCGAACACAAATAAAATTAGTGAAGCTAAAAAAGTAAAAATTATTGCTTTAATTTTTGCGCAAAATGCAAACATGGTTTAACGAATATCCCAGTTTGTTTGGACAGGCACTTGATGACAAGCTGTTTTACTCAAATTGGCACTGTTAAAACCAAGTATCGATTACAAATTTCATACTATCGGCTATGTTAAAGCTCTGTTCAGTGCTCTGTAATGTTAACTTTTAACATTCCCAGTTGGTCGGTTTCGAACCAACTGGGAATGCAGCCGACCAACGGGGAACATTTGAATAAGATTCCCATTGTACAAATGGGATTCTAATACAAAAAGATGCGGCATCTTCGAATACCAATTACATACTTGCATCTTGCTCTAGTGGAATCGGGGTATAAGCAAACACCAAAGGGTGGCAATAATTCAGTAAAGGGCAACAAACCAGATAGGCGTTGTTTCAGATGTGATGGAAACGATCACTTTGCAAAAGAATGTAAACAGGAGGGATTTGAATGTTTTAAATGCAATCAGGTAGGACACAAGGCAAATCAACGTGAGGCAAAACTTGTCAATAAACAAGTAAGGAAGGAATCGGCAAGCATGCATCAGTGTTCTCAATATTTATTTAACCGTGCTTTTAAAACAGACATAATTAATGGCAAGCACGTCACAGCTTTGTTTGATTCTGGTAGCGACTTATGTACAATTCGAAACACAATTTTCAAGACAGTTCAGCCAGTTGTTCTTAAGACGAATGTAAAAGAATTGTGTGGCATAGGTGGAAAAAAGATTTACACTTTGGGCTCATTCGTAGTTTCGACCAGGCTGGATAATGTTCCAATTTATTTATTTATTTATCGGAAACCAATCATAAGGTTAAAACCTTAAGATAAGTGGAACTAACTAGCAATGGCTGCCGTGGGCTTCAGCTAGATTTAAGTGCTTAAATTAAAAGAGTATTCCAATTGACAAGTAAATAATAATAGGAACTTATGTCTTAATTTTTACAAAGCGTTTTGTTTGTGACTATGTTTATAGTTATATAATATAGTTTAAGCTTTTATGAAGTGTTATACCCTGATTCCATTAGGCTGCATCTTTCATTAACAGCGAGTGAAAGATGTAGGTGATTCCACTATAAATCCAATTGCATAGTTGCATCTTGATTTAACAGGGTCTGTAAAAAGACAGCAGACAGCTGTTTGAGTATGATACGTTTATATTTAATTGGAAGCAAATATGAGTTCGAACACAAATAAAATTAGTGAAGCTAAAAAAGTAAAAATTATTGCTTTAATTTTTGCGCAAAATGCAAACATGGTTTAACGAATATTCCAGTTTGTTTGGACAGGCACTTGATGACAAGCTGTTTTACTCAAATTGGCACTGTTAAAACCAAGTATCGATTACAAATTTCATACTATCGGCTATGTTAAAGCTCTGTTCAGTGCTCTAAAATATTAACTTCTAACATTCCCAGTTGGTCGGTTTCGAACCAACTGGGAATGCAGCCGACCAACGGGGAAAATTTGAATAAGATTCCCATTGTACAAATGGGATTCTAATACAAAAAGATGCGGCATCTTCGAATACCAATTGCATACCTGCATCTTGCTCTAGTGGAATCGGGGTATTATTTGTATACAATGTTGTAAATGTTCAAGTTTTTTTTTTTCATTCATTGTTCATATTTCGATGTAAACATCTGCTTTCCTTAAAAACTTAATGATTTTGTGTATGTTTTCTTCTGATGGGTTTCCTAACATATCTAATGGATTGTTGTTTCCGAAAATTTCTTTTTTAGTATTAAGTAAGGTGGGGAAAACTTTAAATATATGTCTTATGTTGAGAGTGGTATTTGACTGGCATTAAGGACAAGTAGGTTGTATATTGGGGTTAAACTTATGTTGGTGAGTTAGTCTAGTGTGTCCTAATCTGAGGCGGATTATTTTGATTTGGTCCGATCTTGAAATGTCGCTTTGTAAAGTTTTGTTTAGGTAGTCTTGTACGTGTTTTAAGTTTTTGTTAACGTCACGATACCATATGCTACACTGGGAGATTTGCTCTTATAAGTGGAAAGAGAGTTGGTTTTTAAGGTATTTGTTTATGTCATTATGGTTAAAGTTAGGTGTAAGAATCAAGGGCATACGCGTGGAAGCTTTAGCCATGTGGTCAGCTAGCTCGTTGCCATTAATATCAGCGTGTCCAGGGATCCATATTAATTTGACTCTATTTGAGAGAGTGGTTAATAAGGATCTGACTAAAGAAGCATAATATTCTTTATTGTTTAAGTTGGCTATGGCGTCTAAAGCTGACATGGAATCAGAGCATATGACAAATGCTCCCTTCATTGTTTTAATTAATTTTATGGCTTCTAGGATTGCAATTAATTCTGATGAAAAAACAGAAGAGTAATGTGGAAGATTGCCGTATTTGAGTGTGTGTGTTTCAGTAGTTATGGCATAGCCGGTAGTATTGTTTTGTTGTGATCCGTCAGTGTAGATAAATGTGTGATTTTTATATTCGTTTTATTTTCTGGAGAAATGTTGTCTGTATATGTGGGTAGGGGTATTTTTTTTTTGCAATGTATGCGGAAAGAGGTGTCTATTATGTCTTTAGGAAGAAACCAGGGTGGTTGAAGGAATGGAATTTTGTGTGTTAGGTGAGGAAGACCGTTATACCCCGATTCCACTAGAGCAAGATGCAAGTATGTAATTGGTATTCGAAGATGCCGCATCTTTTTGTATTAGAATCCCATTTGTACAATGGGAATCTTATTCAAATTTTCCCCGTTGGTCGGCTGCTTTCCCATTTGGTTCGAAACCGACCAACTGGGAATGTTAGAAGTTAACATTACAGAGCACTGAACAGAGCTTTAACATAGCCGATAGTATGAAATTTGTAATCGATACTTGGTTTTAACAGTGCCAATTTGAGTAAAACAGCTTGTCATCAAGTGCCTGTCCAAACAAACTGGGATATTCGTTAAACCATGTTTGCATTTTGCGCAAAAATTAAAGCAATAATTTCTACTTTTTTAGCTTCACTAATTTTATTTGTGTTCGAACTCATATTTGCTTCCAATTAAATATAAACGTATCATACACAAACAGCTGTCTGCTGTCTTTTTACAGACCCTGTTAAATCAAGATGCAACTATGCAATTGGATTTATAGTGGAATCACCTACATCTTTCACTCGCTGTTAATGAAAGATGCAGCCTAATGGAATCGGGGTATTAGATTGTGATATAAGAATTGTTCGTTCTATTGATGAAATAAGTTTTTTGTTGGAATGTATTTTGCGTTGTCTAATAATTCTCGCGATGGGAGGAGGTTAATAAGTTCTTAGATAGTAATGCTGATAGAAGGTCTCGTTTGAGTTCTGTTGGAGCAATGTTTGCATCAAAGAGCATGTTGTTTATGGGTGTTGAGCGGAATTTTATTTTGTTAAGAATCGATTTGGGTGAGAAGTCATAAATGAACAGTGCATAATCTATTTTGGATACTATTGTTGTTTTTGTAACTGAGATGAGGATATGAGTATTGCAGTTAAATTTAGCGCTAGAAAGACATTTAACAATATTCAAACTTCTGGATAAATGTGTTCTAAGCCTATTCACGTGGGTATGCCATGTATATCTTCTATTTATTGTTAGTCCCAGGATTTTCACTGATTCAACTGAAGCGACTTGCGTGTTGTTAAAAGAAATGTTGCATAAACAATTATTTTTCCTGCATATGTGCAAATGTTGACACTTGTTTGGAGATAGTATGGCTCCAGAGTATGTGCACCAATTTTCTATGTTTTGAAACAAGTCGTCTTAGCTGTAGCTGAGATTTTTGTTTTTGTTAAAATTAATTAAAAGGAAGAAATCATCTGCATATGCACCGAATTTGATATCTTTTTGAATTGATATTAGGGCATATGCTATGAGAAAAAGTATCACTGAAAGGGGTGAGCCTTGTGGTATACCGTTCGTTAGTGGAAAACTGTTGGAGATTTGAGAAGCTATACTTACGACAAGTTTTCTATTTGACATAAAATTTCTAACATATTGTATTATTTTAGGTCCTATTTTCCATTCTATTAATTGGTCGATTATTGTGTGGACTCCAATGCGGTCGAAAGCCTTTGCAAAATCAAGAGTGATGATTGAGGAGTGCCGTTTGGCGCCTAAAGATTTAGTAATAAGAAAATCAGCAAAGAGAAGGCTCTCAATGACTGATTTTCCTTTTTTAAACCCAAATTGGTTTGGGTGAAGTAAATTAATTCTTTTGGGTTGTGAACCACCAAATTCTTTTGGCTATTATTTTGTCTAGTGTCTTGGATAAGCAGCAGTTAGGTGAGATTGGTCTATATGAAGATATTTCTGTTTTATTGAGGCTGGGCTTTAGTATGGGTTGATACAGCTGGACTTATAGTTCTGGGGAATAAAGTTATTGAATATATTATTAAAGTGGTTAACTATTCTTTCTTTAAGTGAGCTCGAAACATTTTTAATCATATCGTATGATATTCTATTAAGCCTTGGCGTTGACCCTTTTAGTGACTGTAAGCTAGCTTGGAGTTCAATAAGTGTGATTGTTTTTTCTATGAGTTGTGCTGGACGTTGGAGCGGATAGTTTGTGTTGAAAGTGTTATATTTGTGAACTAAAAAAATGTTGCTAAATTTGTTGTCGTCTGAGAGATCTGACCAGTGTTTAGCGAAAACATCGGCTATTGTTCTTCTGGATGTTTCAATTTGGTTATTAAATGGGTTGAGTAGGCAGTGGATATTTTTGCTAGGATTTAATCCATAGAATAGTCTTATGTTGGACCATATTTTGTCAGTTGATGTAGAAGGGTCAATTGGCGAAGTAAGTTTAAGGGTAGATTCCCTTTTGCTTGACTTCAATTCTCTTCTGAAGGCCGCATTGGCGCGCTTGTATTTTATTATATTTTCGTTATTTATTTGGCGTTTTAAAATTCTCCATGCTTTATTTTTTGTTGATCGTAGCTCGCTTAAAGTTTTATTCCAGCAGGGAACGTTACGAATTGATTTTTTAGGAGAAGACTGTGGGATAGTGCTGTGAGAACTTACCAAAATGATTTTGTTTATAGAAGCGGCTTCTTTGTTGATGTTTTTACTAACAGGAAATTCTTCATGTATTTTGTTGGTCATGAAGCAAAAGGATTCCCAGTTTGCTTCTTTGGTTTTAAGGATTGGCCTATGTATGTTTTCTGTAGTGGGGGTTGGGAACAGGGATATAAGGATTGGAAAGTGGTCGCTGCCACAAAGTTAATTGAAAATTTTACAATTCGTGTAGGGTGCAATTTGTGGGGAGCATAATGACAAGTCTATGTGAGTAAATGTATTATGAGTTGTGTAGTGCGTGGGTGATTTGTCGTTAAGAATTAGGTACTGAGATTGTTCGATAAATTTAGCTAAAATATTTCCTCTTCTGTTATTGCGGAGGGATCCCCAATTGGTGTGCCAACTGTTAAAGTATCCCGTTATTAGGACGTTAGTTTGGTTGCTTACGTAATTTTCTAGATTTTGATGGGAGAATGGTTTGTTTGGAGGAATGTAAACCGAAAATATTGAGAGTTTTTGTTTAGAGTTTATTTCTATAGCGACGTTTTCAAAGTCATTGGTCGAATCTAATTTAGAAAATTGAATAGAATTGTGCACTAGGATTCCGGCTCCACCAAATCGGTTGGAGGCTGGGCATGTAACTATATTGTAATTAACAAGGATGGGGAAGTTGTTTTTATCAAATATGTGAGTTTCTTGTAACGAAATTTGTGTTCTTTGATTAAAATTAGTAGCTCACTATAGTTGTTGACATATCCTTTAATATTCCATTGCAGGACTTTTAAAGACATATTGGCATATAGATTTAAAGGTATAGTGTAGGAATTATACATTTTTGCGTGCTGATTTTTTGTGAGCTAGTTTAAGTGTGTATTGGAAAGATCTCGGTTTGGCCGACGGAAGCAGGGCCCATCCAGCCTCCCCGCACAACAGCACATTGCGCAGGTGTACGGATGAGCAGGCCAGGCATAAGCCCTCGCCAGTCCAAACGAGATCGTTTGGAGTTAAAGTTTACTTATGTTGAGTTACGTGATGTCTTCTATGGTTTCATCAATCGTTGAGTCTTCTGTATCAGATTTGTGGTTGGCTTTGCTTGTTGTATTTATTCTTGTTTTTTTTGTTGACGTTTTGAGTTGTCGAAGGGTACGCTTTGAGGTATTCCTTGGGACGATTTTGAGTTTGTTGGCCGTGGTCTTTTTTTCTATGTTGTCCTCTTCTATTAAATCGTTGATGTCATCATAATTGGTTAATGAACGTTGGGTGGGTTGTGTTGTAGGTGTTGTTTCGTTGTATCTTGTAGTGGATTCCTGTGGTGATGGTGGTGTGACTGTTGGTGTATTTTGGCTGACTGTTGCTGCGAATGTCTGCTGACCTTGATGTTTGGATTTGTAGACTGCATGGGCAGCTTTGGTGTCTATTTTTAATGATGTTTTAATGGCAATTATTTCTTGTTCTTTTAAGAAGATTGGGCATTTTCTGTCAAAGGTGGAGTGGTTGTTGTCTAAATGGTTTATACTACAGTTTACGCAGCAGGTTTCCTCAGTGCACTTCTCCATTGTCTCAATGTCGCAGTGTTGATTTTTACCACATTTATAACAAATTGTGTTTGTTGATCGGCAGACATTAGCTGTGTGCCCAAAACGCAAGCATTTATTGCAGCGCATGGGAAGCGGAATGTATGTCCGAACGTTGGTTTTCTGATATCCGATATAGATAAACTCAGGAAGATCGTGTAAGGCAAATGTGAGAATAATCAGCCCGTTCTCGGCGCGTTCGTTTCCCTTCATTTTCGTTATTTTTTTGACTGCCAGAACATGTTGAGAGTGTAGTTCTTTTTGTATTTCCGCTTCTGAGATCATTCGTAGATCATTGCAGTAAATAACGCCTTTGCAAGAGTTTAGTGTTTTGTGTTCCGTTACTTTTACTGTTATTTGCGGAGATAATGTTGTGAGTTTGAGTAGTTTTGTGGCTTGCTTGTGGTCTTTTGTTTTGATTAGTATGGCACCGTGTCTTGTTATTTTGCAAAGTTCCACTTCGCCGTTGTAGGTATAGTCGATCATTTTTTTGTATTAAGAACGGTGAGACATTTTCTAGCGATTCGGTTTTACTTTCATTGGTTTTTGTTCTCTCCATTATTAGGTATTTAGGTCCAATGGTGAGTTCCATCGTCGAATTAGTTTGTGCGTTTGGCTTTGGGCGGTCAGGTGGATCTGGTGGTTGACCCATTGTAAGGTACATTCTTTGCGCTAAGCGCGTTGTCTAAATTGTTTATGCTGAAGTGTTTTGTGCAATTTGTTTTGCTTTACCCGATGAAAAAACGAAGGCAGGGTAAAGAGTAGCTGATGGTAGACACAGTAACGGTTCTTTACGTTGAGTTGGGTTGGTGTTCCGCGCTTGCTTGACACGACAGATCGGTTCGGCTGCTCGTTGAGAACTGAATGTTCCAATTAAAATGTGCTTCCATGTTGTCCGTGATAAAGATAGTTTGTACGACGGGGTAATCGGTTGCGATGTTTTGAATTTAGTCAATGCTTCGATTAGTTCGAAAGGAGTTTATTTTCAAGCAGTGACAGTAGATAATGTTCGAGACACTGTGACTGAGAAACAAACGAGTGAACTAGCTCACCATAGCGAAGTTCAGGCCGTAATACAAGGAAAACAAAAGTCGAACATTTCTGAGTTACAAAGCGTTTTTCAACAGTTGTTATTAGTGGATTTAGGTTAGAAGTCTACTGCATTAATAGATGTCGCGCATTTACACATGAATTTAAAGACGAAAGTTAAAGAGTTGATAGAAAATTATAAGCCAGACCAGCCAAAATCAAGTGCTGTAGATATGAAGATAATCCTAAAAGACGAAGTTCCAGTCAATCAGAGACCCAGACGCTTACCATACGCCGACATCTAGAAAGTTTATAAGCAGATTAAAGGTTGGTTAAAAGAAGGAATAATTTGAAATAACGTTTCAGAGTACGCTTCTCCTATTGTTTTAGTGTATAAGAAAGATGGTACCAAAAGACTTTATTGGGATTATCGCAATCTAAATGAAATTTTTTTTTTTTTTTTTTAAATTGCTGGTCTTATTTATTGAATCTTTTCTAGTGCATTAGAAAACTAACAATAAGAATACAAATCTTATTAATAAATCTTAGCTAACAGTTCATTATATTTTTTGACTGTATTCTGAGTGTACGTCCCTAAGAATCATCGCTGGGTTGGTAAGTCGTTACGACGAAGACGGGATCGCCTGCGCAGCCTTGTGAGACCTCTCGCGAGATGATTTGTGTGCGATGAGAGCTTACTAAAATATTTGACTTTTTGTTCGACATTTTAGCAGTCGGCCAAATTAAACTTGGCCAGCAGCTACCTGTGCTTCAGAAGACTCTACTAGGATGGATAGTTTCTGGTCGATGTCAAGCCAATGCCAAAACACAACACCAGTACTCTACTGAGTGCAGACGACTCCATCTACACGGATATTTCTGCCAGTATAGAGCGCTTGTGGCGCATCGATGAAGTCAACAACTCGGTTGATTTACTCTCTCCTGAGCAGCGTAACTGTGAGGAGACATACAAAAAAACGGTTCAACGCTCACAGAATGGCCGTATAATCGTACGGCTCCCTTTCAAAGATGACCCTAGCTTGCTCGGCCACTCGTTCGACACTGCTATGAGACGATTCCGCGCACTCGAACGCAGTCTGGCCAAACGGCCTGAGGTCAAGTCTCAATATGTGGGTTTCATGCAGGAGTTTCATGACTTGGACACATGAGCCTCGTAGAGCTCCCAAAGCGGCATACTCCGCACTACTACATCCCACATCATTGCGTGCTTAAGCCAAACAGCACATCAACGAAGTTGAGAGTCGTCTTTGACGCCTCGTGCCAGACCACGTCTCAAAAATCCCTCAACGACTTGCTCATGGTCGGACCGACAATCCAACCCGATCTCTACACCCTACTTCTGCGTTTCCTGAAACATCAGTACGTCATTACTGCTGATGTTGTCAAGATGTTCCGCCAGGTTTATGTGGCCGCAGAGGATCGAAGATTTCAATACATAATCTGGTGGAATTCACCGTCGGAACCGATTCGCACATATGAGCTAAATACGGTAACTTATGGCACGGCCGCTGCGCCATATTTGGCCATACGCAGCATGTCGTACTAAGCAGATCAACACATGGACAACTATAAGATTGGTGCCCAGGCCATCAAATCATCGTTTTATGTTGATGACTTTCTTGGTGGAGCAGACACCGTGGAAGCTCTTCATCAGATCAAGAAGGAAGTTACAGCTACTCTCCACGACGGCCAGTTTGAGCTAGCAAAGTGGCACTCCAATCACATCGATTTTGTAGATGATCGTACAATAAAGGATCTAAATTTGAATGACGACACGTTAACCAGCACTCTTGGCTTGAAGTGGGACCAACGCTTGGACACGTTCATGTTCTTGTTCTCCCCAAGGATTAGCACAGACATGGTCACCAAACGTTCGATTTTGTCAATCGCTTCATCGCTGTTTGATCCCTTGGCACTCGTCACGCCGATTATCATAATTGCCAAGATCATCCTGCAAGAGCTGTGGCTCCTGAAACTACACTGGAATCTGTCCCTGAAGGAATCCAAACCGCATGGACATCGCTTCTAGCATCACTCTCGTCGCTAGAACACATAGCAATACCCCGCTATTGCCTCCAACCTAAAATACACAGCTTGCAAATCTACACTCGCACACTCGGGACCGATGGCCTATTCAAAACACAGCTCGTCACATCCAAGTCACGAGTTTACTAGTGTTTACTAGTGGTTGCTTGGATGATTCGGTTCGTCCATCACACTAAAAAAATTAACGTTGTTCGACAAGACGTTGCCAACGCCCATGGAACTGCAACGCACCCCAAGCTGCATCGTCTGGAACCTACAAACCACCCACTTCCCAGAAGAAATGTCACGGTTACATAAGGGTCAGTCAGCTCACAACAAGTTTCGAAGCCTTTGGCTTTTCTTACAGGTCACAGATGGGTTTCAGCTCATTAAAGTAGAAGGCCGTTTGGAACTAAAAAATCTTTCAGACACCCAGAAGCACCCCATCCTACTGCCAAGCAAGGAGCCTTTAGTGGAGCAGCACGTACGCTACATGCATCAAAAGAACTATCACGCTGGACCCAAGGCACTCGTTGCTCTGATTCGCTTACAATTTTGGATAGTCAACGCACGAGATTTGGCACGCCGCATCGTTTGATCTTGCGTACACTGTGTCCGCTATCGACCAACTTTACAAGGACAGCTAATGGGGCAGTTACCGAAGGAGCGTCTGACACCAGCAAGGCCTTTCTCCCGATGCGGCATAGACTTCTGTGGTCCAGTCAACGTCTATTTGCGCATCCGTGGCAAGCCACCGACAAAGCCTACATCGCCATATTTATTTGCTTTGTTACTAAGGCAATACACGCCGAAGTCGTATCCGATCTCACTACGGATAGTTTCATTGCAGTCCTCAAACGCTTAATTTCCCGGCGCGGGCTTCCATCGGATATCTTCTGTGACAACGCCACGAATTTCACAGGAGCGAACAACAAGTTAGAGGCGCTGAAGCTTTTTCTGTTCAAGGATGAAACAGTTCGCTTAATCAGCAATTTCTGCTCATCTGAATTTATAAATTTCCATTTCAACCCACCGAGGGCCCCGCATTTCGGGGGCATATGGGAAGCTGCAGTTAAGAGCGTCAAGGGACTCCTCAACCGCACACACCGAGACACTAGGCTCACATTTGAAGAACTTTCTACTGCTGTTGCTGAAGTTGAGGCCATACTAAACTCGCGTCCGTTGTCACCAATGTCGACGGATCCGAATGACTTAGCCGCGCTTACGCCTGGTCATTTTTTGATTGGCGATGCGCTTCGGGCACTTCCTGAACATCCATTATCAGATGCTAAAATGGACACCCTCGCTCGCTGGGAACGAGTTAGCGCCATAAAGCAGCACATTTGGCGACGCTGGTCGCACGAATACATCAACGAGCTCCAAATCCGCACAAACTGGACTAAGACATCGCCAAACATATCCATTGGCGACATGGTCATAGTACACGAGGATAATCTTCCACCGCAACGATGGCTCCTTGGCCGCATCACCGACACCATCACTGGCAAGGACAACTTCGTTCGTGTTGCCGAGGTTCGAACCGCAAGGGGGATTATTCGTCGACCTATCCGTAAACTAGCATTGTTACCCGTTTCTTGAAAGTCAATCACATACTTTCAAGGCGGCCGGTATGTTGGGTCAAAACCCAATTATATTTCTTATTATGAAGTTTAATTGTTGAATTGTATTAAATATTTGAATATCGCGCCTTACTCCGTTAAAGTAAGCGCGCAACCCTATTAAGCTTAAGATAACATTAGCACACAGCCCTGGTAAGCTTAAGATAGCAGAACACATGTAAAAAAGCTTTGAATCTGATCGAAAAGTGAAAAGTGGTGCAGCGAAGAACCTCATTAAAGAAAATAAAATCTAAATCACCTTTGAATAAAACTTGCACCCCCACCTACTTATTTCTACAACAGTCAAGAAAAAGCTCTTGATTCTTCAAAATCAAAGCCTTGCGCTAACTGGGCCCATAACCTGTTAGATATTGCTGAAAAACAGACTCCATCTCCATGCAATAAAAAAGCAGTTTGATTTGGTCTCGGTAATTGTTCAATAAAATGATATTTTATTTCTTTTATATGCTTGCTGCGTCTTGCCACTTCAACTATACGCACACGAATGAATCGAGCGAACGAGAGTGAGTCGAACAAGAACGATCGAATGCAAACCGAGAGAACATTTACAGTTACTGCTCTCTTTCTCTCTATTCCCTTCGCGATGCTTGTCCCTTTTGCCGCTTACACATACTAAGCGCAACAGAGGTTAGATATACAAGTGTGTGTATCCAACAGAATAAGAAATTGTAGTTGAACCGGCGAAGCGTTAAGACGTAGAAATATAATAAGAATTAAACTTTGTTATTTTAAATAAGTTGACAATGAAATATTGAAAAGTGAATGAACCATTTAGTTATCATATTATAAATTATTCTACGAAGTCTACAGTTGTTTTATTTTACGGTGGCTTCAAAAGAAACAGCTCTACATATGTATATACATATATATACTAGTAAGTGGCCCACTTACTTCGCTGCGCGGATAGTTTATATAAATTTTAGCAATAGAAGATAGATACAAAATCAATAAGTTAGAAAATATTTCACAAAATATTAAAGCAAAGTATTTAATATTCTCTTTTCCACGCCACCATTGAGGTAGAGAATCAGGCGCGTAATTTTTTATTGTGTTTTCCCCAGTTGGCCTTATCCACTTATTGAATCGAATTTGCAATTATTAACAATTGATAAGAGCTTCTTTATAAACGATATTGGTTGTTTTTCCGTCAGGTGCTAATACAAATAAACTTTTTGGTGAACTGACTCTTGAGCAGGCTACATAAAATTGGCCATGAGAAAAACAATCGTGTCTTGAGTTTAGTCCGTCTAATTTAAGAGTTTGTCCCTGTGATTTATTAATTGTTAAGGCAAAGCAAACTTTTAAAGGAAATATCAATCTTTTAAATTGAATTGGCAATTCAGAGTCAGAAGGATTAATGGAATTCTTGGTATAAAAACGGTTTCCCCTATACCATTGCCAGTAAAGATAATTGCTTCGACAACATTCTTATGAAGGACTTTAACTTGCAATGTTGTACCATTGCACAGTTTTGGCGGCTTCAATTTGCGAATCAACATTACAGATGAACCAATCTTTAAAGTAAATTTATGTTGAGGCAGGCCAGCCGGATTTAATGAATTAAGAAACTCGACGGGGTTATGAACTGCATCTTCGATTTCACTCACAGAATCAATAGAGTTATATGTAATTTCTTCACTTTGAAATGATTTTAATACAAACTCGTTTATTTCCAATGCATTGTCATTTCTCGCAGGCAAAATAGCACGTTCTGAAAACCATTCGAGTGATTTTTGAGAGATATTTGTAATATCCGGAAATATTTTTAGAGTAAGCTATTCCATACTGTGAGGAGCCATATTCACTTATAGCGCCTCACAAAAAGCGATTGCATTTATAGCCGCAGCCGGACCTGAGCTGCGGCGAATTCGCATGCTGTCTCGCTCTGACACAGGATGTCAGCGCTAAGGTACGTGTTTGGCACATGGGAGCCGCAAAACACGTACCGCAAAAGTCGTGGCAAAGTGCCGTTGGTGTGCGAGCGGTGCATCCACGAAATATAGTGATCACCGTCACACCAACGACAGGCGTGATCAGCAACGAGGAACCGTTGTTGCTAGGCAAATCTCACTGGAACGATAACGCCACCTTTGCCCTTGGCGCGACATTGGCAGCGTTGACAGGCCCCGGTCCAGCGAGACAGCAGAAGAGTATAAAAGGAGCCGCCTTGGACAGAGCGGCAAGTTATTTGAGTACAAGAGTGCAAGGTCAGCAAAGCGAAACGTCAGTACGGAGTCAACACGAAATAAGTGAAAATCATGCGAAACATAAAGAAATCCTACGCGAAAGGATAATTTAAGAGTTTAAAGGATTCATATCGCGATAAGGACAAGGCAGATCGTGTCCTTAGCGATTAGCAAAACAATTTACTGAGAAATCGATACGCGAAGTTTATCAAGTTCTTGTGGAGCGTTGCATTTGCAAGGCAACCTCAAATTAAAACCAAGTGTCAGTCAAGTGAGCCTGGCGAAGGACAGGTGAAGCTAAAGCCAGAGCCGGAGAGTAGGCGGCATTATTGGCGAAATCCTTGTGGTAACAAGGAGGCCATAGTAGAGCCTGGCGAATTCGGCGTTGCTAGCTAAAACCTCGTTTAGTAGGCGTAACATTGACTCTGAATATTTGGTGCAACGAGAGCGCCAGCATTGCAAATAAAACCACGACACAAGAGCCGTGCGATTCCCTAAACTCAAATAAGAAATATCATTAAGTGCAAAGCAATTGTAAAACCCAAACGTGAAAACTAGCAGAGAGTGCAGTTTTAAAATATATGTATTAAAAATAAAACCAAATTGTGTTATTATTGCCGCAGCCGCCACAAATATAAATTTGTTGGCACGAACCCTCAGCACCGCGAGAAGTAGCCCAGCTAAAAACCGCGTGACAATTTTAGGTTCGTTACACTATATTGTCAATGTCAGTGAATGTCTATGTGTTTGTTATACTTTATGTGCGCTCTTTTGAATACAATTTGTTATAATGTGTGTGTCATTTAATTGTTTCTTAGGAAAATCCGCATTGGTGCGGAATATTGGGTCACTAGAGCACAAAGCGAAAATTCACGATGAAACGTCGTCAAAATCAATGGGAAACTTTGTCGTCAAAACTCATTCGGATGATGCGTTGAAAGTGTTAGCTGTAGAAGGCACTTTGGCCTTTCATACGGTCAAACACCATATAAGCTACAAGTCAACGGACTGCACCACAAGTTTGCTACGCTCCTTGTTTTGCGATTCAGAAATCGCCTCAAATTATCTAGTGCTCGAACGAAGACCGAGGCCATTATAAACGGCGTTCTGTCTCCATTTTCGCTATCATTAATACGCGAGGAGCTAGTAGATATCCCATTTGTTGGAATAGGCACGGATTTAAGTAACCACGGCAGCACAAAGCTTTTTCCCGTTCTCGTGAGAAAAGCTCCGCAGATAAGCTAGTACAGTCTTTTGCAGCCAACGTGAACTCGAGCTGTTACTCGAAAGTATTGAAAATAGCACAATTCTACTATGCGATTCCTCCGAACAATGCAAATTGCGAAAGGGTTTTTTCGTTAGTAAATACGAAGTGGTCTGACGAAAGAAATAGATTACTGGTGGAGAATCCTAAAAACTTATTGATTTTTCAGTTTAATTTTGTAGACATGAGTTGTTTGAATTTTTATAAAGAATTGATGGACAAAAAGAATGTTAGTGTGTTGAAAAAAATAGGCCGTGCGGAGAAGTATAGCGATAAGTAATGTGACATAATTAATTGGAATTCGTTATGAATAAATATGTGATTATTGTATTTTATTAGTGGTCGACCGTCCCGGAACGGCCTGAGCCCCAGGTGGTAACCCAAGTAAAAAGGGTGTAATGGTTTTGTACAAAAGTATGTAACAGGCAGAAGGAAGCATCTCCGACCCCATAAAGTACATATATTTTTAATCAGATTCAACAGGCCAGACGATAAAGCCATGTCCGTCTGTCCGTCCATCTGTCCGTCTATATGAGCGCGTGGATCTCAGAGACTCAGAGAGAAACGTAAAACCCAAACGTGGCGCCACGTTGGGCGCCAGTTGTAACGAACCTAAAAGTTACGCGGTTTTAGCTGGGCTAAGGGCTGAGGGTACGTGCCAACAAATTTATATTTGTGGCGGCTGCGGCAATAAGAACACAGTTTGGTTTTATTTTTAATATATATATTTTAAAACTGCACTCTCTGCTAGTTTTCACGTTGGGTTTTACAATTGAGCTGTATCCTTAATGATATTTCTTATAAGAGTTTAGTAAATCGTACGGCTCTTGTGTCGTGGTTTTATTTGCAATTCTGGCGCTCTCGTTGCACCAAATATTCAGAGTCAATGTTACGCCTACTAAACGAGGTTTTAGCTAGCAACGCCGAGTTCGCCAGGCTCTACTATGGCCTCCTTGTTACCACAAGGATTTCGCCAATAATGCCGCCTACTCTCCGGCTCTGGCTTTAGCTTCACCTGTCCTTCGCCAGGCTCACTTGACTGACACTTGATTTTAATTTGAGGTTGCCTTGCAAATGCAACGCTCCACAAGAACTTGATAAACTTCGCGTATCGATTTCTCAGTAAATTGTTTTGCTAATCGCTAAGGACACGATCTGCCTTGTCCTTATCGCGATATGAATACTTTAAACTCTTAAATTATCCTTTCGCGTAGGATTTCTTTATGTTTCGCACTGATTTTCACTTATTTCGTGTTGACTCCGTACTGACGTTTCGCTTTGCTGACCTTGCACTCTTGTACTCAACTAACTTGCCGCTCTGTCCAAGGCGGCTCCTTTTATACTCTTCTGCTGTCTCGCTGGACCGGGGCCTGTCAACGCTGCCAATGTCGCGCCAAGGGCAAAGGTGGCGTTATCGTTCCAGTGAGATTTGCCTAGCAACAACGGTTCCTCGTTGCTGATCACGCCTGTCGTTGGTGTGACGGTGATCACTATATTTCGTAGATGCACCGCTCGCACACCAACGGCACTTTGCCACGACTTTTGCGGTACGTGTTTTGCGGCTCCCATGTGCCAAACACGTACCTTAGCGCTGACATCCTGTGTCAGAGCGAGACAGCATGCGAATTCGCCGCAGCTCAGGTCCGGCTGTGGCTATAAATGCAATCGCTTTTTGTGAGGCGCTATAAGTGAATATGGCTCCACACAATACTTTTCACAACATGACACAAAGTGGATGGTAAAGTTATTTTGCCATCTTGGGTTAGAAATAATCCATTTCCTATTTGAAGAAGCATTTCTGCAAATTCACCAGCTATGCTATCACCTTTTAAGTGCACTCGCATATTTTTCGTTAATGCAATTTTTTGTATTTTGGGCCACAAAATTGAAGACTTGAAGCACGCATTTATTTCATCTGCTCTTGTTCCTCTGGGGATCACTAGAAGAGTTTGTCGAAAATCACCAGCTAAGAGAACAGTTATGCCACCAATAAAGTATTCACTATCTCGAATGTCTTTCAAAGATCGATCTACAGCTTCAAAAGCACCTTTATGGCCCATAGTACACTCATCCCAAACAATAGGCTTGCAATCTTTGAGCACAGCAGCAATATTAGATTGCTTTGAAATTGAGCAATGTGGTGTTTCTAAATGAATCAAATTAAATGGAATCTTAAGTGTAGAATGCGCTGTGCGACCACCATTAAGTAAAGTGGCTGCGATACCTGAAGAAGCAACGGCCAATGCAATTTTTTTGCTTTGCCGTACCTTTGCCAATAATAAATTTAAAAGATACGTTTTACCTGTTCTACCAGGTGCATCTAAAAAATAGATTTATCCTTTTTCAGCTTCAACGCTTTGTAGTATCTTTTTGTATACTTGTTTTTGCTCAGCAGTAAGGAGTAGCTCATTATTAACAATAAAATTATCGCAATTTTCAAAATTTGTTTCTCTATGATATTCAATATTTGGAACAATTTCCTCGGATCTAATTGATGGTGGAAGTCCATAATAAGTCAAGTTTTGACCAGTACAGTACAATATCTTCAATGTAAATAAGACATTTATTTAATACATTATTCACAATACTTTCATCAATATTTCTGTCTTGTGAAAAATGAAAGGCTCTTAAAATATCTTCTGAGAAACTTTCTTTATAAGTATTCCAAAGTTTAAAAGCATCTGAAATTTGACAAAATACTAACATTATTGCAAAAAGTTCTCTCAGTTTTGTAGGATTTTGACATATGACAGCATCGGCTATAGTTGAATCCCAGTGCTTATCATCTTCTAGTAATCCTAGAGCTTTACACGCCAATTGAAATGATGCGTATGCTATACCATTTACGGTTTATAAATTTAAAAATGAAGATGGGCCCCTTACAAAATTTAATAAAAGTCTTAAATAAAAACATTCTGTATTATTGGGATGAATAGTGTAAACTCTTCCCAAAGCTGAATCTCTTTTAACTCCAGGAAAATTTGGTACATCATGCCCTCGTTTTCTTCTTAGAAATTCTTTATTGTTCACAATATAGAAGCGTTCTTGCAAACTCATCAAAAAGGCTAGCAAAGTGGTTTTGGGTGCAGTGCTTAATCAGTCAAGTAATTGTTGCGGATTAATGGGGTTAAAATATATCCGTTGACCATTTTCTAAATGAACAGCTAAGTGTGTAATTGCCGGAAAACGTTCATGTATGGGAAATGCAAGGATTCTCCATACCGCTTCTGAGCTACTTATATAACGGCCACTTTCGTACATATTAATTTCATTACGTTGGTTTTCAAGAGTAAATGATGCTTGATCACTGCCCTTGTTAACATATTTACAAATTTATTAAATAGACTTAACAGAACTACAAAACTCAACATTTATGTGAGCTTCAAATGTTCTCAATAGTACACAGTTATAAGGCACAACCCAACGATTATCTATGCAATTACCATTTATATTAATTGCATTCCCACCATCTTTTATCGCTCTTCTACGATATAGAGGGTAACTATCTTTTCCAGTCACAGTTTCTTTAAGTAGTTCTCGAAGAAACCTCTTGGTACATTTTCCATTTTTATACCCTTAACCCATTAAATGGGTAAATAAGGGTATAATGGTTTTGTGCAAAAGTATGTAACAGGCAGAAGGAAGCATCTCCGACCCCATAAAGTTTATATATTCTTGATCAGCATCAACAGCCGAGACGATATAGCCATAACCGTCTGTCCGTCTGTCCGTCTGTCTGTCTGTCCGTCTGTATGAACGCGTGGATCTCAGAGACTACAAAATCTAGAGACTTCTGATTTTGTGTTTAAGTTCTCCTATAATATGAGCAGAACATGTTTGCTTCAAATTATCGATAGCTATTTTGGTTTCCGATATACACATAATATCGATAACAGTAAAATATCGAATTGAAAATGTAAAAATGAGGGTTGAAATAATGGGTAACGATAGAACTTTTCTGAAAAATTCGTCCAAATCGGTTAAGAAACACCGGAGATATCTAATTTTATCGATTGAAGTTAAGTCAGTATACCAAAGTCAATTATAAATTTAATTTACATATTTATTGCAACTGGGTTCAGGGTATCTTCTAGTCGGGCTCTCCCGACTAGAGCCTTCTTACTTGTTCATGCATGGCGATTTATTATTAAATGCACCGCAAGGACCATGAATCATATTTGACTTAACAATGTTAAATAACAAAGGATCCTCATCTGCGTTTGGTATTTCGGCACAGATAATTTTATCAATTTTATCTGCTCTTATTTTATTTTCTAACCAAAGAAGAATATGTATATGTGGTAAGCCCCGCTGTTGCCATTCCACAGAGTACATGAAACATTGCACGCTTCCAAACAAAGAACCTTTTGTCAATAGTGACATTACAGCTTAAACTTTTAAACGAAAAGCTCGAGCTATAATATCGTGACGATCATGCGGTTTTTGATCTGGTAATAAATCACTTTTTATGTCATATCATTGTGGATTGCATGTGAATGTTATGAAAAGATCTGGCCGCTCATAATGGCGAACATATGTCATAGCATCTTGAGTCTTTTCATGCATATATCGTGCAGAGCTTGTAAAATAAGATGGTAAAATTACCATCTGACCAAGTTGAGCTGCGACAACATCTTGTTGGCCTATTGCATCTTGCAGATGTACATAGCTATCTGCTCTTAGTTTCTCTTGATTGTAGCGAATATAACTTAACCTTTCTGTTTCAATTTTAGCATACATATCAACCAAAAACTGACTAAAAAGGGAACGACAATAAATTAAATGATTTATCTCAGATTGATGAATCATTATTTTATAGCTGTAAAAGCTTAACGCAGATATCTTTTTTTTTGGTTCCTCCTTTTTTAATAATGGATTCCATTGTGGTATATCCTTTAAATATCCATAAGGAAGTAGCAAAGGGTACTGAAAGGCATCGTAAGATCGATGAACCTCACTTATACGATGCAATCTATTATTATGACTTTCAATAATAATATGGCGCTATTCAAATTGCTGACCAACAATAACTATAGCTACTTCGCTTGATAGAGGTGCATTGTAAGGTCCTTTGTGTGCACCAGCGGGAGTTCGATCAGCATGTATAACCAATTTTTAGTTTTCATTCTTTGGTGGTATTTTATTGAGAGCCATTTTTAGATCTTTTAAAACATGAATATGATGATGAAACATGCATTGAAGATCCTTTACTACGCTATAATCAACATTTGAAATATTTTTGCAACATAGTTGAGCTTCCTTTTCATCATCACCAACAAAATACATTTAAAGAAACTGCATTTATTCATTTGGCAAAGTTCGGACACTACCAATTAAGTGATACATTTCTCCTTGGACTTTAAAGGTTGACCAACTTTCGATCAATGAAATTATAATGCTTGTGATGTCCACCAATTATTAAGCTTTTAAGTGGATCAGGCAAACTTTCATTTTGTAAAAGCTTAACTTTTCCTGCCTTGCAACAGATACCCAAAGGCTCATTTTTCCATTTTAAAGCATTACAATGTTTGCATATCAAATTCATACTACCAAGTTGAGTAACTTTATCTGACTTGTAAGCTATTTCAATATCATAGTTTAAGCCAGACATGGCTTTAATGCTCCATGCACGCAAACGCCTTTCTTGACGTGGGTTAGGATTATTAGCCTGATGTATTCTCACTGCAACTCTATGAGCGTCAAAATTATTAACCTGAAATCTTTTTGATGCTTCTTTGCGCTTACCCCTATTGATATCACTATTTTTTTTTTTTTTTTTTTTTTCAAATTAATGTTCTAGTACCTTTTTTTCTTTTTTGTCGGTGAACCGACTAAGTCTTTTAACGGGATTTTTAAGATTTTCAGTTTTACATTCACTTGACGTATCAGAATCATGAGTTAATACTTCCTCTAAAGGAATATAAACATCAAAATGTTGAGTCATTAATGGACCGGTAAAACGCAATCTTTTTAAAGGATGCATATTATTTCCAAATGCTTGTAATAAATTTCCATTTTGAAAAACTTGGATATTTACAGAAAAATTGCTGCTGCTGCTTGAAGCTCACATGCAGTACCATATGTATGACATAGCGCACTCATATTGTTTAGAACAGCAATAAAAAGGCAGGCTCAATCAGCAATTATACCTATTTCGGCTAACTCTCTTATGTATGCGCGCGCTCTGCAACTCAGACAAAGAGCGTAGTATCGCTTCCTTCTTCGCACGCACTGAATCAACGCAAAATATATTTAAGAGGCTGCAGTTAAGTGAATTGAATATTTCCTTTAACTTTAATTAAGAGTGTGTGCGGAGGAGCTAGGGTTATTAAACTTTATGATTGACATGCAGAGCGCGCACATAAAATAGAGAGTGAACGTAAATGAACAACAAAAAAGGAGCATGATCGGAGCGAGATTTTTTTATTATTATTATATTGGGGGTAAATACACTGCGACCAAATAGATCTATTGTGCCCCCTTCTTGGCCTATAGCTCTTCCATCAGGCCCAGGTGTTGCATAAAAGCAAGTACCTTTGTTGGGTCGATGGTTTCTAAATCGCTAAATTCTACAATATGTTTTCCTAGAAAACTACTTCTTTTCCTTGCTAAGGCTACGCATTCTGCTATAATGTGCAAGGAGGATTCTCCTTCCATTTCGCAGAATCTGCAAATATCGCTGCTGACTATACCTAGCTTTGCCAAGTGACCTCGTAGTCTACAATGTCCTGTCAAGAGACCGGTGAGTCTATTTTTACCCATTGATATTACTTGCTTAAACCGTTTAAGGTTATAGCTACCCAAGAGAATCTTTGCTTGTCTGAGTCCTGGTGTCCTTGCCCAGCACGTTCTTCGCAGAAGTCTCTCTTCATTCCTAAGTTCTTGCCGTATTGTGCTTCTTCCTATACCACAGTACGGCTCGGGTCCTATTAGGGGTGTCGCTGCCCCCAGTCTTGCTTGCTTGTCTGCCTCTTCGTTCCCCGCTATTTCGACATGTCCCGGGACCCATCTTAGGGCAAGCCTATTTTGTGATCCCAGAGTGTCTAGCTTGGTTCGTACCTCACGAACTACCTTTGACCTGATTTCGGTCTTACTAAGTGCCATTATTGCTGCTTGACTATCGGATAGAATGGCTATATCCCTATTCCGATAGTTACGCTTTAGATTAAAGTCCACACACCTCCCGATTGCACATACCTCAGCTTGGAATATGCTGGTGTGCATACCTAGGGGCTCATGGTACATTAGCCGAGGGCCCACCACACCAAGACCGGAGCCTTGTTGCGTTAGGGATCCATCGGTGTACCATTTTATGGTATGTGGCTTCATGTTGTGGACCTCTTCCAGAGATGTCCACTCCTTTTTATTACAGAGGTGAACTTGAAACTTTTGGCCGAACATGTGTTCGACTTTCATTTCGTCCCTTGGCTGTGCCAGTAGGGGAAGTTCACCCGATAGCATATCTGCCTCTACTCGACTAAGAATGTGTCCTCTCCCAACTCCTTCAACGGACATTCTTAAGAGGGTTGCCTTTTGTTGCAGCCTAATTGTGTGATGGAGTGGCGTTATCTCCAATAGAACCTCAAGCGCTGATGTGGGACAGGTCCTCATCGCTCCCGTGATTCCTACACATGCCATTCTTTGTAGCTTTTGAAGCTGCTTCTGCACAGTGATTTGCTGTGCCTTATCCCTCCATGCAATCACTCCATACGTGAGCATGGGCCTTACTACCATAAGGTAAAGCCTTCTTATTATCTTTGGTGATGTTCCCCATGACTTCCCGGCTATGCTACGACACGTATACAGCGCTCTGCAGCACTTTGCGATCGTATTCTGAACATGGGTGCCAAAGTTTAACTTACTGTCAAAAGTGACCCAAAGGTACTTAACTTCCTTGCTTGTTTCTATTGGACTCCCCGCGAGCCTAATCTCCCTCATCCTTTGTAGCTTGTATCTTCTGGTGAAAGGAACGATGATTGTCTTAGTAGGGTTTAAGTTGAGACCAACCTTCCTACACCAATTATGCGTAATCCTAAGTCCCAGTTGAACATTATCACAAAGAATTTCTTTATACTTGCCCCGAGCTATTATCACAATGTCATCTGCATAGCCTTGACATTGAATACCCCTGTTCGCAAGTCTACTTAACAGTTCGTCTACTAGTATACTCCATAAGAGGGGTGATAAAACCCCCCCTTGAGGACAGCCCCTTGTGGTTGTTACTGTTACGGTACTATCTTGTATAGATGCCGTAGCCTGTCTGGACCCTGTCTGGATGAAATCCATCTACTAGTTGTACTATCCAGCCCTCTTCTATTCAAGGTAGCCTTGACAGCATCATGTGATGTGTTGTCGAAGGCACCTTCAATGTCTAAAAATGCACAAACTGCTACTTCTTTGTTTACTACTGCCGCCCGCAG
Source organism: Scaptomyza flava (assembly GCA_030179655.1). Lineage (NCBI taxonomy): Eukaryota > Metazoa > Arthropoda > Insecta > Diptera > Drosophilidae > Scaptomyza > Scaptomyza flava. The sequence continues at coordinate 34,842,916 of JARNME010000404.1, read as the reverse complement.
AGTACGGTGCAGCTCATACAGGGCAGTGTCCGTAGACCTGCCTGTTCTGTATGCGTGCTGCGTTGCCTGCAGTGGACTCTGTGTGAGCAGAGTACTCCTTATGTTATAATCCACCAGCTTTTCCAACGTTTTCAACAAAAACGATGTTAAGCTGATGGGTCTGAAGGACTTTGGGTTGGTGGTATCTGTCTTCCCTACTTTGGGGATGAAGACCACCCTAGCTCTACTCCAAGTGCTTGGTATATGACCAAGTGCTAGGCTACTGACCAGGATTTCCGGAGTGGGTAGGAGTATTCCCTGTCCCTGCTGAAGGAATACCGGTGATATGCAATCTAGACCAGGAGATTTGTAAGGCTGGAAGGTTCCAATTGCCCATATTATTTTCTCCACTGTGACCACCGACTTGGCACATGCCCAGTCAATGGCCGTTGGTCTGTGTTGACCTCCTGTTTCAAGCGATTCGCACGGTTCCCAGGGGATACTTCCTGGGAAGTGCGTCTCAAACAGAAGCTCTAACCTTTGCATATTGGTGCTCGTATATGTACTATCTTTACGCTTCAGGGCTAAATTAGCCTCCGGCGCCCGCTTTGATAATGCTCTATGGAGCCGGGCACCTTCACTCGTGCTTGTTATGCTTTCGCAGAAGTCCCTATAGTTCCTGCGCTTGGCCTTCCTAATCTCCTTGCTGTAGGAGGTGAGGCTTTCGCGGTATGTATCCCATGACCCGTCTCTCTTAGCTTTATTGAAGAGGTGACGTGTGGTGATACGCAGTCTCTCAAGACCGTCATTCCACCATGGGGCATCTTTTTTTTTACGCGTTTTCCCTAGTGGGCAGCTTTCTTTATATGCATTTTTAATGCTACTATTTAGATTTCTAACAACTCTTTCTAGCTCACTCGTGCATCTGGGAATTCCAGGGTTTTCAGTGGCTAGGTTAAGTTCTAGGGTAGACCTAAATTTTTCCCAGTTCGTTTTCCTGGGGTTACGAGTTGGTATACTACAATCCATATTAACCATAAGTTTGAATAGGATAATCCTGTGATCGGACATGGATTCTTCTGAAGAGACATGCCATTCTCTGAAATATGGCCAAAGAGACCGACTAATCAGAGTAATGTCTAATACCTCTTCTCTAACTCTAGTTACAAATGTCGGTGTCGATCCGACATTACCAATTTCTAAGTTATACTTGAATATAAAGTTGGTAAGACACTCACCCCTCTTGTTGATGTCCGTGCTGCCCCATATGGAGTGGTGCACATTGGCATCGCAGCCGATTATAACCGGCAGCTTCTCTCTCCTGCAGTGGTCCATCAGTTTTTGTATTTCCGGTGGCGGGCAGTCCACATCACCAGCAAAATAGGCAGATGCCACCACAATAGGGGGGGCGTTTCCAATTGCCCTTACGGCAATAGGTACGCAGTCCCTAGTGAGGAATTCTGAAAGAATAGTAAAATTAATACATTTCCTTACCATAATGCATGCTCTAGGTGTAGGATCTCTTTGATCCCAGATTACCTCTGAGTCAGCGGTGTACAGGCCTTTTATACCATTGTTTATCCATGGCTCCTGTACCAGGGCTAGCCCAAGATGTTGGGTGATAAACATCCTGGCCAAGACAGCAGAGGCTGCCTTAGCACGATGGAGGTTTATCTGGGCTAGCCCAGTGACGGTGACGTTTGATGTCACCATCACTCATCCGCCGCTCTAGCTCCTGGTGATGTAGGTTGGGAGCTGCCCACATCACCGCTGACCGTCATGGTGACGTCAGCTTCTGCCGTTTCAAGCTCCTCAGCGAGCTCTTGCGAGGACATCGGCACCTCATCATCCATCCCTTCCAGCTCTGCTGGACCGAGCGTCATCTCCGCCAGGTCCTCATCCTCGGCCAGATCCTCTGATAAATCAGAGACTTCTGCCAGATGAGCACTCGGAACAGTGGCGGTGGGAGGTGTGGGGGCCGAGCCTGCAGCTCCCGGGACTTTCGTCTGGGCAGGGGTAGTCCTTGCGCCAACACTCTTCTTCTTCAGACCGCTAACGGGGATGGTCCCGTAGCGGAATGAAACTTGATGGCCTCTCGCCACTATCGCGTCCTTGGATGCCTCATCGATGCCTATCACCAATAGCGCACCTCCGCCTTCCGTCCTCCTAGACAACACCTTCCACGAGTCGGTCTCGATCTTGTTCTGGTTCCTCAGCAGAACCAACAAGGATTCGGTTGACCGATCCGCGCTTCTTGGGCAGAAGATGGTGATGTTGTGGGGTGATGGAATATCATCACCCACCTTGCAGTGCAGTGGAGCCCCTTTCCACGACTGCAGTCTTGACGCCACGGTCCTCAGCCACTCCGCTGAGTGATCGTCGGAACATTCAATGACCAGGTAGCCAACCCGGAAATGAATGCCCGCGAACGCGACCGCGGTGTCCCATCCTGTGAGGATAACCTCATCCATGATGGCCTCCTCCAATGCGGACAGGTCCCCATGGCTGAGCATTACCTGCGGGTATTCCACAGGTAACACGGCCACCTTGACTTTTTTTTGCAATCGCTGCATACGATATGTGAGTCTCGGTGGACAATGGAGGGGAAGACCTCACTGCTGTTGCTACGGCGGATGCCGACGTGCTGGGACGCTCCTCTGGGCACGCCCTCTTCGGGGTGGCAGTGGGTGGCGTCAAATTACTGCTCAGGCGTTTGGGGGCTGGTCCCCGTACCTGGCTCGCCGAGTCTCTTCCAGCCGTTGCCATGCGCAGTGCCTCAGCAGGGTGTAGTCCCTGCTGAAGGTACCTGAGGTACCATTTGGTCTTTGAGCCGTTCAGAGTTTTTCGGTTTGGGTCATCCAAACCGCCCGGCTCTCCCAATTTGGGCAGCTGCGCTTTTGGCTGCTGGTGCTGCACGCCATGTCGCCTAACTGCGCTAAGCCTCGGTCGCATCGGCTGGGATGGTCCAGCCTTGCTTCCTCCTCCTGCAGCTGGGGCGACACGGTGACGTGGGGCTTCCCTCGTCGTTGGTGCGCGCGCTGTATCTATTGCCGCCTGCGGCCTTCTTGTTTGCTGCGCCTGGTTAGGGCGCCGTGGGGCTGGTTTCACATTGGAGGGCCGCTCCCCGTCAAGGAGGCGGTCCTCAAAGTGTCTCGCGACACTGGCAGCAGGGGTATCCTGCTGCACACCTAAATTCTTTATATTTTTATTAATTCCTTTCATGTTCCCACGAGTTGCGGAGAAATATGGGGTCCACCCGGGCAGAGATCCGGAGTACCCGGGTAAGGCTAATTAGAAAAGGCGGTCGCCATCTGCCTGAGCTCACCGTTAGCGACTGGGCTAGTTTTTAATCCGGGCCCCCGGCCAGGTTGACTTTCGGCACGGTTCGAATGACACCTTAGTCCAGCCCGGAGTGAGATATTGGGGAAGGGATGAAGAAGGGTACGTGAGAGGGAGTTGGGAGTGTGTGAGGCTATGCTTTAAAGACGGCGACACAAGCGTATTGTCGGTACGGTGAACTGTACCGTACCCGCTGTTTGTCCGGGACTGCTTATTTGCAAGGATTCTCGCTTATTCGCAGCTAACCTCATAAAGAGGCCGTTCGCTATCCGCAACCCGCGACCCGCCTGGTGGCCTCAACTTAGCCCCCTTTGAACTATCCCACAAGTTCTTTAGACCAGGGGAGCGAGATTTAAAATTATCTGATTATCATAAGAGCAACACACGTGCTTATGTGAACGCCCTTTGCTTATTCGAAATTGTATATCAATAATATATCAAAAATGTTAGTGTGTTACGTTTTGTCTAAGTTATGTAAGCAGCAATTAGGCGATATATATATATATAACATATTCTGGTGTGGGAAATTTTTCTAGACGCACCAAGTTTTGTTATGTTGTTGTTGTTTTTTTTTTTTAATCAATGACACCAATAAAAAGTAGCAGTGCGGGCCCAACAACAAAACTGACTACAACAACAAACGCTACTTTTGTCGTAAATCAATTGTCAAAGGCACGCAAATTTGAAAAAAAGAATGTGCACTGTGCGACGTGATAGATGTATATAAAATTAAGAAAATTATTTTCAAGCGCATTGTTCAACTAATTGTGCATGCACATATTCATTCAGAAGCGGAAATCCGTTTCTCTTTTGCAAGTGTAAGAACCTTTTCTTATGACTTTGCTTGTGCGACGCGAAGGCGTCACTGCGCATTTGTTTTGTTTTTGTATTCTCGCTCGCGATCAAACCCTCAGCTTGTGCGACAATCAGGCGACAGTAGTGGAACGGGTACTTGTTGTAATTGTAATTTGATTTTTAAAATGGGTAACAAGTGCTCCAAATCGTATGGGAGGTACTTGAAGGAGTTGTCCAAATAAAAATTCCCTTCTTAGTGCTCACTTACTACCTGCATGGAAAATTGTGTGAAAATTTCAGCCTTCTAGCTCTTTTCGTTTAGGCTGTGGCTCTTCCAATCTCATCAGGACATATATAGATTAAGTATATATAATTTAAGACTGAAAGTGTTAAAATCACGTTAAAAGACCGACAAAACAGAAAAAAAAAGGAACGAAAACATTCATTTTAAAAAAGTTGATATCAATAAGGGAAGCATCAAAAAATTTCAGGTTAATAATCCTGAAACTCATAGAGTTGCAGTGAGAAGACATCAGGCTAATAATCCTAACCCACGTCAAGGAAGACGTTTGCGTGCATGTAGTGTTAAAGCCATGTCTTAAACTATGATTTTGAAATAGCTTACAAGTCAGCTAAAATTACTCAACTTGGTAGTATGAATTTAATATGGCAAAATTGTAATGCTTTAAAATGGAAAAATGAGCCCTTGGGTATCTGTTGCAAGGCAGGAAAAGTTAAACTTTCACAAAATTAAAGTTTGCCTGATCCACTTAAGAGCTTAATAATTGGTGGGCAGCCCAAGCATGATCATTTCATTGATCGTATAAGAAAGTATAACAGCTGCTTTCAAATGACTTCTTTTGGAAGTTCAAAAATTATAAATGAAAGTTATAATTAACAAGGGCAGTGATCAAGCATCATTTACTCTTGAAGACCAACGTAATGAAATTAATATGTAAGAAAGTGGCCGTTATATAAGTAGCTCAGAAGCGGTATGGAGAATCCTTGTATTTCCCATACATTGACGTTTTCCGGCTATTACACACTTAGCTGTTCATTTAGAAAATGGTCAATGGATATATTTTAACTCCAATAATCCGCAACAATTACTTGACAGATGAAGCATTGCACCCAAAACCACTTTGTTAGCCTTCTTTGAGCTATGCACACGTGATGAGTTTGCAAGAACGCTTCTATATTTTGAAGTTCCATCGTATTTTACATGGAACAATAAAGAATTTCAAAGAAGAAAACGAGGGCATGATGTGCCAAATTTTCCTAAACTTAAAAGAGATTATTTAAGACTTTTACATTAAAAAAAATTGTACTACATTTTGTAAGATATATATATATATATATATATATACGTATTTTAAATGAATACACGTATTTTAAATGAATGTATATATATATATATATTATAAATATATACGTATTTTAAATGAATATATATACGTATATACGTATATATATATAGTCATATTCAGTTCTTGCAGAACTTCTATGCCAACCTCCACCCACACAAAATAACAAGAACAATGCACAAGCATTGTCCACTTGAGTTAACAAATGTATAATCTTAAGCACGCACATTTATGATTTTGGCTTCTTGTAATAGAACCATAGATAATAAAGTCACACTCAGCATAAGCACGTACAGTAAAACTATGCACCCTAAAAAACAACAAAGCTATTAAAATCGATCACGCCACCCGAAAAACAAAGCCATTAAAATCGATCACGCCACTTTAAGAATTAGATGAGCAAAGTCCAATGTAATTTGATCCTTGAGCGAAACCCAAGTATACGACTCCACAGAATAAATCCACTCCAGAGAGTTGAGCATAAATAATTTAAACAAAGGAATAAGTCGCAAAACGAGGTTTCTTCAAAAATCAACACGCTAGCATAAGTCGAGTTATATTTTACATGTTTAACTGTAAAGACGCGTTCAATAAAGATATTTGTTATTTTTTTAAATAAACGCGACTCCAACGATTTCATTAGCGCAGAGAAAATCAAAATAAATAAAAATTCCAATATTGATCGATATCATCATGAAATTATACCCAACTGAGGACAGCAGACAACAAAATGTGTTGTTCAGCGCAGTGGAAATGCAACTACATTGAGACGCCCAAAGGACATCGCTAAGACACATGGCTTCGGAATGGAATACACTAAGAGATATCCTGATCAGCACCTACAAGACGCAATCAACGTACGAGGAGTTACTAAGGAAGCTGTACTACACCCAATACGGAGGAAGTATACGTAAGTTCGTCGAAGAATTAGAAACTAAGTCTTTTGTCATTATTAATAAGCTAATAATAGAAGGCAACCAACAGAATACAACACTATATACAAACGCAATCAACAGTACAATAAAGAATGTAATTAGTAAGAAATTGCCTGACCGATTGTATATGCAGCTAGCTAGATACGATATAACCACAGTGAATAAATTAAAACAAGTAGCACAGAAAGAAGGAGTTTATGAAGATTACGTATCTGACAGATCCAAGAGCACAAGTAACACAACTTTCAGCAAACCAAACAAAAACAATTATACTTCCAGATATCAAAACCACAACAATTCAGGTTATAGAAACCAACAAAATTTCAATACAGATTTTCAAAACTTTAGAAACCCACAGAATTTGAATCCAAATTTCCAAAGTTATAGATACCAAAACCAATCACAAAATACCGCAGCACATGACCCGCAACTATTTAGGGAATTCCAACAAAAACTATATCAAGGTTGAATCCAAAATCCAATCAATTACCAACAAAATCCATTCAGAACAAATGCACCAAATCCACAATTTAAAAGAACACGCCAAGGCTATAGTGAACAGTCAAAAATTGACACATCCGAAAATTTTCATCAAAAAGCCTCGGAATCGAAAATAGAACACAGTTCATAAATATAATAATGAATGATATTCCTTTGAAATGCTTAGTAGACACGGGTTCGCCGATTAATTTAATGAGCAAAAATTTCCTCAATTATAAAATATCAAAAGAAAATATAACTCGTCATACAATAAATGGATAAGTAATTGTAAACGAAAGCATATCGTTAGCACCAAGTAGACTTTGTCTGGCCGATCAAAAATTTTACATTCATGATTTCTCGAAGAAATTTGACATCCTATTAGGCCGAACGTTCCTAACAGATTGTGAAGCTAAGATCAACTACGAGGAAGAGTTTATACAACTTGGAGACTTCCAATTCTTATTCAAGTATGATATCGAATAAAAGGGTCAAACAAAAACTTAGAAGAATGTCTAGATCCACCATTAATAAGAGATTTGCATATAGCTTATGCACTGGAAAATGAGTTGTTAGAAAGCAATCAGTTTAGATTAGAGCATCTCAATGCAGAAGAAAAAAGGGAATCAACAAAAGTTTTGTTTGAGCTTAAAGATATCCAGTATAAAGAGGGTGATAATCTGACCTTCACTAATAATATAAAACACATAATCACAACCAAGCATGAAGACCCCATTTACAGAAGACCATATAGGTACGCACAAAGCTTCGACGAAGAAGTATATAAACAAATAAAAAAAATGATCAAGCAAGGTTTCATTCGTGAATCAAGTTCACTCTATTGTTCACCAATCTGGATAGTACCCAAGAAAAGAGACGCCTCAGGCAAAAAGAAGTTTCGCATTCTAGTAGACTACCGCAGTCTCAACGAAGTTACCATCAGTGACAAATATCCTATACCTTTATTGGACGAAATATTAGACAAGTTAGGAAGATGTCGATATTTTACCACCATTGATTTAGCAAAAGGGTTTCATCAAATCCAAATGGACGAAAAATCCATACCGAAAACTGCCTTCTCAACTAAAATGGTCATTTCGAATATACACGGATGCCATTCGGCTTGAAGAATGCACCAGCAATATTTCAACGTTGCATGAACAATCTTTTAGGAGACTTAGTCTACAAAAATTGTTTAGTATATATAGACGATATAATAGTGTTTTCCACTTCATTGGAAGAACATATATTATCACTGAGAAAGGTTTTTTGAAAAGCTAAGAGAAGCAAATTTAAAATTACAGCTAGTAAGGTGCGAATGGATGAAAAAAGAAACAGATTTTTTAGGTCACGTTATAACAGTAGACGGAATTAAACCGAATCCAAATAAAATTGAAGCAGTTAAAGCATTTCCAATACCTAAAACACCGAAAGAAATAAAAAGATTTCTAGGATTATGTGGATTTTATCGAAAGTTCATACCCAACTTTGCCAAAATAGCAAAACCAATTACACTTAAGCTAAAAAGGGAGCACTGGTTTGAACCCACCATTGTCCCGGCTGAAAACTAAGTATTTATTAAAGCCGTGAGCGCACATAGAATTCACAAAAGGTTGCATTTATTATTTTATATTATGTTTTGCGTTTTTGTTCTTTTTATAAGCTTTACACGTGCATGTGTTTAATGCATTTTGTTAACGATGTAGTAGCGTATAAAGACAAACTGAGACTGAGTTAGAGTGCGTAACGAGAGCAGCTTATTTGAAAAGGTGTCCGTCAGCGAGCACCGCTTAGTGAGAGAGCTTTCGTTACAGTTACGATATTTACAACAAAAAGATAATTAGCGTAGGAAGATAAATGCAAACGTGAGTGGCAGAAGGCCGTTAAATTTAAACACATTTTTGAGAACCATCTGCTGGCGGGGACGGTTGCTGCCCCGAACATGCACCCCCCGTTGAAAGAGGAACGCTTTCAACAGAATTTTCAGGTAGGGGCAGAAGAGCCAATTTCGTCGCGACCCGCTTGAAGATTCCCTTTTGAGTGCGAATGATGGCAACACGCACGGCACCATCCTTTCCAGATATTACGCTTTCTATGCGTCCAAGTGGCCAACGAAGAGGCGGAAGATTTTCTTCCTGCATCAATACGACCATGCCTGGCTGAATGTTAGGCGAAGGGCGTTGCCATTTTGACCTTTCTTGTAATAGCGAAAGATATGCTGAACTCCACTTTCTCCAAAATATCTGCTTCATTTGGCATATGCGCTGCCATCGACTTAGTAGGTTGACACGCAGATGCGACAAGTCCGGCTCGTCGAATGCCGAAGTTGGCGCTCCATTGATAAAGTGAGATGGAGTCAGCACGTCTAGATCATCAGGGTTTTCTGTAATTGTACAAAGTGGTCGAGAATTAAGCATTGCTGATATTTCACAAACAAATGTTTGCAGTTCGTCCAGAGTGAATGCATAAGAGCCAACGATGCGGTAAAGATGAAACTTAGCTGCCTTAACAGCGGCCTCCCACAAGCCACCAAAGTGTGGTGATCGAGGAGGGATGAATTTCCAGTCGATCCCGTTAGAAACACAAAAAGTAGAAGTGGCTGAAATGTGCGGATCGCTCAGAAAAAGGTGCCTGAGCTCAGCCAGCTCGTTCCTAGCTCCCACAAAATTGGTGGCGTTGTCCGTCCAAATAATGCGTGGTTTTGGCCTCAGGCTGATGAAGCGCCTTAATGCTGCTATGAAGGCATTGGTGGACAAGTCTGCGACGATTTTCAGATGTACTGCCTTTGTTGAGAAGCATACAAATACAGCCATGTAGCATTTAGTGGGTGGTCTGTTCCTGATTCCAGCCTTATAGTAAAAGGGTCCACAGAAATCGATGCCGGTAGTGTGAAACACGGAATTTGACCGCACACGCGCTGCTGGTAGGCTGCCCATGATGTGCTCAATCAATACAGGTTTGAGACGAAAGCATCTGATACATTTTCTAATTACGCTAGCCACGTATTTGCGTCCTCCAAGGGGCCAGAATCTTTGCCTCAGCAGCCCAAGCAACGCTTGGGAACCGGCATGCAAGAATTTTTCGTGGTAATATCTGATAATCGCGTTTGAGATTGGATGTCCTTTTGGTATTATAATTGGATGCTTTGCTTCATAGTCGAGATCTGAGTTTTCAAGACGGCCTCCAACGCGAATCAGCCCTAAAGAATCCAGAAATGGGTGGAGCGCTGTCAAAGCATTTCTTGCTGACAACGGCTTCTTGCTGCTAAGGATCTTAAACTCGTCGGCAAAATGCACGCGTTGTATGGATCTGAGCAGCAAAAGGGTTCCATTTTTTATGTCTGCTACAGTTAGAGTACCATAAGCTCTGGTCCTGCCCTTGAAGTGTAACGCATAGAAGCGATATACGTATGCGAAAACACGTTGAAGTTTTCCAAAGGAGTTTAGAGATGCGAGACCTTGAGAAATATCCAGTTGCTTTGTGGTCAACAAGGCTGCTACTCGGCGCTCCGGCAGCTTTTGTGGCGGCTGAGTGTTTTCAGGCCATGCTGAAGGGTCTTGAAGCAAAAATGATGGTCCTGAACTCCAAAGAGTGGAATTTTTGAGCTCGGCCGGTGTGCATCCGCGCGAAATGATGTCCGCTGGATTCAACTTGCTGGAAACGTGGTGCCAGATCATTCCTGCGGTGTGTTCCTGAATCTTCGAAATTCTGTTGGATACAAATACATTAAATTTGGTTGGTGACTGGTGTATCCAGGCAAGAACTATAGTTGAATCGGACCAGCAGTGACAGGGGTACGAGTTTTCCAAAGTTTGGCAAACGCTTAATATAAGCTCTGCCAAAAGAAGTGCAGCAGAAAGCTCCAGCTTCGGAATTGTCATCTCTTTTATGGGAGCGACTCGGGATTTAGCGCAAAGCAGCTGACTTTGGACGATTCCTTCAGATTCTGAACGCATGTACACGCATGCTCCATAGGCTGCCATACTGGCGTCGCAGAAGGCATGTATTTCTAGGCTTGCTTTTGGCTGGAGGACATAACGCGGGAATTGAAATCGATTGACGATATGCAATTGGGATGTTAGCTCACGCCAGTCATTATGCAGGGACTGTGGAAGGCTCTCATCCCAAGCAATTTTTTCTTTCCACAGGGTTTGCATGAAAATTTTTGACTTTGTGATGATGGGCGATATGAGTCCTAGGGGATCATACAGCCTGGCTATAGTAGACAATACGGCGCGCTTGGAGCTGGCGCCTTCTATTATAATTGGGGCAGAATTGAAGAGCAGAGTATCCGTGCTCGGATCCCACACCAAACCAAGTGTCTTGGCGACGTCGGTTCCATCATGGAATTTGAGTAATTTTTCCCGATCTGATTCCGACTCACCTTCGAGAGATGCCAAAGCATTCGAACACCACTTACGAATGGGGAACTTTCCTTTGAGCAACAGTGCCTTGACTTGGCGACGTATTTCGGCTACCTCCTCAACAGTGTCCCCTCCAGAAATGAGGTCATCAACGTAAAAATCCCTACGAACTATTTTGGCGCCAAGTGGGAAAGAAGCCTCTTCATCACGGGACAGCTGGTGCATGGCACGAATGGCCAAGAAGGCGGCGGGTTTGGTTCCATAGGTGACCGTGTCCAGCTTGTAAGCCTGAATCTCATCTGAAGAGTTATTACGCCACAAAATACACTGCATATACTCGTCCGGATGTGACATGCGCACGCATCGATACATTTTGCAAATGTCCCCGCACAGTGCCACTCTGAAGAACCGAAATCGAAGAAGTGTATTGAAGATTTTGGGCTGTATGGTGGGACCGGTCATCAACACATCGTTTAAAGATTGACCTGATGTGGTTTTCGCTGATCCATCAAATACTACTCTTAGCTTGGTGGTCGAACTGTCGGGTTTCTGGACACAGTGATGAGGCAAAAAGAATTGTGGTGTATTTAAACTCCTCACTGCGATAGACATGTGTCCCAAATCAAGGTATTCTTGAATGAAAGCAGCGTATTGACCTCTAAGCTGCGGTTCCTTGTCTAGCTTTCTTTCCAGATTGCTGAATCTGCGCAAGGCCCGCTGATATGAGTCGCCGAGATCCTCAAAACTAGATCGAGTTGGCAAGCGTACTGAGTATTGTCCAGATTTTAAGCGAGTGAAGTTGTTTATAAAGTGTTGTTCACAGAGCGCATCTTCTTGTGAGTTTGTCGATGCGGAAGTGTAATCAGTTTCGATCTCCCAGAATCGTCGCAAAATGTCGGCTAGGCTTGAGTCGTCCATGTGCGGATTTGAAGGCTGAACGAAAGCTGCAAGAGCTGACCGCTTAGACTGAGATTTGGAGACACTGCCAGAAACAATCCAACCAAGTTTGGTTTTCTGCAGTGTTGGCAAATGGTCAGCTAAACGAATTTGTCCGACGCTCATTAGTTCGAAGAATAGTCCAGCACCAATTAGGAGGTCAATCCTGTGTGGTTCAAAGAATTGAGGATCCGCAAGTTTTAGATTTTTTGGAATGTCCCATCCCTTGGCATCTAAGCTAAAGTGTGGCTGCAAATCAGTAATGGTAGGAGTGACGACCGCAGAGAACGAAACGCGGTAGTTTGTGTCCTGCGATTGTGCTATGATGTCCACGGCCTTGTCTTATGCAAGAGACGATGCGCCAATTCCAGAAATGTTCATATGAGAATTGCGTTGGCTTAGCTGGAGCTGATTTGCGAGTCTAGAAGTAACAAAGTTGAGCTGAGAAGCTGAATCGAGAATAGCGCGCGAAGGAATAAATGATCCAGAACGCGATTTGACGTATACTATAGCCGTTGCTAGCAGCACGTATTCCTTTGGTCGAAGCTCAGCGAGTGGAGCGTGATATGGAACATTAGAAACTAGAGCTGCTGAAATCTGCGGACTGGCGGATGCTCCATTAGGCAATGATGGCGCACTAAGAATTGATGTAGTTGCATTAGACGATCCCTCTGGCGACAAGTGCAAAAGTGAATGGTGCTTGGCCTGGCAATGTTTGCAAGTCCCCGATTTGCACTGTTGCAGTGAATGCCCTTTGCGCAAACAATTAAAGCACAAATGCCGTTTCTTAGCTTCTGCAAGGCGAGAGTTCCTTGATAGGGTCAGAAATTGTTGGCATTTTGAAATATAGTGATCGTTGGAATTGCATATGCCACAGTTTGATGGAGTATTGACACTGTTAGCTATTATGAGAGTGCTTTGTTTAGGTTTCGATAAGTTTTTGCCTACCTGCTGGCTAGGTGCTTCTATTACCATAGCCGATTCCAGGTTTTCCATCATCTGACATCTTTTATTTAAAATTTTGCCATGGTTAACCAGGTTGGCAATTTGTTGCTGGCCAGACCTTCTTCCCATTTTTCGCGAGTGTGCTGATCCAGTTTGCGGCAAGTGATATAGATGAGATAACCATTTGAAATTTCCTCAGATGTTGCCAACGTTTGTAGAGCACGAAGATGAACGTTGAGCTTATCGTTTAACTCTCGCAAGCTTCTTGCTGAGCCTTTCTCCACCCCTTGCAGCTCGAAAATTGCCTTTACGTGGGACTGGAAATGCAGAAGTTTATTATCGATACGACCTTTTAACAAATTTATCGCCTCTTCATAATTTTCTTCTGTAAGCTCTAAAGAGCTAACAGTATCCAATGCCGCTCCACTCAAGTGCCCGCGAAGATGTTGAAACTTCTCGATGGTTGAGATGCGCTTATCATTCTTAACGACGGTTGAAAACATCGAATAGAAGTTGGGCCATTCAGTGTAGTTGCCAGAAAACGTTGGAAGCTGCAGCTCAGGCAGGCGCGGACGGCTCATCAAATATTCCAGCGAGATTCCGTTGTTTCGGTAGGTGCCGCACAGTGCTTGAATGCGCAGCTGTTGAAGGATGCAATGCGAGGAGCTCCCTAGCTAGACGAGACTTAGCCTGTAAGTAGCATTGTGAAAAGTTTTGCCGCGCATCGGTCATGAGCTGCATCAAGTCAAGCCGCTCGAGGCTGGATTGAGCCGCGTTGAACTCGGTGTACAAACGCTCGATCAACTCCAAACGAACTTGCAGCTCAGCTTCATCAAAATTAGAAACGCCATCGGAATCAGCTAGTTGATCGCCAAAGTCTGCTAATTGCTTCGTGATCGAATTGGCTTTGGCTTGGTAAAATTCCATTTCGCTTGAAAGCACACATGGGTCGGCTTTGTTCTCCCGACTCAGGTCGCTTTGATTCAATGCCATTTCAACTGCCAGACGATTTCTTGTCTCTCGTATACAGAAAATTGCACCCTGTATATGGGTGTAAGAGACACGCCGAAAAGTAACTGTAACTTAGTCGCCGCTGTATTTCGCCTACAGCTTCACAACACTCGATGACTGTACTCGTGTGTACATGTATGAGTGTGCGCGCGTGATGTAAGCAAGATGCGCACGTGAAGAATCTAACAGCTTTTATGCACATATAAGCGCTCGCACAACAATATGCACGAGGCGGCGGTATATATGTACATATATATATGTATTCAAAAATATGTCTGGAAGTTTATTCACGAACCGCTATATGCGAAGCAAAGCAAGAACGAAAAGTATGTATGTATGCATGTTTGTCTGCACAATGTTATGTACAGAGCGAACTGCGCGTATATTGTATATATGTACGTATGTCTGAACAACGGTATGTGCAGAGCGATAACAAATATAGCGCGGCTTGACACAAATTATGTATTGTCTAATCGCGAATCAGATTTACAAAATGCATTTGGCTGTACACAGCGTAAAAACGACGATGAAAGAGTTTGTTACACAAATTAATAAGAAAAAAAAAGAATCACGTCGGGGTCACCAGAGTTTATGTGGAGGGCACTGGTTTGAACCCACCATTGTCCCGGCTGAAAACTAAGTATTTATTAAAGCCGTGAGCGCACATAGAATTCACAAAAGGTTGCATTTATTATTTTCTTATGTTTTGCGTTTTTGTTCTTTTTATAAGCTTTACACGTGCATGTGTTTAATGCATTTTGTTAACGATGTAGTAGCGTATAAAGACAAACTGAGACTGAGTTAGAGTGCGTAACGAGAGCAGCTTATTTGAAAAGGTGTCCGTCAGCGAGCACCGCTTAGTGAGAGAGCTTTCGTTACAGTTACGATATTTACAACAAAAAGATAATTAGCGTAGGAAGATAAATGCAAACGTGAGTGGCAGAAGGCCGTTAAATTTAAACACATTTTTGAGAACCATCTGCTGGCGGGGACGGTTGCTGCCCCGAACAGGGAGCAAAAATAAATATAAACGAGAAAGAGTATTAAGAAACATTCGAAAAATTAAAATTACTCATCATATCTGACACAATATTAATTTATCCTGACTTTAACAAGAAACTTTCGCTGACAACAGACGAAAGTAATTTAATTAGGAGCATAAGGAGCAGTTTTATCACATGATCACGAACCAATATGCTTTGCAAGCAGGACCCTAAATGAACATGAAATTAATTATTCCGCAATAAAAAAATAACTCTTGGCTATAATATGGGCTACTAAAAGTTTCAGATCATATCTTTTCGGTAGAAAATTCGAAATCCTAAGCGACCACAAACCTTTAGTATGGTTAGAATACATTAAAGACCCAAATATGAAATTAAAGAGATGGAAAATCAGGCTAAACGAATTTGATTATGAAATTAAATATTTACCAGCTAAGGAGAATTATGTAGCAGATGCACTTTCAAGAATTGAATTAGAGGAAAATTTCATGGGAGATACACAAGACAGCGTAGCAGCAACAATACACAGCGCATGTGAAGACAACCAAAATGCATTCAAATCACAGAAAGACCCTTAAATAATTACAACCACCAAATAGAATTTATTAAAAAAAAAACAGAAGACGTAAAGAAAATAAACTACTTTCACATAACAAAAATTATTATAATTTACACAGAGATGACAATAGAGAGAGCAAAGAGGCTAATAAAGAAATATTTATGTGCAAGAAATAGAGTAGTATATTTCCCACACAATGGTGACTACGAAATATTCCAAAAAACTTATGTAGAAATAATAAATACAGACAATCCAATTAGAACAATGAGAGCAACCACCAAATTAATTGACATCCAAACTTATTCAGACTTTAAAGAAATCATTATGAAAAACCACACGAAGCTTTTGCATCCAGGTATAGAAAAGACAATAGCTATGTTTAAAACAAATTACTATTACCCAGATCACCAGAAATTAATCCAAAATATAATAAACGAATGCGCAGTTTGTAATATAGCGAAAACAGAACATAGAGATACAAAGTTTACCTTTGAACTAACCCCCGAAATCTGCAACCCAAGAGAAAAATATGTAATAGATTTTTACATGGTAGACAATAAACAGTTTTTGTCATGCATAGATGTTTATTCAAAATACGCTACATTAGTTGAAGTAAATGGAAAAGATTGGTTAGAAGCGAAAAGGGCAAACCTCAAAATATTCAGTGACATGGGAAAACCGATAGATATAAAAGCAGATAAGTATTCAGCATTCATGTGCGCAGCTTGTGACGTTGCACATTTTTGTAAATATGGTGTTGGGTAGTTATAAGTTTGTTTATTAGTTATATTTATTAGTTATATTTTGAGTTGATTATCTTTTGAGTTTATTAGTATCAAGTGTTATATTGTTTACATAACTAGGGTTAAGTTATATTTTTAAGTTGATAACTAGTAATAAGGGCCCACGGTAGACACTGGAAACAAGCATAACGGAACTCCTGGCAGGAGAGAGAGCAGAGAGCCGCGCGATCACCAATGGCAGCATGACACGAGCCAGCCAGCACCGACAGCACAGCGCAACAGCATGACCCGAGTCAGCCACGCCGACAGCGCAGCAGGGCCGAAGCATTGACGCGGGCCAGACCACGCCGGCAGCACAGCCGCCACAGCAGCAGAATGGCACGAGCCAAACGGCGCGGGCAGCGGCCGCAGCAGCATTGGAATTACGAGCAAAAGGCGCAACAGAAGCCTGGAAAAGGCTCGACGAAAAAGGGCTCGCGATCGCCGCGACGAGCATTATCAATGATAGTCAAGTTCAGAGCTCACCACGAGCAGTCCAGGGCGCGGGTCGGCCAAGTCGCGAGAATAAGAAAACCACAAGTGCGCAGACGGTGCCAACAGGACAAGCAAGTACGAGGACAAACACACCAAGAAGCAAAGACGGTACGAGGATCATCACCAAACAACAAGAAAGGAGTGTACTACGAAGCGGCCGGGTAAGCGGGTCAGGGCTATGTCGTCCTTTTCCTTCGACAGACAAGTCTGGTGCGGATAGGCAGGGAATTAGGTTTCTTTGTTGTAGACATATAAGTGAAATAATTAAATGAAAATAAATAAAGATGACAATGAAAACAAGCCAAGTGTTCGTTACGAGAGTTACCCATAGCTATACGTATTTGCAGGGGATATAAAGTGGAAGTGCAAGAACGGTACGTGTGGCCCGCCCACCGCTTTGAGAAGCCGTTGACTGGATGCTGGTCAATACCGTAACGGTCCACGACGTTTTCATAGCGGCACACGCCTGTTTCCGAACTTGGTGCTTCCTTGGTCAATACCGGGGGCATTCGAGCCGGAACAAGCGGGGGTAACCATACTGCCAGAAGGCACTTTTGCTAATCACCGGACCACCGGTGTTGATCTAAATGCCCCTTTCATAATCTTCTGAGCGCGGTGTCTCATTTCCACCCCTTCCAAGTCTCAGCAATCTTACAAATTTCTTGTAGGGTGGCCCTGGAGAGGCTGAGCTGCCTCAGCCATAGAAACGCTACCTTACAGGTGGCGCCCGAGCAGGGACTCTGGGATTGTTTATAGTTATATTAGGTATATACTTTTTGTGGAAAGTGACGCTGAAATAGTGTAAAAAGCTAGAGCGAGGAAAAAGGGTGGTGATTTTCATCAAGAAAAGCAGTAGTTGTGGTCCTGCAGGGGTGTATGTATAACGGCAAAAAGCAGCGGTCCGACAGGGGTGTCAGAACATTTTTATGCATATACACGCGCTCGCACATGGGAAGGCGGCTGGAAAAGCGCCGTTAGTTTTGCTTGCTGTCGTCGCGTTATACATACAGGGTGCGCATTCTGGTGTTTTGTCTCTATTTTAACTGCGCCAGTCTACTTGCAAACCGGGTACCTTCTTTTGTTAAGACGCTGACACAGTTAGGCGGGCACTGGGAAATTACCATGGCATAGGCGCACAGTATGAGAGTCATTGGTCAGTTTTGGCTTGCACCACGGCACGATCGTTTGGGTAACCTGCACAGTTTGGCAAGCACTGGGAAATCATCACGGCATATGAGCACAGTTTGAGAGTCATTGGCAAATTTTTTTATTTGTACCGCGACACTTCTTTGGTAACGTGGACAGTTCGACAAGTATTGGGAAACCACCACGGCACATATGCACCGTTTGAGAATCGTTGGTAATTTTTTTTTGAGTGCCTACACTGTGGCAATATGCACGTTTCTTTTGGCAAAAGTACAGGTATCGAGTAGGGGTATGCGCACACGGCCATACACATATGTAGGCAGACCCCAAAAGAGATTATTAAAATAAAGAAAAAAAAAAAATAATAATAAAGGGGTCATTGCAGACATATGTGTGGGGGCACGAATTCATTAATTTTTTTTTGAAGAATATATTGAGAAAAAAAGAATGGAGAGTTGCTGTGGGGGACGTTGGTGAATACACAAGTTGAATTGCTGGAGGAAAAATAAAATATATATATACTTCTACGAGGATACAGAAGCAGAAGAAAACGAATAGGAAAGAGTCTTTTTTTGAGTGGTTTCGCATCTACGAATGTCGGAGGAGGGGGCCGAGTAGCGCGACGCTCGTGAGCCCTCGGTCGCGATCATTCGGGAATATCCGAAAACAATATAAATTGAGCCATCACGACACAGAGCGACACAGTCGACCCAGAGCTACCAAGCTATACACATTGTTCTTTGACAACAGTGATTAATATTTAACCAGCCTGTTACAACAAGGACCCTAGTCTCGCACAGGATACCACCTAGTTTACAACAAGGACCCTAGTATCGCACAGGATACCAGCTAGTATGTAACAAGGATACTAGCCTCGCACAGGACAACAAGGATACAAGCTAGTATACACCAAGGATACTAGCCTCGCACAGGACAACAAGGAATACAAGCTAGTACACACCAAGGATACTAGCCTCGTACAGGACAACAAGGATACCAGCTAGTATATAACAAGGGTACTAGCCACGCACAGGACAACAAGGATACAAGCTAGTATACAACCAAGGATATACTAAGCTTACTTCAGCAACCAGGCACAACCAGCAAGCGCAAGACTACGTACAACATGGTCGGAGTAGCATGGATATCATACCGGCGCAAGGCAGAACTGGAGGCATTTGCAGACGAGTTCGGATTCGAGCGTGAAGGCACCGTGGAGGAACTACGAGGCCGCATGGCTGTTTTTGTGAATAGTGGAGAACACTCAGCCACCATCCAGGCTCGTTTAGAGGAATTGGAGGTAATATTTGGAAAGACACGGACCCCCGACACCAAGGCAGGAACCCAACAACGATCCCGGAGCCCGTCGCCTGCTCCAATTGGGAGCGGATCCCAAACAGAGAAAACGACGACTGCCCAACCAGAGCAACGAGATCCAGGCAACTCGGGCATGCAGAGCCTAAACATACCGGTGCCGGTTCAGCATCAGCACTTGTCGCGATCCAGCGATAGGGGAACCTCAACGATGCTACCAAGTCGACACGAAGCCTTTGGAGCCATGGGAGTGGACCGCATGCAACGCTGGGGGGTCACCTTCGACGGCACCACTGACCCTTTGCGGTTCATCGAAAGATTGGACGAACGAGCGGTGTCACACCGAGCTGACACCCAAATCTTGGCTCAAGGGGTACCAGAGCTGCTAAAAGGAACCGCCGAGGACTGGTTCCGTACGAGCCACCTACAGAGCGAACCTTGGAGCGTGTTTCGGAGGGAGTTCATAGACTTCTTTTTGCCACGGCGGTATTTCCAGAGGCTAGAGGACGAGATTAGGATGCGCTACTAGAAGGAAGACGAGGGATACAAACAATATCTAGTAAAAATCCGTCTCATGATGCACCGCACTCGCTATACAGAGGACCAGGAACTGGAGCGGGTATACGAAAATCTTTTGCCGGAATACCAGCTGTACGTAAGACGCATGGATTTTCGCACTTTCAAACAGCTGACGCAGCTGGTGATAAACTTCGAAGTCTTCCGGGAACGAGAGCATCAGCGTCAGGCCAGGAATAAGACAAGCAACGAACGAGCGGCTCGCCCTACCGGATCAACGGCTGTGTCAAAACGGGAAACAGGTGCAACGAGCCCCAAGCCAGGCACACAGTGGGTGGCTTCACAATCAACAGGATCCTCAGCAGCAGGGAATATTCAAGGTACACCAGGTTCTGCCAGTAACGAGCAGCCAGTGGACACGCGTAATGCGTGCCGCAACTGCGGAACACATGGGCACTTCGCAAGGGAATGTCGTGGGACACGCATATTGTTCTGCTGGAATTGTGGCCGCCGAGGAGTGAGGACCATCGACTGCTGCCAGATACAGAGTCCGGGAAACCCCCAGCGCCTCTCACCAAACCCAGGACAGGTGAGTGAGCAGGCGAGCGAGTCCTGGGATTAGTAGGCGTTATCCGCTTACGGGATGGCCGACTTGCTGCAGAGACGAGCATCGAGGCCGAGGTGATGGTAGCTACGCTGGACACAGGTGCCACGCGAAGCTTCCTCAGCGAGCAGAAGGCGCGACTCATTGAGACCCCGGCTAACAGACGAGCAGTGAAGACGGTGATAGGTCAAGAATGGAGCTAACGTGGGCAATTCAAGCAGACGTACGACATGGGCAGGCACGGGCTAGCATGCTGATGCTGTTCTTACCATCGGCCCTCGACGATGTGCTGCTCGGATTGGACTTCTTTGGCGCCATAAAAGCTAAGTTGCAGGTAGGTGAATGACTAATCCCATTAAGCCTACCAAACCCGACAGCTGCAGGATACCATAGAGCGGCCGACCCGAAACCAAACAACGAACCCAGCCAGGCCCCGGGCGTTAGTGGTCAAAGAGGAGCGATGGCGTTCACCGGGCAGCACGACGGACTACGATCGTACATACAAAGACAAATCAGGACGATGCCTGCAACTGCGAGGCAGTCGTCGTACCGATACTAGAGACTACGAAGCAAAGCGAGGACGACGCCTGCAACCGCGAGGTGGTCGTCAACACAAGGACAAAGACACCAGAGACTACGAAGCAAGGCGAGGACGACGCCTGCAACCGCGAGGCGGTCGTCAACACAAGGACAGGGATTCCAGAGACTACGACGCAGAGCCAGAGCGATGCCGGCAACCGCGAGGGGGTCGCCAATTCAAGAGCAAAGAGACCAGAGACGACGAACCCAAGCCAGAACTATGCCTGCAACCGCAAGGCAGTTGTCAAACAAGGACCAGCTACTACGGAGCCGAATCAGAACAACGCCTGCAACCGCGAGGCAGTTGACGAATCGAGACCAGAAGAGAAGAAGCAAAGTCAGGACGATGCCTGCAACCGCGAGGCAGTCGTCGAACAGAGGCCAGGAGGACCAGCCATTATAATCAGGACACAAGATGATTACGATACCTGCATTTGCGAGGTAGTCGGCGAGTCATCTTCAACAAGAGTACGAGACAGGACTTGGGGAGGCGTGCTAAGCCCTGCACCTCCGAGAGCCATCCAACGGAACCCGTTTTGCATCAGACCGGGAGATCAGAAGACCAAGGGAGAATCACGCGGTACATTAGCCAGCATGCAGAAGCAACTCTAGCGGGGGAGTGTGAAGAGCCCAGCCGAGACGATGGCACCGTGGGTGCACGAGTTTCTGGAGGAAGAATTGGAAAAATTTGACGGAATGACCGGCGTGTCTAACATCGCGGAACACGTCATATTGATGCGCGACGATCACTTGATAAAGCAGCGATATTACCCACGCAATCCAGCGATGCTAAAGATAATCCATACGCAGGTAGACGAGCTGCTACGAGAGGGATGCATCGAGCCGTCAAAAAGTCCCCACAGTGCACCCTTTGTGCTAGTGGGCAAGAAGACGGGCAAAACTCGCATGTGCGTGGACTTTCGTCAACTCAATGCACGATCAACGCCGGACGCATACCCCCTGCCGAGGATAAACTCTATCTTGGAGAGGCTAAGGAACGCAAAGTACATAAGTATACTCGACTTGAAAAGCGGGTATTGGCAAATACAGTACCAGGACGAGGCCTCTTCCAATGGCGGGTTATGCCATTCGCACTCCACTCGGCACCCGCCACATTCCAGCGGGCACTCGACAGCGTCATTGGAGCAGACATGGAGCCACATGCTTTTGCATACCTCGACGATATAATCATCATCGGGACGACACTAGAGGAACACGTCGAGAATCTAAGAGAAGTGTTGAGGCGCCTGCGACAAGCGAACTTCAGGCTTAACCGGAAGAAGTGCGCTTTCTTCCAGCGCAGGCTGGTGTACCTGGGACACGTCGTCAGCGAGATGGGAATCCACACCGATCCGAAGAAAATCGCTGCGGTACGGCTGCTAACAGCCCCTACGAGTGTACGAGAACTTCGGCGATGCCTTGGCCTCGCTTCTTGGTACCGGAGATTCGTCCCGAACTTTGCAGCAGTGGTGAAAACAATGTCCCAGTTACTTCGGAAAGGCAAGAAATGGATCTGGGAGTCACCGCAACAAGAAGCATTTGCGAAACTCAGGGCGCTGCTGACAGAGGCACCAATTCTCGCGTGCCCGGATTTTACGAAAAATTTTTCATTACAGACCGATGCTAGCGACTACGGACTTGGAGGAGTGCTAACCCAGCAAAGTGCCGATGGTGAAAGGGTCATTGCATACGTTAGCCGAAGACTACAGAAGGTCGAGGAAAACTACTCCGCCACCGAGAAGGAGTGTTTGGCAATCGTCTGGGCCATTAGAAAGCTCCGTTGCTATTTGGAAGGCTACAGGTTCGACGTCATGACGGACCACTTAGCCCTCAAGTGGCTGAACACCATTAAGAACCCCACAGGACGAGTTGCGAGATGGGCATTGGAACTCCAACAGTTCCAATTTGACGTACATTACCGGAAAGGACGACAAAAAGGTAGTGGCCGATGCGTTGTCACGACAACCTCTAGAGGCTTTACAGACAGCCATCGATGAGCAGGGCACATGCGCATGGTTACGACGACGCACGCAGGAGACACATGAACAACCAGAGAAGTACCCAGATTACACACTGGAGAACGGGCAATTGTACAGGCACCTCGGACAACGACCCTTGGAGGAAGACTTCCTACCATGGAAGCTATGCGTAGGCAAGGAGCAACGGCAACGCGTGTTACAAGAATGCCATGATCAACCAAGTGCGGGACATCTAGGAATACGAAAGACCACGACGATGATATGTCAAAGACATTATTGGCCAGGAATCTTCAGGGACGTCGCTCGCTACGTTAGGAAATGTGCTGTGTACCAAAAATTTAAAGTACAACAAGCCAAGCCCGCAGGAAAGATGCTGACACGGCAGACAAACGAGCCCTTCGCTACAAGTTGCGCCGACTTCGTTGGACCTCTGCCGAGATCCAAGCAGGGGAACACGGTACTACAAGTGTTCTTTGACATGTTTTCAAAATGGGTTGAACTGGTACCCTTGCGCCGAGCTACTGCATCGTACTTGGAAAAAGCACCGGATCCTCAGCCGATTTGGAATACCACGCAAGTTTATCTGTGACAACGGGACCCAATTCACCAATCGTATGTTCAATGCGTTTGGCAAACGGGCAGGTATGTCATTGGATCATACTGCACCATACAATCCGCAGCAAAATCCGACAGAAAGGGCGAATCGGACGATCAAGACGATGATCGCACAGTACATCGAGGGACCACATAACACATGGGATACCTGGCTTCCGGAACTCTCACTGGCGATCAACAGCAGCGTGTCCGACACAACAGGATTCAGTCCAGCGTTCCTGGTCCAAGGACGAGAGCCGAGACTACCAGGAGCATTATTCGACGAGGTCACTCCAGGGTCCGGTATAGTCGTTACCGACCCCGAGACCAGAGCAAAACAGCTATGCGACATTTTTCAGACGGCGAGGGATAACACACAGCGAGCATCAGCTGAACAGGGCCGTCATTAGAATCCACGGAGACGCGACTGGAGGCCAGCCATCGGCAGCTTGGTATAAGTGAAGCATCACGTGCTATCAAACGCCAACGACGGATTTGCAGCCAAATTAGCCCCACAATACGAGGGCCCGTACAAGGTAACTAAGTTTATTTCTCCCAACATTGTCAAAGTCCGACACACCTAGACCAGACAACGCCGCACCGCCGGAGTAGCCGACTTGAAAGCTTTTCGACAACAAGAGGACGAGTAAAACAGCACGACACCGAAGGCGAAAAGCAATCGCTCGACCACAACACGGATTCCTCAATGGCAAATAGAGCCACACCAACCAGCAAAGACTTAGCAAGTAAATTAGGGGCCGCACAAAAGGCGGATTAACATAAAACCTATCTTGAACATTGTTTAGTGGTATTATACGATAAGTTATTTCCAAGTTTCAACATCGCACCAGACTATTGTCCTGTAGAGCATAGTCTGTCCATAGTCCCAGGGATATAACCTCGTTTATATTCTACAGTACCTAAGAACAGCCATGGCAGATGAGGAGCCACGACGAGATTGGCCAAGAGAGTGGGCAGCGGAGCGGGAGTAGGACTGGGGCTGGGTTGTTCACTACCAGCGCCGATTCGAAGGCTTCGAGGACGAGGACGAAGGGAACGAAGCCGAGCCAGCACGTATGATGTCCATTTTCGACGACATAAGCACGGATATTTGGCCGAGCTCAGCCAGTGCCCAGTACCGGCTGATGAACCTGTCACCGGACTCGTGGTTTCGGCCCAACCTGGGATTGGACGTGGTACGCGTGGCCACAGTAACCATCGTCAGCGACGAGGCAGGGGTGTCAGCGACACAACCAAGACGGTCAACATCGACTCCCTCGCCCCAACCGTCCGAACCGGAACCAACCAAAGACTCCAGCGACGAGTGGAACACATCGTTCCATATCCAGGCGCTACTGGGACCAGCTGTGGATGGCAGAGCCCTGACCCACGAGCTTCTGGAGGAGGAGGAGGAGAAATAGGTCGAGGCGCCTACAGCCGACTCATTCCTCGGATGCTCCTCGAAACGGTACCGCTCAGCAGGGAGCCAGGAAACCTGGCGGCGAAGGTTCAAAATCGATTTGGAAGAAGGCACCTTCGCCCCGGCCGGCGGCGTCACCGGGTTTCGGTTTTCCCCCGTGAAGTAAGGGGGGGGGGGGGGGGGGGGTGATTTACGTTGCACATTTTTATAAATATGGTGTTGGGTTATAAGTTTGTTTATTAGTTTTATTTGTTAGTTATATTTTGAGTTGATTATCTTTTGAGTTTATTAGTATTAAGTGTTATATTGTTTACATAACTAGGGTTAAGTTATATTTTTGAGTTGATAACTAGTAATAAGGGCCCACGGTAGACACTGGAAACAAGCATAACGAAATTCCTGGCAGGAGAGAGAGCAGAGAGCAGAGAGCCGCGCGATCACCAATGGCAGCATGACACGAGCCAGCCAGCACCGACAGCACAGCGCAACAGCATGACCCGAGTCAGCCACGCCGACAGCGCGGCGCAGCAAAATGGCACGAGCCAGACCACGCCGACAGCGCAGCAGGGCCGAAGCATTGACGCGGGCCAGACAACGCCGGCAGCACAGCCGCCACAGCAGCAGAATGGCACGAGCCAAACGGCGCGGGCAGCGGCCGCAGCAGCATTGGAATTACGAGCAAAAGGCGCAGCAGAAGCCTGGAAAAGGCTCGACGAAAAAGGGCTCGCGATCGCCGCGACGAGCATTATCAAAGATAGTCAAGTTCAGAGCTCACCGCGACCAGTCCAGGGCGCGGGTCGGCCAAGTCGCGAGAATAAGAAAACCACAAGTGCGCAGACGGTGACAAAAGGACAAGCAAGTACGAGGACAAACACACCAAGAAGCAAAGACGGTACGAGGATAATCACCAAACAACAAGAAAGGAGTGTACTACGAAGCGGCCGGGTAAGCGGGTCAGGGCTATGTCGTCCTTTTCCTTCGACAGACAAGTCTGGTGCGGATAGGCAGGGAATTAGGTTTCTTTGTTGTAGACATATAAGTGAAATAATTAAATGAAAATAAATAAAGATGACAATGAAAACAAGCCAAGTGTTCGTTACGAGAGTTAGCCATAGTTATACGTATTTGCAGGGAATATAAAGTGGAAGTGCAAGAACGGTACGTGTGGCCCGCCCACCGCTTTGAGACGCCGTTGACTGGATGCTGGTAAATACCGTGACAGTCCACGACGTTTTCATAGCGGCACACGCCTGTTTCCGAACTTGGTGCCTCCTTGGTCAATACCGGGGGCATTCGAGCCGGAACAAGCGGGGGTAACCATACTGCCAGAAGGCACTTTTGCTAATCACCGGACCACCGGTGTTGATCTAAATGCCCCTTTCATAATCTTCTGAGCGCGGTGTCTCATTTCCACCCCTTCCAAGTCTCAGCAATCTTACAAATTTCTTTTAGGGTGGCCCTGGAGAGGCTGAGCTGCCTCAGCCATAGAAACGCAACCTTACAAGCTCTTAAAATATGGTTAGAGTCAGAAAATGTTAAAATAGAAATAACAACATACAAAAACGGAATTTCAGACGTAGAAAGTTTTCATAAAACAGTTAACGAAAAACTGTAATCATAAACACCGACACTGACCCCAAAAACAAGTTAACAAAGTTCGAAACAATCCTTTCTACGTACAACCATAAAATAATACACAGCACAGCAGGCAGAACCCCAGCAGAGATTTTTATTTACGCAGGAACACCAACTCATGATACCCAAGCAAAGAAAATCAACAAGACCAATAATTTAAATGAAAAAAGACAAACATTTTGAATAGACACAAATTACAGGTAAATGCCTCTAGTGAAATCCAAAGTAACTAGCCCTTTTAGAAAAACAGGAAATATCAGAAAAGTAGACGACAAACATTTTGAAAAAACTAACAGAGGTAGAAAAATCCTTCATTATCAAACAAAATTCAAAAACAAAAGAAACTAACGTAAGCAAATATAACAATTCCAGGTCAACTGAAGCTGCTAACGATACACTTGTTACAATTAATAATCCTACTCACAAAAATAATACCCTGTAACACCCAATCGATAGAAATCAATCAAATAAAAGCGCAAAACGGATACTTTATACTAAAAACTGGTCTACTTAGTATTACACAGGAATATGAATACCATTGCCTCACAATAAATCTAACTAAAACTGAAGAAACACTAAACAATCTATTGCAACAAGCGGAAACCTTTAGATTCTTACCACAAATAGAATACCTAATAGAAAAACTGGAAAGAGAAATGAACGGAATAAAAAAAGTAAAATGACAATATTGAGGACTTTTGAATATAATAGGAACAGCATATAAATAGTTATTCGGCACCTTGAGCGAAGAAGACAGAACAGAACTAGAAAACAAAATAAGTAACTCGGAAGAAAACATTCAAATAAGTGAATTAAACCAGATAATAGAAGCAGTAAATCATGGCCTAAGCATAATAGAAAACATGTCAGAAGATTCACAACAAGATAAAAAACTAAATCTAATACTATTTAATTTACAACAATTCACAGAGTATATTGAAGATATCGAAATGGGCATGCAATTGACAAGATTAGGTATCTTTAACCCAAAACTACTTAAACACGACTACTTAGAAAATGTAGATACAGAAAAGCTATTTAATATATATATATATAAAAGAGTTTGTCCTGACTAGAATGGAAGAGCCACAGCCTAAACGAAAATAGCTAGAAGACTGAAATTTTCACACAATTTTCCATGCAGGTAGTAAGTGAGCACTAAGAAGGGAATTTTTATTTGGACAACTCCTTCAAGTACCTCCCATACGATTTGGAGCACTTGTTACCCATTTTAAAAAACAAATTACAATTACAACAAGTACCCATTCCACTACTGTCGCCTGATTATCGCACAAGCTGAGGGTTTGATCGCGAGCGAGAATACAAAAACAAAACAAATGCGCAGTGACGCCTTCGCGTCCTTCGACAGACAAGTCTGGTGCGGATAGGCAGGGAATTAGGTTTCTTTGTTGTAGACATATAAGTGAAATAATTAAATGAAAATAAATAAAGATGACAATGAAAACAAGCCAAGTGTTCGTTACGAGAGTTAGCCATAGCTATACGTATTTGCAGGGAATATAAAGTGGAAGTGCAAGAACGGTACGTGTGGCCCGCCCACCGCTTTGAGACGCCGTTGACTGGATGCTGGTAAATACCGTGACAGTCCACGACGTTTTCATAGCGGCACACGCCTGTTTCCGAACTTGGTGCCTCCTTGGTCAATACCGGGGGCATTCGAGCCGGAACAAGCGGGGGTAACCATACTGCCAGAAGGCACTTTTGCTAATCACCGGACCACCGGTGTTGATCTAAATGCCCCTTTCATAATCTTCTGAGCGCGGTGTCTCATTTCCACCCCTTCCAAGTCTCAGCAATCTTACAAATTTCTTTTAGGGTGGCCCTGGAGAGGCTGAGCTGCCTCAGCCATAGAAACGCAACCTTACAAGCTCTTAAAATATGGTTAGAGTCAGAAAATGTTAAAATAGAAATAACAACATACAAAAACGGAATTTCAGACGTAGAAAGTTTTCATAAAACAGTTAACGAAAAACTGTAATCATAAACACCGACACTGACCCCAAAAACAAGTTAACAAAGTTCGAAACAATCCTTTCTACGTACAACCATAAAATAATACACAGCACAGCAGGCAGAACCCCAGCAGAGATTTTTATTTACGCAGGAACACCAACTCATGATACCCAAGCAAAGAAAATCAACAAGACCAATAATTTAAATGAAAAAAGACAAACATTTTGAATAGACACAAATTACAGGTAAATGCCTCTAGTGAAATCCAAAGTAACTAGCCCTTTTAGAAAAACAGGAAATATCAGAAAAGTAGACGACAAACATTTTGAAAAAACTAACAGAGGTAGAAAAATCCTTCATTATCAAACAAAATTCAAAAACAAAAGAAACTAACGTAAGCAAATATAACAATTCCAGGTCAACTGAAGCTGCTAACGATACACTTGTTACAATTAATAATCCTACTCACAAAAATAATACCCTGTAACACCCAATCGATAGAAATCAATCAAATAAAAGCGCAAAACGGATACTTTATACTAAAAACTGGTCTACTTAGTATTACACAGGAATATGAATACCATTGCCTCACAATAAATCTAACTAAAACTGAAGAAACACTAAACAATCTATTGCAACAAGCGGAAACCTTTAGATTCTTACCACAAATAGAATACCTAATAGAAAAACTGGAAAGAGAAATGAACGGAATAAAAAAGTAAAATGACAATATTGAGGACTTTTGAATATAATAGGAACAGCATATAAATAGTTATTCGGCACCTTGAGCGAAGAAGACAGAACAGAACTAGAAAACAAAATAAGTAACTCGGAAGAAAACATTCAAATAAGTGAATTAAACCAGATAATAGAAGCAGTAAATCATGGCCTAAGCATAATAGAAAACATGTCAGAAGATTCACAACAAGATAAAAAACTAAATCTAATACTATTTAATTTACAACAATTCACAGAGTATATTGAAGATATCGAAATGGGCATGCAATTGACAAGATTAGGTATCTTTAACCCAAAACTACTTAAACACGACTACTTAGAAAATGTAGATACAGAAAAGCTATTTAATATATATATATATAAAAGAGTTTGTCCTGACTAGAATGGAAGAGCCACAGCCTAAACGAAAATAGCTAGAAGACTGAAATTTTCACACAATTTTCCATGCAGGTAGTAAGTGAGCACTAAGAAGGGAATTTTATTTGGACAACTCCTTCAAGTACCTCCCATACGATTTGGAGCACTTGTTACCCATTTTAAAAAACAAATTACAATTACAACAAGTACCCATTCCACTACTGTCGCCTGATTGTCGCACAAGCTGAGGGTTTGATCGCGAGCGAGAATACAAAAACAAAACAAATGCGCAGTGACGCCTTCGCGTCGCACAAGCAAAGTCATAAGAAAAGGTTCTTACACTTGCAATAGAGAAACGGATTTCCGCTTCTGAATGAATATGTGCATGCACAATTAGTTGAACAATGCGCTTGAAAATAATTTTCATAATTTTATATACATCTATCACTTCGCACAGTGCACATTCTTTTTTTCAAATTTGTGTGCCTTTGACAATTGATTTACGACAAAAGTAGCGTTTGTTGTTGTAGTCAGTTTTGTTGTTGGGCCCGCACTGCTACTTTTTATTGGTGTCATTGATTAAAAAAAAAAAAACAACAACAACATAACAAAACTTGGTGCGTCTAGAAAAATTTCCCCACACCAGAATATGTTATGGGGTGGATTCGCCTACTTGCTGCTTATATATCTTAGACAAAACGTAACACACTAATATTTATTGATATATTATTGATATACAATTTCGAATAAGCAAAGGGCGTTCACATAAGCGCGTGTGTTGCTCTTATGATAATAAGATAATTTGAAATCTCGATCCGATCATGCTCCTTTTTTGTTGCTCATTTACGTTCACTCTCTATTTTATGTGCGCGCTTTGCATGTCAATCATAAAGTTTAATAACCCTAGCTCCTCCGCACACACTAAATCAAATCTATAGGCAATATACAATTCACTTAACTGCAGCCTCATAGATATGTTTTGCATTGATTCAGTGCGTGTGAAGAAGGTAGCGATACTACGCTCTTTGTTTGACTTGCAGAGCGCGCTCGTAGATAAGAGAGTTAGCCGAAATAGCCAACAACGAAGGCGCGATTTAAAAATAATTTGTCATCTAGCGCCGAACATGAAGAGCGATGCGCGAGCGAATCTGAAAACACGTAAGAAGGTTTAAGTCGAGAAATCCCGACTAAAAGATACCCTGAACCCATGTTTTAAAATGACTTGCAGAAAAGAGTTTTTCTTGACTTTAACTTTAATATAAAATGTCTCTAGTGTTTCTTAACCGATTTGGATCAAATTTTCATGGAAGTTATAAAGTTATCCATAGTTTCAACTTCTATTTTTAAACTTTCTTAATTCGAGATTTTTTTCGTTATCGATTCCATATGTATATCGAAATAAGAATAGTTATCGATTGTTGGAAATAAAGTTGATCTGCCTATGGCTTAGGAGAAGCTATGTTCCAAACTTGATATCTCTAGCTCTTTTAGTCTTTGAGATTGACGCGTTCATACATACGGACGGACGAACGGACAGACGGACAGAAGGTCATGGCTATATCGACATGGCTGTTGATGCTGATCAAGAATATGTATATTTTATATGGGGTTGGAGATGCTTCTTTCTGCCTGCTCAAAACAATTATACCCTTTTTTACCCATTTCATGGTTCAGGGTATAAAAAATTTAATATTTTACGCATCGATTGCTTTCAAAACAAAGTTTTCTTATATTTTGTAGCCACAGTAAGAGAACAGAGAGAAGAACAAAGAAGAAGAAATATGACTGTTTATGGTACTCACTGCAAGCAGCATGCACAGCTGAGGGAATATATGCATGTCTGCATCACAAAGAGCGGCTTAAAGCTTAATCAGCGCGCGCGTCGCTCTTATGACTGCCGCTAGATATAATATAATTTGAATGCAATCATGCGTCTTTGTTGTTATTTACGCTCACTCTTTTGTTTTTGCACGCGCTCTGCATGTCAAACATAAATCTTAATATCCCTATCTCCTCCGCACTCACTTAGCTAAGCTTGCCATAACTAAGAGGCTGCAGTTAAGGGAATGGCATTGCCTAATTTACACCACCCATACCTAGCTCTTAAGTGCAAGCGTTGTATGTTAGAACTCGGTGTCTGTTGCTTAGAGGAATAACTGTAATGCTCTTTCCAACATTATGTTTTTGCATACAATTGGTTTTGCATTTTAGTTCATATTTAATGTGAACAAAGAAAGTTAATTTTCGTTTCAGTGAATTTTTTAATATTGTTTATATTAAGGATAATAATAAAATCGAAAGTTACTTTTTGAATCAGTGAGTTTTTCAATATTCTGATTTTCGTATTATATGTATATACATGCCTTGAAAATTATGTATATATATAAGTTCATATAAAATACGTATTTTATGATAAGTTGAAAAAATGTAATTGCTATTATTTTGGTGCCGCATTCAGTTGTTGCCATAATTGGTGATGAAGCCTGTCTTTTTAGATCTATTTCCTACCTTTTATTTGGTAGGCAAGGCTTCCATGGCACCATACGCCAAAATATTGTTGAACATGTTGTAACCAACTGGCGAACTTTTGCTTGCTTCAGCATAAACTTAAATGGAGAGTGTTATAGCTCTTCTGAACAATAAGAGTGCGATATGTCATACTCATATACTTATGGTACTGCATGTGAGCTTCAAGCAGCAGCAGAAATGTTGGCTGTAAATTTCCAAGTTTTTCAAAATGGAAATTTATTACAAGCATTCGGAAATAATATGCATCCTGTAAAAAGATTGCTTTTTACCGGTCCATTATCGAATGGACATTTTGATTTTTATATTCCTTTAGACGAAGTATTAACTCAAGATTCTGATACGTCAAGTGAATGTATAACTGAAAATGTTAAAAATCCTGTTAAAAGACGTAGTCGGTTCACCCGCAAAACAGATAAAAGGTAAAAATAAAAACGTTCATTTGAAAAAAATAGTGATATCAATAGGGGTAAGCGCATAGAAGCATCAAAAAAATATCGTGTTAATAATTCTGATGCTATTAGAGTTGTAGTGAGAAGAGATCAGACTAATAATCCTGAAGCTCATAGAGTTGCAGTGAGAAGACATCAGGCTTATAATCCTGATGCACATCAAGAAAGGCGTTTGCGTGCATGGAGTATTAAGCCAGTCTGGCTTAAACTATGATTTTGAAATAGCTTACAAGTCAGATAAAATTACTCAACTTGGTAGTATGAATTTGATATGCAAACATTGTAATGCTTTAAAATGGAAAAATGAGCCCTTGGGTATCTGTTGCAAGGCAGGAAAAGTTAAACTTTCACAAAATTAAAGTTTGCCTGATCCACTTAAGAGCTTAATAATTGGTGGGCAGCCCAAGCATGATCATTTCATTGATCGTATAAGAAAGCATAACAGCTGCTTTCAAATGACTTCTTTTGGAAGTACAACAAGTAAGAAGGCTCTA
Organism: Scaptomyza flava; assembly: GCA_030179655.1. NCBI lineage: Eukaryota > Metazoa > Arthropoda > Insecta > Diptera > Drosophilidae > Scaptomyza > Scaptomyza flava. The sequence goes on along the minus strand of JARNME010000404.1, from coordinate 34,809,600 downwards.
GTCGGGAGAGCCCGACTAGAAGATACCCTGAACCCAGTTGCAATAAATATATATAATTTATATAAGACTTTGGTATACTGGCTTAGCTTCCATCGATTAAGTTCAATATCTCCGGTGTTTCTTAACCGATTTGGACGAAATTTTCAGAAAAGTTCTATCATTATTCATTACTTCAACCCTCATTTTTAGATTTTCCAAATTCGATATTTTATTGTTATCGATATTATGTGTATATCGGAAACCAGAATAGTTATCGATAATTTGAAGCAAACTTGTTCTGCTCATGGTATAGGAGAACTTAAATACAAAATCAGAAGTCTCTAGCTCTTGTAGTCTCTGAGATCCACGCGTTCATACAGACAGACCGACGGACAGACGGACAGACGGACAGACAGACGGACAGACGGACATGGCTTTATCGTCTCGGCTGTTGATTCTGATCAAGAATATATATACTTTATAGGGTCGGAGATGCTTCCTTCTGCCTGTTACATACTTTTGCACAAAACCATTATAACCTTATTTACCCATTTTATGGGTTAAAGGTGGGTATCCAGTACAGCAAAAAAAAATTTTTCCATACAAAATCGTCGCAGCAGGAATAGTTTTTTTTTGGCTGCGTGTGTTCTAGGTATCCAGCAACGTAGCAAAAAATACTAAGCTGCTTATCGATAGTATAGATTTATTTAATATGTACACACTGGCGCTGGGCGCAGGAAATACCAAATCATATATCTTTTTGTGCCCAGGCCAGCAAACACATTTTGTAAAACGTTTATAAAAACTTATAAATAATAATGGAAAAAAAAACCAAAAAACGGGTGGAAAATTTTATTCACGAGGGGAAGATTTTGCTTATTAAATCAGTCGAGTCGCGACCATGCCTTTGGAGGTTGACAGAAAAAAAAAGTTTTGACTTTATTTCGGTGAGACAGACATGGGAAATTATTGACACTGCTACAAAATATGCTACCAACAACGGAATAAGCATATTCGTACTATTTATCTTTTATTTTGTGTTTGTGGGTTTGTTTACTTTTTAAACTTGATGCCTTAGTGTGACCATGTATCTCTTAAGCCATATAAGGCAAAATGCCATATTTTTACCACAAATTAGTGGACTATGGTCACACTATAAAATCTTGTGCCCACGCTTCCAAAATATATCACAAATTCCTGCCAGGAATTTTTTATTGTACTGGAACCGGACCTTAAGGGTATAAAAAGGAGGAACCAAAACAAATGATATCTGCTTTAAGCTTTTACAGCTATAAAATAATGATTCGTCAATCTGAGATAAATCATTTAATTTATTGTCGTTCCCTTTTTAGTCAGTTTTTGGTTGATATGTATGCTAAAATTGAAACAGAAAGGTTAAATTATATTCGCTACAATCAAGCGAAACTAAGAGCAGATAGCTTTATACATCTGCAAGATGCAATAGGCCAACAAGATGTTGTCGCAGCTCAACTTGGTCAGATGGTAATTTTACCATCTTATTTTACAAGCTCTGCACGATATATGCATGAAAAGACTCAAGATGCTATGACATATGTTCGCCATTATGAGCGACCAGATCTTTTCATAACATTCACATGCAATCCACAATGGAATGACATCAAAAGTGTTTTATTACCGGGTCAAAAATGGCATGATCGTCACGATATTATAGCTCAAGTTTTTCATTTAAAAGTTAAAGCTTTAATGTCACTATTGACAAAAGGTTCTTTGTTTGGAAGCGTGCAATGTTTCATGTACTCTGTGGAATGGCAAAAGCGAGGCTTACCACATTTACATATTCTACTTTGGTTAGAAAATAAAATAAGACCAGATAAAATCGATAAAATTATCTGTGCCGAAATACCAAACCAAATATAACATTTTTAAGTCATATATGATTCATGGTCCTTGCGGTGCATTTAATAATAAATTGCCATGCATGAAAAATGGAAAATGTACCAAAAGGTTTCCTCGACAATTACTTAAAGAAACTGTGACTGGAAAAGATAGTTACCCTCTATATCGTAGAAGAGCGATAAAAGATGGTGGGAATGCAATTAATACAAATGGTAATTGCATAGATAATCGTTGGGTTGTGCCTTACAACTGTGTACTATTGAGAACATTTGAAGCATACATAAATGTTGAGTTTTGTAGTTCTGAAAAGTCTATTTTATACATATGTAAATATGTTAAAAAGGGCAGTAATCAAGAATCATTTTCTTTTGAAGACCAACGTAATGAAATTAATATTTACGAAAACGGCCATTATATAAGAAGCTCAGAAGCGGTATGGAGAATCTTTGCATTTCTCATGTATGCTGTTCCTTAAGAAAATGGTCAACGGAAATATTTTAACCCCAATAATCCGCAACAATTACTTGACAGATGAAGCATTGCACCCAAAACCACTTTGTTAGCCTTCTTTGAGCTATGCACACGTGATGAGTTTGCAAGAACGCTTCTATGTTGTGAAGTTTCATCGTATTTTACATGGAACAGTAAAGAATTCAAAGAAGAAAAGGAGATCATGATGTGCCAAATTTTCCTGGAGTTAAAAGAGATTCAGCTTTGGGAAGAGTTTACACTATTCATCCTAATAATACAGAATGTTTTTATTTAAGACTTTTATTACATTTTGTAAGTGGTCCAACTTCATTTTTAAATTTAAAAACCGTTAATGGTATAGCATACGCATCATTTCAATTGGCGTTTAAAGCTCTAGGATTACTAGAAGATGATAAGCACTGAGATTCAACTATAGCCGGTGCTGTCATATGTCAAAATCCTACAAAACTGGGAAAATTTTTTGCAAGAAAGTAAGTATTTTGTCAAATTTCAGATGCTCTTAAGCTTTGGATTACCTATAAAGAGAGGTTCTTAGAAAATATTTTAAGAGCCTTTCATTTTTCACAAGACAGAAATATTGATGAAAGTATTGTGAATAATGTATTAAATAAATGTCTTATTTACATTGAAGATATTGTACTGTCTATTGGTGGTCAAAACTTGACTTATTATGGACCTCCACTACCAATTAGATCCGAGGAAATTGTTCCAAATATTTAATATCGAGAAACAAATTATGAAAATTGCGATAATTTTATTGTTAATAATGAGCTACTCCTTACTGCTGAGCAAAAACAAGTATACGAAAAGATACAACACAGCGTTGAAGCAGAAAAAGGAGAAATCTATTTTTTAGATGCACCTGGTAGACAAAGTGAAACGTCTCTTTTAATTTTATTATTGGCAAAGGTACGGCAAAGTAAATAAATTGCATTGGCCGTTGCTCCTTCCGGTATCGCAGCGCTTTACTTACTTACTCGCACAGCGCATTCTACACCTAAGATTCCATTAAATTTGATTCATTTAGAAACACCACATTGCTTAATTTTAAAGCAATCTAATATTGCTGCTGTGCTCAAAGATATCAAGCTTATTGTTTGGGATAAGTGTACTATGAGCCATAAATGTGCTTTTGGAGCTGTAGATCGATCTTTGAAAGACATTCGATTCTTTGCTGGTGATTTTCGACAAACTCTTCCAGTGTTCCTCAGAGGAACAAGAGCAGATGAAATAAATGCGTGCTTAAAGTCTTCAATTTTGTGGCCCAAAATACAGAAAATTGCATTATCGAAAAATATGCGAGTGCACTTAAAAGGTGATAGCTGGTGAATATGCAGATATGCTTCTTCAAATAGGAAATGGATAATTTCCAACCCATGATGGCAAAATAACTTTACCATCAACTTTGTGTCATGTTGTGAAAAGCATTGAAGAGCTAACTCTAAACATATTTCCGGATATCACAAATATCTCTCAAAAATCACTCGAATGGTTTTCAGAACGTGCTATTTTGACTGCGAGATACATATGACAATGCACTGCAAATAAACGAGTTTTTAATAAAATCATTTCAAAGTGAAGAAATGACATATAACTCTATTGATTCTGGGACTGAAAACAAAGATGCAGTTCATTACCCCGTCGAGTTTCTTAATTCATTAAATCCGGCTGACCTGCCTCAACATAAATTAATTTTAAAGAAGGGCTCACCTGTAATGTTGATTCGCAACTTGAAACCGCCAAAACTGTGCAATGGTACAAGATTGCAAATTAAAGTCCTTCATAAGAATGTTGTCTAAGCAATGGTTTTTACTGGCAATGGTGTAGGGGAAACGGGAAGCCGAGATTTCTTTTAATACCTTCTGATTCTGAATTGCCAATTCAATATAAAAGATTGCAATTTCCTTTAAAAGTTTACTTTGCCCTAACAATAAATAAATCACAGGGACAAACTCTTAAATTAAATAGCTCACCAAAAAGTTTTGTTATATTATTACCTGACGGAAAAACAACCAATGTCGTTTAAAAAGAAGCTCTTAAAAGTTGTTAATAATTGCAAATTAAATTCAATAAGTGGATAAGGCCTGCTGGGGAAACCACAATAAAAAATTACGCGCCTGATTCTCTACCTCAATGGTGGCGTGGAAAAGAGAATATTAAATACTTTGCTTTAATATTTTGTGAAATATTTTCTTATTTATTTATTTTGTATCCATCTTCAATTGCTAAAATTTATATAAACTATCAGCGCAGCGAAGTAAGCGGGCCACTTACTAGTACTTATGTAAACATCAAAATGTTCATTCATTTATAGTGATTATTTGGAGACACATATAGTGATTATATTTGGAGACACATTATAGTGATTATAATGGAGACACATTATAGTTGACACATTGTAGTGGTTATAATGGAGACACAATGTAGGGATTATGTTGGAGTTCTTTTATTTAATGAATTGTACAATATATCTTAAAGTATATTTTAGCCTATAGCCGCGGAGCTGCGCTGCCAGTGACGCCGGCAGCGGAGCGGCTCTCTGCACTATATAATAATAAGAATATGGAGAGAGAGTGCATGGTATATGCATGCATTGCGAGTACATATATAAATATTACTCGTGGTATGCGCTACATAAGCGTAGCGTGGGATACGCGCCGTCAGCTGAATGGCCGGCTAGTGTACTAGCGTCCGCGCTGCGTAATATGAGCCTAATCAATAAACTCAAGTGGCTATGCGCTTTTGGCTATATGTTTGTTACTGTATGCAACAAAGTGTCGCATACTTATGTAAGTAAATACAGGGTGTTATTTAATGCATATACACTCTAAACATTAATGGACCGGTAAAACGCAATCTTTTTACCGGATGCATATTATTTTCAAATGCTTGTTATAAATTTCCATTTTGGAAAACTTGAAAATTTACAGCATACATTTCTGCTGCTGCTTGAAGCTCACATGCAATACCAGAAATATATGAATTTGACATAGCGCACTCATATTGTTCAGAAGAGCTATAACATTCTCCATTTAAGTTCATGCTGAAGCAAGCAAAAGTTTCCCAGTTGGTTGCAATATAGGTTACTATATGTTGGCGTCTGGTGCCATAGAAGTCTTGCCTACCAAATAAAAGGTAGGAAAAAGATCAAACAAGTAAGAAGGCTCTAGTCGGGAGAGCCCGAAACCAGAAAAGTTATCGATAATTTGAAGAAAACTTGTTCTGCTCATGGTATAGGAAAGCTTATATGCAAAATCTGAAGTCTCTTGCTCTTGTAGTCTCTGAGATCCACGCGTTCATACAGACGGACTGACGGACATGGCTATATCGTCTCGGCTGTTGATGCTGATCAAGAATATATATACTTTATGGGGTCGGAGATGCTTCCTTCTGCCTGTTACATACTTTTGCACAAAACTATTATACCCTTTTTTTACACATTTCATGGGTTAATAGTGCGGCACCAAAACACCACTAATATCTAAAGTTTCAATAGACATATTTTAATTTGGCTGTGAGTCAATTGACTTCACTGTAAAACCAGCGATAATATATTCATAGAGATGCGTCACTTCGCTTTTTCAAATTTGGTACTGATAACGATTGAGTGGCGATGGTAGGTCGTACCAACAAAATACACGCAAAATTGAAATTCTCTCATTTCGCTCTCAGTGAACCCGAGCAGCGTTGCGAGTTGAGAGAGGACAGCCGAACGATTTTATGCATACATAACTACACGCATATATATGTTTGTGTAGGTATGTGCCAGCATTTGTTTTCATATTTGTCGGGCTCAAGCTTCGAAGCGATTTTTGATATTTTTCTTCTTTTAGGTCTTGCTTATGAATGTGTGTGTGTGTGTGAATGTTCATGTGCAGCACATTTAAATGTATGCGTAGCAATTGGCTTGGCTATTCTTGACCTTCCTCAATTTTTATGATTTTCAACAATTTTATAACAACTTAAGGATAGCTATAAAATTAATGTTATTAATTGATATTTTATATTATATACTTAAATACATCTTAATCATTATGATGCAAAGTGCATAGTTTATAATATGACTAATATACATATAATTATGTACTCTTGACCCTTAAAAAACATAATTAAATACATTTTAAATGCCGACAGCCAATATTTATTTTTATTTGTATATATTTAGTTTTGTTTTTTGTTTTTAGAATTTAGATTACGACTTGTGAGTTGTCGTTTTGAAACCATTGCAATGCCAGCCAACCATTTTGAATTTTTGAATAAAAGAACATTTATAATAAACTCCAAAATGTTCTTTCGATGTTCGAAGCATTGGTTAGTGGGATCAAACCAAGTCTCAAACTCCAGATTCGTTCGATCGAAAATCGCCTGAAATATTTTTTTTCTAATTCCATTTACATGGGAATGTTGGGAAAAGGCTGTCTTATACCAGACCATGTGATGCTTAAAAATTTTAAAAATTTCTTCGCTTGGGTTTACGAGGCGCAAATCTTGGTCATTGCCTGTGTAGTTTTTAATTGAAATAAGTGATGTCGACTGATCAAGTGGATTTATTCCGTCATTTGTTGCAAGAGCTATGCATGCTTCACAATTTAATTTGCATATAAATTTTCTATATATAGCATATCCCGCAACATATCGTTGTACCTGGACTTCAGTGAGTTGTGCGGTACTGAAATATTCATCAGGCACGTCAACGTTTAAATCTTCCAATGTGATATGACTTGATTCGTCAGGCTTACCGCTAGCTACGGTATCTTCTTCAATGTCCGTTTGAATTGCATTAGCAAGATCTTTATCGGTAACGTCTCCCAAGGACAGCATCAAATCTTCGTCAACGTCACAATTTCCGTATTTGTTGCTGTATTTGTGTCGCATAATTCCTGTTGAAGTTAGTCGAGCAACAATATAGTGCAATTCATTTGCAGAAGGATGGGTATTTGAGCCCAAGGAGGAGCGAATTTTAAAAAAGAAATTTTCCAATGCATCCTGGTTAAATTTTCCAAGCAAAATAAAATTAATGGCTGGCATAGTTTTAAATATTTTTTCACTAAGCCGTAGAACTGCGTTTAACGTCAAACAATACCCTTTAATGCATTTTACTGAGTCTTTTGATGAAATAACTTCTACTTTGACATATAGTCCAACATTTGCTCAAGCTTTTCAATTTTCTTAGGGTCGTTTCGGCCAAGGGGACGTTTTAGGGGGTTTTGATTAACCAAAAATTGCAATCAAGTAAGTCGAACAAGTCATTTGCTAGTTTAATAAAATTACGCGTTGGCAATGCTTCTTCACTCAGATGTCCCATTTGCATCATCATTGTCATACCAGCTGCGACTGAGTTACTTAGAACTTGAGTAGCTCTGGAAACATTCATTTTTTCGAAATTATTCGGCTCCATATGGGATAAAGTCAGTTTCGGACAAACTTTAAAATGCGGATTGGATTGGTCGACATCAAACATTTCGCGAACATATTTAAAATCGACGATTCCATCGGGAGTTCTCAAATTCCATTTTTGCAGCGTATTTCTTAAAGATTTTTGCAAATGACAATAATCGAACATTAAATATATGTTTTCGTCCATAAAATGGAAGGACACGTCATCTTTACTTGCCTTTAATTGGTTAAACATTGAAACGTTGTTCTGGCCTTGATCACAAATTACAACAACAACCTGCAAATCTATAAGCTCTTTGACTTTTTTATATTCTCCAGAACAATGTCCTTCTGCTGGCTTCCACTTAATCCACTGCTCGATAGATAATAGCTTATAATAAATTTCCACTTTCCGAAAAGACTTTTATCATTATAAAAGTAGCTTTCTTTGCGATTTCCTTAGTACGTTTTCCATCTCCGAGGTCGGTGAAGCCATTGATTGTGTCCATAGATTTGTTGTACTGTAAATCAGGTCTTATAGTTACTTCGTCAATTATTAAGATGCACTTCTTTTGTTCTTCAGGCATTTTTTCGATAACGGCAGCAAACATTTGAAGGTAGTTTTCATGAATACCGGGTTTCACAAATTTTACAAGTCGAGATCGTAACAACGTTGACAATGACGGTAAATGAAAGTCAAAATCTTCCTTCATAGTTTGATATAATTTACTGGATTCATATACAAAATACTGCCCGATATCTTTTTCTTCGCTGGAGTAATGCTTGTTCGCCTTGCTTGTAATCATCTTAGCAAATGTTAATGCATCGTGACTGGCACATTCATCAGGAAAAATAGCCGAATCACGTACAGCAGAAAGCTCTTTCTCCAGCACTTCAATTCTGCTTTTTAATTTTTCATTTTCTTCATTTTGTTTTCGCAGCATGGTCTGGTATATCTTTTGTTTTTTTGCATACTCGTGATTGCAAGCACATGTGCACATTCCATCTTCTAAATTGTCATCTTGCATCAATTCTTGTCTTTGTTCTTCTAATATTGAAAAACGTTCAAACTCTTCAAAAGAAATATCCGTGATGTTGTTTTGGTCTTCAATATAAAGAGAAAACTGCTCCACTGATTCCACCACAACGGGTGGTGTATTGTTACCGTTGTCAGTACATGAGGACTCTAAATGAAGCTCTGGAACAGCTCCGTTCCACAATTTTTTCGACCCCAAATATTTTGGTTGAAAATGGTCTTCGCAAATAAACAACTGTTGCTTTATGTTTAAGTCCATGTTGCACGCCAAAAGCCATGTATTTTTATCGTCAACATTTTCAGGGAATTTAAACAGCCTTTTTCCAGAACCACCTTTGGTTTCGCATGAAACGATGCAGCATTCTCTCCAATTTTTTTCTTATTAGGTAAGAATAAATGAATTGGTTCACGACCTATAAAAAATTGTATTTTTGTTCAAGTAACAGCTCAATAAAACTATTTGTGCGCAACCAGGAACGGCGTTTTAGGCTGGGAGCGCTTGACCAGCACTAGAATTAGACTTACCTAACAATTTCGTTGGCAAAGCATTGTATTTTATATTTGACCTTCCAAAGGCGCTTTCTTCGAAATGAACTTCGCACACTTTCATTTTAGAAGAAATATTTCCTTCTATTCCCAAATTCTCTTTCCATTTGGAGAGCAATTCCGAATTTTCAGGAAATTTAAATAGCCTTGAAAAAGGCTGATTGCAATTTTGAACAACGCAATGGCGATTGCTTGCACCCGACATTGTATCACAGTCTTTAAATGTTGCAGTCAGTGTTGATTTCTCCACAAGTGCCAAATTAAAACCGCGGTGCATTTATTTTCTATAGCCTACTCACAAAAAATATCCAAAAAACAGTTACTTTTACAGTTACCTCGGCTAGACAGCTGACTCTGCTGTGGTTTTGATCTTTGTTGTGGTGTTGTTTGTTGGTTTGTTGTGATTATGATACTTTTTGCATTGCACTCTTATTCAAGAGTACATAATTTTATGTATAGATAGATTAAAATATATAAATTATTATTAGTCATATTATAAAACTAAATATATACAAATAAAAATAAATATTGGCTGTCGGCATTTAAAATGTATTTAATTATGTTTTTTAAGGGTCAAGAGTACATAATTATATGTATATTAGTCATATTATAAACTATGCACTTTGCATCATAATGATTAAGATGTATTTAAGTATATAATATAAAATATCAATTAATAACATTAATTTTATAGCTATCCTTAAGTTGTTATAAAATTGTTGAAAATCATAAAAATTGAGGAAGGTCAAGAATAGCCAAGCCAATTGCTACGCATACATTTAAATGTGCTGCACATGAACATTCACACACACACACACATTCATAAGCAAGACCTAAAAGAAGAAAAATATCAAAAATCGCTTCGAAGCTTGAGCCCGACAAATATGAAAACAAATGCTGGCACATACCTACACAAACATATATATGCGTGTAGTTATGTATGCATAAAATCGTTCGGCTGTCCTCTCTCAACTCGCAACGCTGCTCGGGTTCACTGAGAGCGAAATGAGAGAATTTCAATTTTGCGTGTATTTTGTTGGTACGACCTACCATCGCCACTCAATCGTTATCAGTACCAAATTTGAAAAAGCGAAGTGACGCATCTCTATGAATATATTATCGCTGGTAAAACGATTGTTACAACGTTACAGTGTCTATACGTAAGTATAGAATTCAATTAAATTGAATATACCAACTTATATTAATTTAATAGAATATTAAGACTGCTTAGGTTTAAATTTTTTTTTTTTTTTATTTAAGCAGCGTCTATATAACTATTATATAATATGCAAAATTGAATTCCACTCATACCAACTCCATGAGGAGAAGCCTTATCGCATTGTCATTAAGGGACTGCATCACTCTACGCTTAATCGAGAGATTATTGATGAGCTTAAGAGCAAAGGTCACACAGTTCTCCACTTACATAACCCAAAAAACAAGGACTCTAATGAGCCTATGAACCTACACTTTCTTAATATAGAACCAGCGCCTAATAACAAGGGGGTTCTTGCTATTAGGAAAATGTGCAAACAGGTGGTTAAAATTGAGACTGCTCGTAGAAGTCATGAAGTTGTGCAATGCCACAGATGTCAGGAGTATGGACACACAGCCAAATACTGCACAAAGCAGCCTAGGTGTGTAAAATGCGGCGATAACCATCGGTCTACTGAATGCACCAGGTCACCTGACGTGCCAGCTACATGCGTACACTGCTCTTGCAGCCACCCGGCAAATTATAAGGGGTGCACGGTTTTCATCGAGTACATAAGGCGAGGCGGGAGCTCCTAAGGCCATTAAAAACGCCAACCTAACCCCAAAATTGCCAAACCAGATCCGGAGAATCAGAACACATGAACCAGAGCCAGTAAACGTTCCAAGTTCATTCATTAAGGAACAAGTTGGAGGGCAATCATATGCTGCTGTGGCTAGACGCGGCCTGAAGCAGCAGCAAGAACAGAGTCAAACCCGACAACAAGTTGAGCAACAGATGCCAGTCAACGGAGATGAGATCTCTTCTGCCATCAAGGATATGACTCGAGCTATTGAGAGAATGGCAGATATGCAGCAGCAAGTTTTGGGGATGCAACAGCAAATCCTCACGCTTATGACCGCGTTGCTGTCAAAATGAATTCACCACTAAAGGTTCTTATCTGGAATGCCAACGGCATTTCAGGTAAAGTACTAGAGCTTGAAGCTCTAGTACGAAAACATGACATCAAGGTCATCCTCCTGTCAGAAACCAGGACGAATGGCTTATCATTTCCAAGAATATTGGCTTCGAGGTGTACCCAGTACATTGGGTTGATAATCGTACAGCTGCAGGGGGCTGCGCTGTACTCGTTCGGAGCAATCTGATACATTTCCCTCAGTTGACTTAGTTAATCGGGCTTACCAGTATTCAACGGTTAGAGTTTCGACAGATGCTGGAGATGTGGTTTTTGGAGCTATCTATTGCAGGCCAAATGAGAGGATATTGATAATGATTTTAATAATATTCTTAACTCGGCTGGTAACAAGTACTTGGTGGGTGGAGATTGGAACGCTCATCATTGGCTGTGGGGTGGACGAAGCAGCAATGCACGAGGCATACAGCTTGCTGGGAGCCTGTCTCGTAGACAAGCAAAGATCCTTGCAACGGGATCACCAACAAGGTACCCTTATGGAGCAAGAGGTACTCCTTCCTGCATTGACGTTGCCATATACCAGGGGATTCCAGACCAGATTCTTTCCATATCTGATGATTGGGACCTCCCTAGTGACCACCTTGCCCTGATAGTTACTTTGGATAGCAGTGCAAGAATGGTCAGTGGACCACCAAGGCTCATCAACGCACGTACCAACATTGAGGAGTTTCAGAGACGGATTGGCGAAAGTATCGAGCTTAACACTACCATCAACACTGGATTGGATGTTGAAATTCCATTGATTGCTAATCGCCAAGATCCGGTCGGCTGCAGCTGAAACCACCCCGCCCCCTATGGTAAGACGCCAGGATAATTCTGGAAACAGACTCCAGCGGATATAGCAAACTTGCTCAGAATCAAGAGGCAAAACAGACACAGATACCAGACAACGCATAGCCCTCAGGACAAGGCAGTATGGCGAAGATCTGAGAGGGAGCTTAAGGAGGCACTACGCAGGCTTAAAAGTGAAACTTTTACTAGAAGGTTAGAGAGTATGGATTACACATGTGATGCTGGTTACTCTCTGTGGCGTGCCACACGTAGCCTAAAGCGCCAACCTTGGAGAACTGTACCGCTTCGCTGTCCTGGAAACGGGCACTGCCAAACTGACGACGAGCAAGCTGAGACGTTTGCAAGTCACCTTGAAGAACGCTTTACGCCGCTTGACCTAGCTGATCAGAATAGCCTTAATGAGACCGCCCAAGCACTGGAGACTCCTCTGCAGATGTCTTTGCCCATCAACCCCATCAGAGTGGAGGAGGTCAAGGAAGCTATTAATATCCTTCCTAGTTCTAAGGCTCCTGGCCATGACGGTATTTGCCACACCACCCTGAGGGCCCTGCCAATTCGAGCGCTTCTCTTTATAACGTTGATTTTCAACGCTATACTAAGAACCCAGCACTTTCCTGCCCAGTGGAAGTTAGCAAGGATCCACATGATTCATAAGTCGGGTAAGCCGGAGGATGACCCTGAGTCATATCGACCGATCAGCCTCTTGCCATCTCTGTCTAAGGTTTGGGAGAGGCTTATTGCTGCACGGCTTGTTAGGCTTATGGATAATATGAACATTCTTCCTGACCACCAATTTGGGTTCAGGAGAGGGCATGGTGCAATTGAACAGGTTCACAGAGTGGTTAACCACATACTTAAGGCATTCGATGACAAGAGCTATTGCTATGGTATCTTTGTGGATGTCCAGCAGGCGTTCGACCGCGTCTGGATTAGAGGTCTGCTTCAAAAAATAAAAACGCGCCTCCCAGCTCCTATTTCATGCTAATGCGTTCATACCTAACGGAACGCAGGTTTGAAGTCAAGGTGAGGGCTGCGATCTCTACCCTGCGGGAAATGAAGGCGGGCGGAGCTTATTTATTGAGCGTCTTAAATGTGGTGCGCTTTATATCAAACTGATTTACAAAACTACAAATTTTATCATAAGACTGACGTTGCGACACTTTGAATATGAAGTGTCCGCTTACCATTGCTGCCGTTCTTAGCGCAGAGCGCTGAACTCAGTTAAGGCGCGTCAGCATTGTTTATACAAAGCTACTTAGTCGCTTCATGCGATACAATGTGTGTGCGAATATGTGTGTTACAAAATATGTGTGTGTAATATTTAATTGTTAACTACCCCCCCCTCAGGATGATGACCGTCCTCGGGCATATTAAAGTTGTCCATCACCTTTTGTATCCTCAGCGATGCTCGTCTTCTCCTTAATGCCATAAAAAGGATGAATGAGACAATTAATCCAACGTTCAAGACTGCACCAACTGCGAACCAAAGTTTGGGCGAGCCAGCTGCATCAACCTCTTGCTTGAAGTCTTGAATAGACCGCAAGTTGTCAATGTTCATGCGGTGTAGAAGCGGCATGCTCAATATTGGGTCATGGCCAACGATGTTCATAAGCGGTGACCTCACAATGCCAGGTTGCTTGCTTATCGCCTTGCGCAAATTTACGAACTCGGTGCCGTTGATGATTGCAGACCTTTCGAACGTTACCAGGAATGTTCCTGTAACGGTTACGTCTGCGCCATCGTCTGTTCGGATGCGCGCCGTTGCTTCGTTGATAATCACGACGCCGTCATCTACGGGCATTATCGCCTTCAGGTGGCTTGGTTGAGTGTGGCAATTTGCAGTGTTTCCTGCGTGGAGTGAACGCGCACAGGTTTCTCGGCGTGATCGTTCGCAGAAGGTGTTGTGCGTGGTTTCAGTGCATTCAATGACTGCGAAGGTATCTTTCTCGCATTCCGCCAATGTGTCTTCGTCGAGTCGCAATATGGTTTGTTGGTGGGAAACAGGATAGACGGTGACCCTTTTGCATCTGAACTTAACTTTTGGGTAGGCAATTAAGATGTGAATAATGTTTTCGGACTGAAGGATTCTAATTCTAGAGGCTTCTATCAGGCTAACTATTGGGGTATCCTGTTCGATAAGTGACTTTAGATCGGCATTGCCAATGTAATGGTAAGTATCAAATTTTAAATTTCAGTGTTTAACATCCTATTCCTTGCCAACAGTGTTTCGAATAAGTGTGGGGTGTCAACCAAGTCGCCTTTTCGAGCATTGATAATCTTATTGATCGTGTCCGTCAGTTTGTTTATTTGTTTTTGGGCTTCGGAATTTATTGCGATTTGTCTTGAATTTGACTCCACTAACTGAGCCTCTGTAATTCTGATTTTTAAGAAATCTGAAGCATCGGGTATGCCTGCAACTACCTTCAACGTAGTGCCTAGAAAATCTAGGCTCCTGGCACACCTATGGTGCACTTTGAGAACGGACAAAAGGGTTCTAAGGTGATCTGTATCGACATCTAATAACTTGCGCATATCCGACTACGGAAAGGAATCGGACAATTTTTCAGTCTCATCTACCATGCTGATAAATTCTGAGAGGTTACTTGAGTGCCTCAAGTAGTCTCGCTGCTCGAACACAGACACCTCACCGTCTACTACCGGAATGTAGTTGGCGTGCGAAAAATCGGTGATCCGAGCATTAGCTGCTGCTAGTATTGCCAGCAATGTGAGAGCAAACCTGAAATGAGACGGGTATTTTAGACTTTACTTACATTGACTTAATAGCTAATTATAAAGGAGGCATTCATTTTAGGTTGTCCTTATGGACTACCCTCCCCTTAATGAGAACGGACGTTCCCAGGTCTGCTTGAACCTTCTGTTCTGAGCAAAAGGGAGTCAGCTTATTTCCTAATCTCTTGTTGTTCTTCTGGAATACCTTTTCTCCTACCTCAAAAACACGATTTTGTCTGGAAATATTACATCTTTTGATGTTCTCCTGCTGGGCTTTTTTTAGTCTTTCCCTGACATTTATATGACGCTCATTGGATTCTGCGTGAACAATCTCAATTGGTTTCTCGCGTGTTACCGAGTGCAGACTTTTGTTTTACTCTATTGTTGCCCTCAAGATAAGTTCTACAGTGTCACTGATTTTTTTGTCTATCTTTAGGCATCTGGCGACTTCTGTCAAGGTGCTATGAAATCGTTCAACTTGGCCGTTCGACGTGCTGTGCAGCGGGGGCGCGTTTACAACGCCAATGTCGTAGCTGTTTTTGAGCATAGAAATGATGGTCTCAGAGTTGAACGGTGCCTCATTATCGCAATATATTGTCTTGATCTTGGGGAACATATTTACGAATTGCAGCAAAGGCCCAGTGATGTCGACTATTGTTTTGGACAGTATCGGTTGTACGATCGCGAACTTGGAAAACTTGTCCATACATGTCAGGAATAGTTTTTTATCTGTTGAAAAAATGTCTATGTGCAGCATTTCACCAGCATAATTTGGAATAGGAGTCTCCCCGAACTCTTGTTTTTTTGGGTGCCTGTCATACTTGGCCTTTGTGCAAACTCTGCAGTTGGCAACTACTTCTTCGGCTAAAGTGCTCATGTTGGGGAAATAATAGTCGCGAAGGACTTGTTTGGAATTTTTCTGTGCTGCTCTGTGCGCACGATTATGCTCAGCTGTGATGATTTCTAGCTGCTCGTTTTTATCAGTTACGTCCTGCTCGAAATTCTTACAGTGCCAGAATTTGGTGGCAGGGAAAAGTACAATCAGGTCGTGTTGGAACACGCTAATCTGGGCAGATCGCAATGTATTGCATTTACGACCCCTGTGTTGACAATTTCTTTGAGCATTTCGAGGATGCTGCTCTTGTCAGTGTCATTGATTAAGTGGCGTGATTTAGTGCGAAACATCAACATATTTCGCTTTAATGGAAAACGCGACTCCTCTAGAACGATTTGGTTCCTGAAACAGTTTAGTGGTTTGTCAGTTGTTTCGACCGTGTAGGTCAGTGAGAGTTTTCTGTGAACGGTTGCAGCGTCCGACTGGAGCTCATTTTGCAGAGCATTAATGTTTTGCCTGGAAAGGGCATCCGCAACCAGATTTTCTTTGCCTGGTTTGTAAAACATTTTGGCATTGTGTTGGTCGATATAGGATTTTCATCTTTTTATCTTAGCGTTTGTGTTTTTGTCCGCAACAGCGAAAGTAATTGACGGGTGGTCTGTGAAAATGTTGATTTCCCTTGAACCGTACAGAAAGTTCTGCAATCTGCCCAAAGCCCACACAATTGCTAGCAATTCTCTTTCGTTAGTGGCATAGTTTATCTCGGCCTGTTTCAATGCGCGAGATATCATTGTTATCGGTCTATTACCTTGGGAAAGAACTGCGCTAATTCCACTAGCTGATGCATCAGTGGTCAAGTCAAACGGTTTTTGGAAATCTGGATACATTTATATGACATCCTCTGATGCCAAAATGTTACGCAGACGCTCGAAATCATCGCGTTGAGTTTCATTAAACTCAACAGGGATTTTTTTTGACATGTGTTTGCTGACTGAACCGTTCTCACCCATGAGTATGTCTGATATCGGACGAGCTATAGCAGCAAAATCCTTAATAAAGACCCTGTAGTAACTAGCTAATCCCAGGAAAGATCTAACGCCGTAAACGTTTTTGGGTTCAGGGAATTCATGAATTGCTCTAACCTTTTTCGGATCAGATTTTGTTCCGTCTTTTGTTACTATGAACCCTAAGTATTCAATACTCTCTTTGAAAAACCTAGTCTTTTCTGGGCTTATTCGCATGTTTGCGTAGATTAAACATTTTAACACAGTATTAATGTGTTGAAGATGCTCCGTCTCGTTTTTGGAAAATATTATGACGTCGTCTACATAGACGAAACATATTTTCCCAATGTATTCCCTCAGGACATCATCTAATGCCCTTTGGAAAATACTGCCTGCATTTTTCAAGCCAAACGGTAGACGACAGAACTCGTACTTGCCGCTACTAACCGAGAACGCAGTCTTCTCGCGGTCATGCTCCGCAAGGTAAATCTGATGATACCCTGATTTTAAATCGAGGGTAGTGAAAAATTTTGCCTTTCCTAGGTTCGCTAGAATCATAGGGATACTTGGCATAGGGTAACGGTCCGGTATGGTCTTCTCGTTTAGTTTCCTGAAATCGATGACCAACCTTTTGTTTGGGTTACCGAAGGTATCGGTGCCTTTTTTATCAACCACCCATGTAGGGCTATTGTAAGGCGACCTGGAAGGCCTGATTATGTCTTCCTTCAACATTTGTTTGACTTCTGAATTAACGAAGTCAGAAACGCCCATAAGACTTGGGTATCTGGAATGCACCGGTTCGTTATCTACTGTCCGAATTGTGGCAGTGACAGCGGTGTTAAATGGGAGGGCTTCATTTGCATTTGAAAAAGCCTTATTATTTTTGATAATCATGTCCCTGAATCCCTTTTTTACAGAGGGGGGAACTGCGATGTCATTGACATCGGTGAATTTTACGTCAGCACAATTGTGATACTGAAGTTTCTCTGAGACACCCTGGTACTCCAGAGTGTTTTTCGCTAAGTTTAACTTAACCCCGGCCTGTGTTAACAAATCGAAGCCTATAATAGCGTCGAACGAGCTGAGTGTGTCAAGAAGAAAGAATGGGGACGTGTGGCGGAAGATATTCAGCAGGCATTTATGCCTAACTTCGGTAGAACCGTGAATTGAGTTTACCAAAATGACTTGGCGACCGGCGTTATGGTCTTTAGCTCTGTTAAGGGCTTCACATAATTTTTCGCCGCGCCAGTGTCGATCAACATGTTCAGTGTTCTCCCAGCCAACCGTCGCTGAATGAACGGTAGCCGGCAGTGTTCCCTAAAAAATTTACTGAGTCGTCACCTGGTGCGTACTCATTTTCACTTTCTAATTCCTCGACTGCAGCCTTTGCTGCCTTTTCATACTCTGCTACAGCTTCTTTAGAGTCTTACTGAACAATGTTGTCGAGACGCTGACATGTGTTTGCTGACTGAACCGTTGAACGATCAGATGAGTTCCTACGCTTTGGAGCATTAGATTCATTTGGACGATGAATCTACTTCCATTGGTTGCGTGGCTTCCGCTTGGCTATCTTTGTGGGGTTGCGCTTGGGGAGCGCCTTTTGCTTCTTTACAAAATGAGGGTTCCTTTCTTGGTTTTGCTCCTCTGTGTTGAATCTGTTGGGTTTGCCATTGGATCGGCTTTTGCTGTTTTTAGCGAGTTGGGCTCGTTCCTCCATAGCTTTTGCGAAAGAGTTAGCGAACATGCTTCTCTCAATGCTAGCTTCCGCCTCTCTGGCCAGGGCCAGAGCAGATGGTAAATCTTTGGGCTGTGCTGGAAAGACTACAGCCCTGAGAGGTTTTTTTAAGCCTGAAATGAAGGCGTGCAAAGCGTCGGCTCTAACTTCAGCGTTGAGCAAATCGGCGCCTTCTCGCTCATGCGACATTACGATTTTGTTTGTTACAAGCGGTAGCTTTTTTTCAACTTCATCATAGTACTGCATCATGGTCATATCACCCTGCCTAACCATCTCTAAGCCTTGCCTCAACAGGCGCAAGGATGTTTTATCAGAATACGTGCAGTCTAACCTGGCCAATATGGCATTGAAATTTAGCACAGTATTGTGCGATACAAGCAGGGCTCCGGCTGAGCCAAGCGACAGCTTGGTAGTGTGTACTGCTTGTTGGATGTTCCTTGAAAAGCTCGTAGGTATAAATGGCTGATTGCCTCCATGCTACATATTCATCTTGAATGCCTGTGAAATCTGGCACAGACTTGATTATGTCCAATGGAATATCGCATTTAACCTTTGGGTCAAAAGAGATTGTTTCATATGTGGTGATCTGAGGTGCTTCCACCTGCAGACTCTTCATTTGGTAAGCCAACGCGTTTGTCTGATTTTGCAATTGAGACTGTTGCATCGCCAACGCCTGTCTGACGGCGTTCTCAACAAGAGCTTGGACCTGAGCGGGTTCCATGGTGTTGTCTACCGATGCACCTGTAGATAGCTGATCTAATGAATTATTTAATTCCGCCTCCCAACTATCGTCACTATTGTATTCACGTTTTACTTCTCTGTGAGTCCAACTCATTGGCTGATGGTTGGCACACTCTTGTGTAAAAGATCGGCAAGTTTAGCTGTTGGCAACAAGAAGGAATAATGTACTCTACGGTATGCGTTAAAATTCAAGTGATGAAAGTATGCAATATTTTAATTTTTAAAGATTTTATTACGTATGCAATGCTTTATTAATTTTTGATTAAGGTATGCAGAAAAAAAAAAATTTGTTGTTAAAGTATGCAATGTTTTTTATTTTTTAAAATTTTGGTAAAAGTATGCAATGAAAATTTTTCGTCATCGAAAGTATGCAATAAAAAATTTTGCTTATATTTTTTTTTTGGGGGGTAAATTTAATGTATTGGACCAAAAACACAGTTAGTTTTTATTACAACACAGTGATCTTCATTAGTAAATTCGGCAAGCCTGGTTGACTTCAGGCGTAGTTGTAGGTCTTGTGGATGAGGTTGAATTCCTTTGGATCGTCACCAGGCTATTGTATTAGGTTTCCAAATGACCTGCGCTTAAGTCTTCTAACGACTCTTCTCCCCGCAAGCTCTCTAGCCAGTCGGCTTCGGTGCCGCTGCAAACGTGCGTTGTATCTGATGGAATAAGCTCCAACTTGGCTGTCTATGGTAGTCAATCTGAGGTCATTGTGCAAGGTTGAATTTCGTACGTACCAGGCAGCACCAGTTATTCGACGCAAAGCCAAATTCTGGAGTGTCTGGATACGTCGTCGACTTGTCCGACACGCAATGCCCCAAATCTGTATACCATATCTCCAAGTCGGAGCAACCAAAGTGTTGTACACTGCCCGTTTGCAGCGCAGCGGCAAGGCGCTATTGGCGTTTATCATCCAATTAACTTTTGACAGCTTGCACCGACATTGCTTAAGGAGCCCATCAAAGTGAGAGCGAAAACAGAGCCTTTTGTCCAATGTGATCCCCAGGTATCGAGCATGATTTTCAGGCTGCAAGGGACTCCCATCAAGCCAGACTGCCGGTGCTTCTCCACGTCTCAGTGTAAAGTTGACAGCTTGGCTCTTCGAGGCGTTGAGCTTGATGTTCCACCTGCGAGCCCAGCTCTCAAGGATGTGGATATACTCCTGGGCTCCGTCAGCAGCCTCGTACTCGCAAGAGGCAGAGTGGAATACTGCCACGTCGTCAGCAAATGTGGCAATGAGAAAATTACCTGGTGAGGCGAGGTCTTCAAGATCATCAGGAGTGGGTATGTCCGCCGTGTACAGGTTGTATAGAAAAGGGCCCAGTACGCTGCCTTGCGGAACGCCCGCCTTCATTTCCCGCGTGGTAGAGATCGCAGCCCTCACCTTGACTTCAAACCTGCGTTCCGATAGGTATGAACGCATTAGCATGAAATAGGGAGCTGGGAGGCGCGTTTTTATTTTTGAAGCAGACCTCTAATCCAGACGCGGTCGAACGCCTGCTGGACATCCACAAAGATACCATAGCAAAGCTCTTGTCATCGAATGCCTTAAGTATGTGGTTAGCCACTCTGTGAACCTGTTCAATTGCACCATGCCTCTCCTGAACCCAAATTGGTGGTCAGGAAGAATGTTCATATTATCCATAAGCCTAACAAGCCGTGCAGCAATAAGCCTCTCCCAAACCTTAGACAGAGATGGCCTTATTTTCTATTAATTCAGCCCAATTTGGGCGCGCCGGCTAACTTAGTTAGCTGTCACAACATACTGCCAAACACTAAATAACAACAACAAATAACAATAATAACAATAACAAATATAACAAATGTTGCAATTGTGTGTCAGCTTCTGCTGACCCTCAGCAGTGGAGATCGAAGAATTAGATCCCTCGGTGTTCGCTTCTTGAGTCTCCTTTGTGGGTGAGATCTGACTAGACAGTTTGCCAGCCGGTTTCTATGTCGCTCTAGTCTGTCATGGTAGTGACTCGAGTGCTTGTTGATCTCGTCGAAGACCTTGCAATCCTATTTTGGTCGACCTGGATTCTGCGAATTTGGCTATCGCAGGCCAGTCCCCAGATTTGACACCCGTATCTCCATATTGGTGCAATAATTTGCTTGTAAATTGTCACTTTCTTCTAGCCTTGGCTAGGATCTTGCCAAAATTAATGCATACTCTAAGGAGTTCCTTAAAATCAGAGAAAATTGGCAAGCTTCCGACGAAGAAAGCCGCGAGTCTGCTCTCAACGAGATTGGTCCTGCCGCGGAAAAACAAACTTAACAATATGCTTGATAAAAATGACTATGAAAAAATGCACCAAGTAGCTGGAAAGTCACCATCTGCGATCAGGTCAGAGGTCACTAATGCTCTGTGCTCTGAAACTCATTGCTAGTGTGTGCTCCAGCGGGACCATGCATATCCAAAATATTTGTTCCATGCAAAACGCATTGGAAACTGCTTCTCCAACTCTTAATAGAGCTGCTGCAACTGGCTCTTCAACATTCGGCATAGCTGCTTTAAGTGGAGCTGCTTCAAGACTGAAAGACGGCCAAAAACATCTGACGCAAAAGAGGAAGAAACCAGTCTCACCCACTTTTAACAATAAAAGGGTTAACAAAGAAACTAAATCGGAATCACCCCCAGCATCAACCAGAAAGGCTAGCTCTAGCAACAGGTTTGCCATTCTAGATATGGAAATGGACACAACCAGGGACAGACATGATGAGGAAAGTTTAAATGATTCAAATGTAGGCCCTATAAGCTCTTCTGCAGCTGATCAACTGAATATTTCTAATGAAAATATGGATATAAATGACACAGAAAACAGCCCACAACAGATTGAATCTAGCAATAATAATCGGCTGAACAATAATTCAAAGCCACCGCAAATAGTTATAAGTATAACCAATCTTAACGACCTCTTTGAAATCATTTCGGAGGTAACAAGTGCTGATAACGTATCAGTCAAAGTTAATCAAGGAGAAACAGCCAGAATATTCCCCAAAGACTGCAATACTTATAGAACTATTGTTGACCATTTCGATAAATTAGGTATTGAATTCCATACATACCAAATGAAGCTGGAAAAGCCTCACAGAATAGTGGTTAAGGGGCTTCATTATAGCACACTAACCAACGAAATTACTGAAGATTTTAAAAAATTTGGTTTTGAAGCTCTTCAGGTACATAACCCAAGATCAAAAACTAGCCGAGATGAAAAACTCAACATATTTTTCATCAATATAAAGCCATGTGCAAAAATTAATGATATATATGATATCACAGCACTCTGCCGACAAAGAGTGAGTATAGAAAGGATGCGTAAGTCATCGGAAATTGCCCAATGTATTCGATGCCTAGATTATGGACACACAGCCAAGTACTGCCGTCGTCATCCCAACTGTGCTCGATGTGGTGAAAATCATCTAACCAAGCAATGCGTACGTTCCCAAGATCAACCGTCTTACTGTATACACTGTGGAGGACCCCACATGGCAAGCTACAAAGGCTGTATCAAATATCAGGAATACCTTCGTCGATCAATGGGCTCTCCGAAGAAGCAACAGGTATAAGGTATAAGGCATTATACACATTTCATTCATGTTTAATGATATATTTCACATTTAATGAAAAAACTCAAAATCACGATTTTCAAAAAAGTGCCCCGAATTTGGACACCCCCTTTTATCTTTTGAAAATGCAGCCAATAAAATAAAATAAAATGCCAAATCATTTTTTTTATGTAAGATTTTGTTTTTTATGCAATTAAACAATGAAAATCAAACGAATTTATTATTTTATTAATTATTATTACTCGTAATGAGCAGTATGGATCTATACATCGCATGCTCATCATTGCTCACATACCTTATTAATATGGCGCGAAATATGTAAACAAACTAATTATTCTTTTTTTTGGGTTTTTTTTCATCAAAACCATTTATTATGAAATTATTTATTCAATTAACTATGAAATTCAACTTAAAATTTCTTTATTTGGTATTTTTCATTTAAACCATAAAATTTCAATTTCCATTTCTTGTTGCGCGCTCTTTTTGATACATTTATATGAAGATGACACGATCATTGATACAATTGAATGAAAATATCGATTACAATTAATCGTGTTCAATTGTGAAACATCAACAGTGTCCAGATTAGAAGAAAGCACGGTTTTAACATTTTTGAATGTAAAACCCAAAATATTGAAAAAAAAAAAATGTTTGATTGCAGAATATGAAAGAGCATGATGAAACGAATAAGAAAAAATTTATTAACCTTTGCTGGATCAAGGAATAATTCAATTACATAAGCGTTGAAATTTTAAAAAGTTTAGGTCGGAATATCGGTATTTTAATTTTTGTCTCTGAATTAGCCAAAACTAGGTATTAACACCTGTAGACCATGTCAAAAGAAAGCCGGCACTGAAAGCTATCTGTCACAGTAATTAGACCGCGCTAGCATCAAAACTCGCAAAATAAAGGGGGGTGTCCGACTTCTGTACAGTGTCCGAGATTGGGGCTTCTCCCTTATGCTTGATAAAATTGACTTTGAAAAAATGCACCAAGTAGCTGGAAAGTCACCATCTGTGATCAGGTCAGAGGTCACTAATGCTCTGTGCTCTGAAACTCATTGCGTGAGTCCAATAACTACTACCCTTACATTTACTAGTGCTACTAGTAATTCTATATACTCCACGGCAACTGCGTCAACTCCCACTATCAGTAGTGTGTGCTCCAGCGGGACCATGCATATCCAAAATATTTGTTCCATACAAAACGCATTGGAAACTGCTTCTCCAACTCTTAATGGAGCTGCTGCAACTGGCTCTTCAACATTTGGCATATCTGCTTTAAGTGGAGCTGCTTCAAGACTGAAAGACGGCCAAAAACATCTGACGCAAAAGAGGAAGAAACCAGTCTCACCCACTTTTAACAATAAAAGGGTTAACAAAGAAACTATATCGGAATCACCCCCAGCATCAACCAGAAAGGCTAGCTCTAGCAACAGGTTTGCCATTCTAGATATGGAAATGGACACAACCAGGGACAGACATGATGAGGAAAGTTTAAATGATTCAAATGTAGGCCCTATAAGCTCTTCTGCAGCTGATCAACTGAATATTTCTAATGAAAATATGGATATAAATGACACAGAAAACAGCCCACAACAGATTGAATCTAGCAATAATAATCGGCTGAACAATAATTCAAAGCCACCGCAAATAGTTATAAGTATAACCAATCTTAACGACCTCTTTGAAATCATTTCGGAGGTAACAAGTGCTGATAACGTATCAGTCAAAGTTAATCAAGGAGAAACAGCCAGAATATTCCCCAAAGACTGCAATACTTATAGAACTATTGTTGACCATTTCGATAAATTAGGTATTGAATTCCATACATACCAAATGAAGCTGGAAAAGCCTCACAGAATAGTGGTTAAGGGGCTTCATTATAGCACACTAACCAACGAAATTACTGAAGATTTTAAAAAATTTGGTTTTGAAGCTCTTCAGGTACATAACCCAAGATCAAGAACTAGCCGAGATGAAAAACTCAACATATTTTTCATCAATATAAAGCCATGTGCAAAAATTAATGATATATATATGATATCACAGCACTCTGCCGACAAAGAGTGAGTATAGAAAGGATGCGTAAGTCATCGGAAATTGCCCAATGTATTCGATGCCTAGATTATGGACACACAGCCAAGTACTGCCGTCGTCATCCCAACTGTGCTCGATGTGGTGAAAATCATCTAACCAAGCAATGCGTACGTTCCCAAGATCAACCGCCTTACTGAACTACAGCAACAGCAACAGCAATTTATGAAATGGCAACAACAGCTCCAGCAACAGCAGCAGCAGCAATTCCTCTTGTGGCTACAACAACAGCAACAAGAACAACAACAGCAAAACAAGCAGAACAGTCAACGACTAGAACGGCTTGAAAATATGGTTTTTGAAATGGCCAAATCGATTTAACTGTGGACTGGGGGTATATCAAATCTCCAGCATCACAACAACGCTCCAGCCTCACAATGAATACACTCAAGATCCTTATCTGGAATGTCAATGGCCTCTCATGTAAAGCTAGAGAAGTCGAGCTCTTCGCGCATAACAACAGCGTTGACATCCTTCTTTTAAATGAGATTAGACTCAACCGAGGAGAAACAGTTAAAATATTTGGCTATACCTTTTACCCAGCATACAAACCATCACGTCACAATCACGGCAACGGAGGGGCGGCTGTATTGGTTAGGAGTTCTCTCAGCCATTTCCCACAAAGAGTTGTTGAAACACGAACCATTCAGATGTCTTCCATAAAAGTTACCACAAGCTTAGGTGACATGGAAGTAAGCGCAATATACTGTCCACCACGAAATAGTATCCAAGAAAGGCATTTCACTGACATACTCGCTGCTTGCGGTCAAAGGTATCTGGTTGGAGGTGACTGGAATGCGCGGCATTGGATGTGGGGAGATACATATAATTCACCCAAAGGACGAGAACTAGTCGAAGCCATTACTGCCAGAGGGGCTAATATTCTTGCTACTGGCTCACCAACTAGATACCCATATGTGCCAAGCCACATAGCAACTTGCATTGATTTCGCACTTTATCATGGGATACCGGATTCTCGGATTAATATCTGTCAAAGCTGGGACTTAGACTCCGATCACATAGCTCTTGTTGTTAACCTGCAAATAGATGGTGTTAATGTCAGACCAAGCTCTCGGTTAATCACCCGCCGTACTGACCTCATTACTTTCAGACAACATCTAGAAGGCTCTTTTCAGCTTAATTCGACTCTGTACACTAGAGAAGACATCGAGAACGCAGTAGATATCCTAACTGAGAATATACATAGAGCTGCAACAGCATCAACTTCACCTGATCCCGAACTTCGTCCAATAAGCTATGGCATTGTTCTTACAAATGAGGCAGAGAGTTAATCAGAACAAAAAGGCGTCTTCGAAGAAGAGCAATTCGTTCTCAAGACCCTTGGGACAGAATAATGTGGAACCGGGCAGCGAAACAGCTACGAATTTTCTTAAGGGAACTTAGAAGCGATTATTTCGAGAACAAACTTTCCTCTATGGACTACACCATCGATGCGAACTATTCGTTATGGAAATGTACAAAATCGCTTCAGCGACAACCCTTTAGACAGGTTCCTGTGCGATGCCCTGGTGGTGAACTTGCCAAAAACGAAACAGAGCAGGCCAATGCTTTCGGTATTCATCTGGAAAAACGATTTACTACTTTTGATTTTGCTACGGCAGAGCAGATTAGAGAGGCCCATCATAACCTACGGACCCCTTTACAGATGTCCCTGCCTATTAGGCCTATAAGGACTGAAGAAATCACTGAAGCCATCCAACTTTTGCCGAAAAATAAAGCTCCGGGTGTCGATAAAATTTGTCACGCTACATTAAAGACCTTGCCAACAAAAGCGATATTATACGGGTGCATGCAATAACGCCTAGTGCAATAATTTTTGACATTCCAAATGCTTAATACATATATTATTATTTTTTCGTATATGTGATTTTTTGCCGACAGTACGGACAGAGAGCGGGTGAATTATTTTTTTTTCGCATGGTGCAGGTGTTATTTCACTTCGCGATCAGTCGTTATCGCACTTTTAGAAATGCAATAACGCCTGCAGGCCTGCACTAGGCGTTATTGCACGCCCCCATATAATACATAGCACTAATTTTTAATGCTATTATTAGGGTACAAGAGTTCCCAAAGCAATGGAAATTAGCAGCGATTCTGATGATTCACAAGCCGGGCAAGCCAGAAGCTGAACCTGAGTCATATCGCCCAATAAGCCTCCTACCATCCCTGTCTAAGGTATGGGAGAGGCTTGTTGCCAACCGTATTACTACAATTATAAGCAAATAAAATATCTTGCCGGATCATCAATTTGGCTTTCGAGAAGGACACGGCACTGTAGAACAAGTTCACAGATTGGTTAAGCACATCTTGCAGGCGTTTGATGACCAGGAGTACTCCAATGCAGTCTTCATTGACATGCAGCAAGCCTTCGATAAAGTGTGGCACGTTGGCCTACTGTGCAAAATTAAAAACCTGCTACCTGCACCGTACTATGGACTGCTAAGGACATATCTCGAAGGACGAGAGTTTAAGGTCAAAGTAAGGGACACTTACTCGACGAATTATCAAATGAGAGCAGGAGTTCCACAGGGCAGTGTTCTTGGACCGCTGCTCTATTCGTTGTATACTGCCGATATACCCAAACCCAACTGTCAACATATAATAGCCCCCTCTAAGGCTCTTATTGCGACCTATGCAGATGACATTGCAGTCCTTTACAATTCCAGCTGTCGCTTAGAAGCAGCTAATGAACTACAGGCTTACCTTAATACGCTTGCAGCTTGGTGCAAACGGTGGAATCTTAAGGTCAATCCGCTGAAAACAACAAACCCCAGCTTCACGCTTAAAAGGCTTTTAATGAATACCCCTGCAATCCAGCTGGAGGGAGTAAACCTAGATCAACCGTCGCAGGCCAAATATCTTGGAATCACCCTGGACAAGCGCCTTACTTTTGGGCCACATCTCAAGGCCACGGTGAAAAAATGTGGCCACAGAATTCAGCAACTGCGATGGCTCATCAACAGAAGGAGCACCTTACAGCTGAGATGTAAGAGGGCTGTGTATGCTAGCTGTATAATGCCAATATGGCTTTATGGTATACAGATTTGGGGAATTGCAGCCAACTCTAACTACAAACGTATACAGGTGCTGCAGAATCGTGTACTACGACAAATAACAAACTGTCCCTGGTACGTACGTGGTTCCACATTACATAGAGATCTCAAGCTGCATACAGTGGAAGAGCAGATTGGGCGTCACACCAGCAGATACAGTGACAGATTGCTTAGACACCGCAGCCTGCTTGCAAAACACCTACTCCCAGCTCGCCCTTTAAGACGACTAAAACGGCTAGGCTTTGCCAAAACTATTGGACGTTAACAAGACTGCCATAAGATATTAGTCCTCATAATTTATTATGGGGTTTGGCTATTTTTTCAAATTTTTCCATGTGTTATTAAGGTACTTTTTTGTTTGTACAGATTCTTCACTTAATAATAATAATAATAATAAAAAAAAAATAAATAAATAAAAAAAAATTGTATAATAAGTTGCTTAGAACACGTAATTTTAAGTTTAATTTAAGTTGTTAAAAATTATAATAACAGAAAAATTAAATGGCACCCAAAAAAAAAAAAAAAAAAAAATGAAACAAATACAACATCAAAATTTTGTCAAAAAATATTTCTAAAAACAAATAAATAATATTTGCTCACTTCAAATTCTTTGGACGCTGTCTCGTGCAGTGTCGGCGAACGTTAAACAACCTCAAACAATTGGAAAGAAGTGTTCAAGCGGTATTTTTTGCCCGCCGGGCAGTGCAGTGACTGGTGATTTCAAACTATGGATGGTAAATCACATTCAAACTCGGATTCCAGTCTGTCTAGACATGCGATGATGTCTGTAGCAGGCATAAGTCCAAAGGACCTTAGGACTCAACTTTTAAATGATTTAGCCTTAAGGACATCATTAGGATCCAAAAGCAACATGTCCAATGCAGGTTGCAATGAAAATAATAAGGCTGCTACTGACCGCAGCTCTACTTATGTGTCCTCTACCACCTCAACTCATTTGTCGACTGGTACAGTTTCGAAATCTTTATGTGGATCTGTTATTTCAACTCCTTCAGCAATAAGCCACTTAGCAGCTAACGTAAATGGTGCAAATTCTTCACCTTCAATAGCTGGTGAATCTATGAAGTGGCACAATCCTCGTCCCAAGCGCAAAATGTACCATCGTCCCTCTTCGGAAAAGAGCAAAAAAATCGCATTAGGTAGTCAAACTACTAAGAATTTGGCAACTTCAGCAAACCGCTTTGAGTTGCTCGCAAATGTGTTGGAAAATGAAGATCCCACAGAAGCTGACATCGCGCTTGCAGATGAATTATCGGATTAAATGGAAGTAGAACAAAGCAATACTCACCGTTCTCATAAGCCACCTCCTATCAACGTTGAAAACGTCACAGATGTGATCGTTATGGAGAATGACTTAGATGGCGTCATTGGGTAAAGCAACTATAACCTCAAGATTGGCCGAAATGGCACAGTTAAAATCTTTGTTGGGGACTCTAATTCATATCGTAAACTTGTGGAACACCTTAAAACAATAGATGTGCACCATTACACATATCAGCTTAAGGATGACAAGCCTTATCGGGTAATCGTCCGCAAGTTAGCAAGTACTACTCCAGAAGATCGAATAAGAAAGGCGTTTATCGAGTCTGGTCATACCGTCCGTCGTGTAAGCAACCCTCGCCCCCGGAAGGTTATTAGTAATGACGGAAAGGAACAAACCATACCAAGAAACTTTTTCTTTGTTGAATTACATCGTGCGGCGAATAACAAAGATGCACTTAATTTAACTAAAATCGGACATCAGAAAGTAATGGTTGAAATCCCTAAAAAATCATTAAACGCCATTCTCTGTCACCGATGCCAAGTTTTCGGGCACTCCAAAAACTATTGCTGGAGACCATACATCTGCGGTAAATGTGCTCTAGATCATCCAACTTCGCAGTACAAGGTAACTGCAGTGGAAAACTTCCTTTGTATCAATTGTGGGGGAATGCATCCAGCCTGGTCTAAGGATTGTCGCAGGTATAAAGAAAAGATGGATGAACGGAGTCCAAAAATCGAGGCAAGAAAACCAAATTCCAAATTTTTGAATGGACAACAATTTGTGCCAACAACATTGGTGCAAGGGAATATCTCCTATGCAGAGGCGCTTCGCTTTAATGGAGCCCCGCAAAATTTTTCGGCCCAGAACATCAGTGCAGATCGGAACAAAAATATTCCAACCTCAGGTACTTTTTTGAACTCAACCGAAAAAGGACCCTGGCAGCAAATGCCAGATGTTAAAAACTCAAGACTGGAGGCGGCTATTGAAGCTCTCACAGCAAAAGTTGATGTATTACAAGCCATGTTTAAAGAGATGCAGGAGACCAACCAGTTTCTTAAACAAATGTGCCTCAGTCTTTTGAACGCTAAAAAATGAATCCACACACACTTAGCCTCGGATTATGGAATGCTCGGGGAATCTCTGGGCATGTTGAGGAGCTAAAGCAGTTTCTTACCGAACATAACATAGACGTTATGCTTATCACTGAGTCTTGGCTCCAGGAAAGTATACACATCTATCTCCCTGGCTACATCATTCATAAAGCAGACCATCCCAGCAATAGACTTAGAGGTGGAGCGGCGATCCTAGTAAAACAGGATATATCTCATTTTCCTTGCGACCCGGTGTCGACGACGCAACTGCAAATGGCCTCCATTAAAATTAACACAGCCTCGGGTGAGTTGGGAATTTCTTTTCTTTACCTTCCTCCGATGATCCCATGGTCAGAAGCGGACTTTAACCAGTTATTCAGGAATCTGGGCAGTAAATTTATTATTGGCGGCGATTTTAATGCTAAAAGCAGACTTTAGGAAAGTTTTAGGGGCGATGCGAGAGGCAGCAACCTTCAGCACGCCGTAGAAAGCTCCTCTGTTCAAATTCTGGCAACTGGTCAAGCAACACACTATCCTGCTGACATAAATCGCACACCCAGCCACATCGATTTATTTGCTTACAATAGTCTGCGCCAAGAACATCTCAAGATAAGGACAGAATATCAGCTTTCTTCGGATCATCTACCGTTAGTAGTTACATATGACTCTGCTCCGGTTATCATTATGAAAATGAGACGATTACTACAAAGGGGAGCGAATATGAAGATTTTTCGTCAGGAACTGGAGAAAACTTTGGATCTTAATCTAGAAATCTTACTGCCAGAAGGCATCGAAGACGCTCGCACGATCTTTCTTAACAAGGTGCACTCAGCTGCTCACGACGCTTCTGCATCAATGCCGTCGCATGGTATTAGACATGATAATATTCTACCCCCTGCTTTAAAGGCTCTGCTGCTTATCAAAACGAGGTTGAGAAGACTGTTTTGTCGCACTCGTGATCGCACGGCTTATATAGTCTTTTGCAGAATATCTAATAGAGTGAAAAAGCTGCTAGTGCTACATAAACAACAGGAAAATGACAACCTTCTTGAAAAAGTTTCGCCAGATGATTCTGCTAATCATTATCTATGGAAATTAACGAGTAGATACAAAAGGCAGGTGTCAGCTGAATTCCCAATTAAGAGAGCCGATGGATCTTGGGCTCATTCGCCTAGTGAACGGGCTGAAGCATTTGCTGAAGACTTGAAAGGACGGATCTAGCCATTTGATACCACACCATAAAACTGCAAGCAAATGGTTCAATCGATTCTTGACATCCCTGGTCAGTTGTGCCTCCCTGTTGCTCCAATTACACCAGAGGAAGTATCCTGTCACATAAATGGGTTAAAAACCAAAAGGGCTCCAGGCGAAGATAGACTTGATAACTTCACCCTTAAGGCGTTTCCCTTTAAGGCGGTGTTATTCCTAGCTCTCCTCTTCAACTCGGTGCTGAGATAAGGATACGTCCCAAAGCAGTGGAAAAAGGCCAGAATATGTATGGTTAACAAAGTGGTAAAAATCCATATGCATTAGACTCCTACAGGCCAATAAGTTTGCTTTCCTCCATATCAAAACTTTTCGAACGCTGTCTACTAACTCGGTTGCTTGGAATTGATGAAGTAAAGAATAGTATACCTCCTTTTCAGTTTGGGTTCCGTTTATCTCATGGAACTCCAGAACAGCTGCACAGAGTGGTAAATTTTATCCTTGAAGGATTTGAAGCCAAGGAGTACGTGGTAGCAGCGTTTTTTGGTAGAGTTTGGCACGATGGACTGCTTTCCAAACTTAAAAGTATTCTGCCGCCACAGCTTTGGTTGATTGTTCGGAGCTACCTTTGCGACAGAACGTTCTCTGTGGTCTTAAATGGAGTTACATCAAGCGTTAAGATGATTCGTGCAGGTGTCCCCCAAGGCAGTGTACTCGGCCCGACTCTTTACTCCCTGTTCACACATGACACGCCCAATGGATTTGATAGCCAGGACTTTATTGTAGCCACATTTGCAGATGACACGGCAATCTTATCTATGGACAGATGTATTCTAGCTGCCACAAATGAGTTACAAGAATATTTAACCAGGTTTGCTCATTGGGCCACGAACTGGAACATTGGCATAAATGCCAGCAAATGCGCTGAGGTAACGTATGCTCTTCGACCACTTATTTGTCCAGGAGTTTACTTAAATGGAGAACTTGTACCCCACCTTTCAAAATACAAATATCTTGGTGTAATTCTAGATAGGCGGCTCACGTTCAATGCGCACACCTCATATGTCACAAGCTCTCTAAAAAAAAAGAATCCTAAAAGTGTACTGGCTACTAACCTGCAAGAACAAATTGTCTCTCAGAAATAAAGTACTGCTTTACAAAACCCTCATTGCACCAGTCTGGCGTTATGGAATTCAAGTTTACGGTATCGCCGCAAAATCACACCTAAACAAGGTGAGAGTCCTGCAGGCAAAAACCTTAAGAATGCTCACTGGTGCCCCATGGTACGTCCGTACAACTCAGAAAGAGAAAGATCTAAATGTAGATAAAGTGGGCGACATAATCGCCCGGCAATCGGCAGCCTACCACCAACGTTTGGGTGGTCACCCAAACGCACTAGCTAGAAGGCTCCTCAGGTAACGCTCAAGAAGACGTCTTAGAAGGGTGCACCCCATCGACTTGCCCAACAGAGTTATAGCTTAAATGTGTTCACTACAAACACCATACTTATATTATATTATAAGTTGCTTAGCACACGTAATTTTAAGTTTAATTTAAGTTGCTAAAAATTATAACAGAAAAATTAAATGGCACACCAAAAAAAAAAAAATATTAAAAGTATGCAATTGATATAGTTTCTTGCTACTACGTGGCGATTATTTATGTATCACTTAAAGAAAATGCCGAAATTTCACTTCCGAACTTACATGACAGTGGGTTCTAAGTATTTTGGTTGGGCGCCAACTATCTATTTTCGTTGTATCCTCCTCTGATCCAACGCAGCAGTCATCCAGTGCAGAGGTTACTCTTGCTGAATATCTTGTTGGGTTGTATCTTCCTAAGATCCAGTTATTTCAATTCTTGCGATTTAATTAATAGACGATTATGGTGGGAAGTTTTACTTGCTTCCAGTTGCTAGCCTTGGGCTTAGACAACTCAGCATTCTTGTGCAGAATAGCGCGAGACTTTGAATATGAAGTGTCCGCTTACCATTGCTGCCGTTCTTAGCGCAGAGCGCTGAACTCAGTTAAGGCGCGTCAGCATTGTTTATACAAAGCTACTTAGTCGCTTCATGCGATACAATGTGTGTGCGAATATGTGTGTTTACAATAATAGGTGTGTTTAATATTTAATTGTTAACTTATATACGTATTTAAAATGAATGTATATATATATATATATATGACTATATCAGCATATATATATATATATGACTATATGACTTTATATATATATATATATAATACGAAAATCAGAATATTAAAAAACTCACTGATACCAAATCTCAATATAAGCAATATTAAAAAACTCACTGAAACGAAAAGTAACTTTCTTTGTTCATATTAATTATTTACATAAATGCATAACCAATTGCCTTACCATTGTTTGTAAAAAACATAATGTTGGAAAGAGCATAACAGTTATTCCTCTAAGCAACAGGCACCGAGCGCTTACATACAACGCTTGCACTTAAGAGCTAGGTATGGGTGGTGCACATGATGCAAATACTACCAGAGTATCTATTGCGCATGTCCGCCATATTACTCTTTATCAGCTGACCGTTTTTACGTCACGATAGACCTTCTGTGCTTTGTTTACATTGTTTTAATATGTGAAAAGAGTTAATGTTGGCTGAGGCATTCAAACTTTTAATGCAGTTTTTTGGGGTCATAAACACCTATCTTGGCAACAAATTTGGTGGGTATATCTCAAAAACTGCGGGAGATAAGGGTTTTTTTTTTTTTAAATGTGTTTGATGGGGGGGGGGGGGTGGGGTTGCGGAAGGGGTGGGCGTGGCTCCACATTATTTGATGCAGTTTTTTGGCAATTGCTAGTAGCTATCTGCTCACCAAATTTGGTAGTTCTAGCTGTAAGGATTTCAGAAATATGTGGATTTATCTGTTTTGAGTAATAGAATTTATCGATTCGACAGCCCCCCAGTTATCGTAGAACCCTAATCTCGAGATAGCATTTGAATTTCCACAAAGATCCACAGCAAATACTTGGATGCCACACCCACCCAATCCGACCCCAACCCCACCCTTTCCCACCTTTTACAAACGTTGAGGGTAGAGTCCCCAAATTTGGTAGAAAGATAGCTGGTGGCATCCCCATATGCATCGGATAATCATTAAGGCAGCGTACACCCCTGCCGCATCCGTACCCCTTTGCAATCAGGCCTCTTTTTACCGGTTTTAATACTGGTAACGAGTGTACCGACAACTGTTATTTATTAAGCTGTCAACTGTTATTTCTTAAGCTTAATTATTTATTTAAATCTTTAAAATGGTTACTATTTTAATCGATTTTTTTTTCGACATTTTTATATACGTGTGTTCGGCGTCAGGGTAACCGGAAAAAAGACAGAGGCAAGATCAGTGTGGTCGAACCACACTGTTTCATAAATCTTAGTACTAACATCGATACCTTAATACTAGCTAACGATATATCGGCATACACGAACATAACATAAACGATCGATAGAAATTACATCTAGATATCGCACAACAAATACTTTACAACTCGGCCGTCCTGACAGGGAATTGACCTCGATTCCACCTACTATGGATCATAGAGGGCTTTAAGCCATACCAAACGGTGGGTGTTCTACCTTGTCTACCAAAGCGTCTCCGCAACAGGAAGGAGTGACTGCGTCGGCAGCGGCGGCATTGGCGGCGATGGCATTTCCAATCTTAGACGGGCAGTTCCTATACACATGATCTGTTTTCCCGCACTGGAAACACGAATTCGCTGGTCTCCAAGGCTTCGGGCACTGGACTGTTAGTGTCCAAATGACGAGCAGTTGTAACACCGCATATCTCTTACAGCAGCGACGGCATTCGTGGACGGAAGGGAAACACTTGTAGCGGCAGGTTGTCGAGGCAGAGGCTGGATCACGGCAGCCACTTGTTTATCTAGATTCAACGACACTGGAATCTGGGTTATCACCAGAACAGCAGATGGCGGGGCAGCAGCTTGAACAGTTGACGGTAAGCTGAGCACTGAGTCAGCAGACAGCGAGGCAGCACCAGGAGCAGTCGACAGCAGAGATACTGTTGGAACAGATAGCGAGGCGGCAGCGGAAGCAGTTAACAGCGGGGTTCACGTTGGATCAAAAGACAGCGGGCCATAAGCAGAAGCAGTTGACGGCGGGGCTAACGTTGGAACAGCAGACAGAGGGGCGGCATCAGAAGCGGTTGGCGGCAGAGTTAACGCTAGAACAGCAGACAGCGAGGCATCAGCAGAAGCAGTTGACGGCGGGATTAACGTTGGAACAGCAGACGGCGGGTCATCAGCAGAAGCAGTTGACTGCAAGGTTGACACTGGAACAGCAGACAGCGGGCCAGCAACAGGCGCAGTGGGCACCGGGGTTACTGCTTGGACAGCAGGCAGCGTGGCGGCAGCCGGAACAGTTGACAGCAAAAGTGGTTCTGCAACAGCAGACAGAGAGGCGGCAGCAGCAGCGGTTGACAGCGGGCAGACAGCGAATCAGCAACCATGACAGTTGATGGCAGGGTTGGTGGTGGCACAGCCGACACAAGTGCAGCAACGGAAGAAGTCGACGGCAGAATTGGCGCTAAAACAGCAGACAGCGGGGCGGCAGCAGGATCGGTTGACGGCAGAATTGTTTCGGAAACAGCAGACAGCGGGGCGGCAGCAAGAACGGTTGACGGCAGGGTTGCTGGTGGCTCAGCAGACACAAGTGCAGCAATGGAAGAAGTCGACGGCAGAATTGGCGCTAAAACAGCAGACAGCGGGGCGGTAGCAAGATCGGTTGACGGCATAGTTGTTGCTGAGACAGCAGACAGCGTGGCGGCAGAAAGAGCGGTGGATGGCAGATTTGGCGCTGAAACAGAAGACAGCGGGGCGGCAGCAAGAACGGTTGACGGCAGTGTTGCTGATGGCACAGCAGACAATGGGGCGGCAGCGGAAGAGGTTGACGGCAGAATTTTTGCTGAAACGACAGTCAACTGGGCGGCAGCAGAATTCGTCGACGGAAGCGTTGACACTTGGGCAGCAGATTTTGCGGCAGCAGCAGGCGCAGTGAGCGCTGGGACAGCAGGTGGCGAGGCGGCAGCAGATTTTGTCACCTCTGATACCAATTTGCGTATCTGCACAAGGTCCGCTAGCGGCGGCACTGCAACGTTATTTGCCTTCAGAAATTTTAACATCTCTTCCTAATTCAAGCCCATCCTTGTTGATTGGGCGTTAAATACAGGTTGGGCGTTGGGCGTATCCCACTTCTGAGTTATAAAAGGGTTAATTATTTATTTAAATCTTTAAGATGGTTACTATTTTAATCGATTCTATTTTCGACATTTTTATATACGTGTGTTTGGCGTCAGGGTAACCGGAAAAGAGACAGAGGCAAGATCAGTGTGGCCGAACCACATTGTTTCATAAATCTTAATACTAACATCGATACCTTAATACTAGCTTACGATATATCGGTATACACGAACATAACATAAACGATCGATAGAAATTACATATAAATATCGCACAAACAATACTTTACAGTTAAGAGCT
Source organism: Scaptomyza flava (assembly GCA_030179655.1). Classification (NCBI taxonomy): domain Eukaryota; kingdom Metazoa; phylum Arthropoda; class Insecta; order Diptera; family Drosophilidae; genus Scaptomyza; species Scaptomyza flava. The sequence goes on along the minus strand of JARNME010000404.1, from coordinate 34,772,422 downwards.
TCTTTATAAACGACATTGGTTGTTTTTCCGTCAGGTGCTGATATAACTAAAGGCCCAACCAAACGATGCTTACGTGCTTAAAGCATCGCAGCACGCAAAGTTTCAACATGTGCCCAAACGATGCTTACGCACGGTTTCGTTCAGTTTTTGTTTTTAACGAATGCTTATACGCCTTAAGCATAGTTTCAGTGAAATGAAACCATGCTTAAATGCTTAACGCTATAGAGCTGTCGCTGTTTTCTTATTATATGGAAAATAATTTACAAAATTTTTATTAAATCTTCATTTTTTTGTTTATAAACATATTAATTTAATTTACTAGTTCTATAAACCTTGTGTTAGTTTTTAATGGAATAAAAATATAACATGTGGCAAAAATTAATGGCAAAAAGAAATACGAAGAAGAGATAAAGCAGTTAAGCAACGCATGGCTATAGACATTGTTGCTTAACACTTAAGAATGCTCTTCGTTCATTCTTGCTACGATGCTCTAAGCACGTAAGCATCGTTTGGTTGGGCCTTAAACTTTTTGATGAACTGACTCTTGAGCAGGCTACATAAAATTGGCCATGAGAGAAACAATCGTGTCTTAAGTCTAGTCCGGCTTATTTAAGAGTCTGTCCCTGTGATTTATTTATTGTTAGGGCAAAGCAAACTTTTAAGGAAATTGCAAATTTTATACCCTTCACACATGTGAAACAGGGAATATTGAGGTTTTCATGAATCTGTAACGCCTTAAATGAATGATGGGAGACCACATAAACCATGTATCAAAATGATAAGGGCGAGCTCAGGAATTGATTTCCGCGTATCGGTCCGTCCGTCAGTCCGTCTGTTTCAACACGATTTCCGGCCAAACTGCAGAACCGATCCTGATGAAACTTTCACAGATTGCTTAGATCATGTCGGGATTGTTAACTATGAAATGTTATCCCGCTGGAGCTGGAGCATTCTACGACATATCCACCATACAAATTTACCATCGTACTATAAAAAAAAAAAACAAGTAAGAAGGCTCTAGTCGGGAAAGCCCGACTAGAAGATACCCTAAACCCAGTTGCAATAAATAAAATAAATAAATGTAAGACTTTGGTATACTGACTTAGCTTCAATCGTTAAAATTCGATATCTCCGGTGTTTCTTAACCGATTTGTACGAAATTTTCAGAATAGTTCTATCATTACCCATTACTTCAACCCTGATTTTTAGATTTACCAAATACGATATTTTTTGTTATCGATTCCATGTGTATATCGGAAACCAGAATAGTTATCGATAATTTGAAGCAAACTTGTTCTGCTAATGGCATAAGAGAACTTATATCCAAAATCTGAAGTCTCTAGCTCTTGTAGTCTTTGAGATCCACGCGTTCATACAGACGGACAGACGGACAGACAGACGGACAAACGGACATGGCTATATCGTCTCGGCTGTTGATGCTGATCAAGAATATATGTACTTTATGGGGTCAGAGATGCTTCCTTCTGCCTGTTACATACTTTTGCACTAAACCATTATACCCTTATTTACCCATTTTATGGGTTAAGGGTATAATAATAAGAATAATAAAAAAAAAACAAGTAAGAAGGCTCTAGTTGGGAGAGCCCGACTAGAAGATACCCTGAACCCAGTTGCAATAAATATATTTAATTTATATAAGGCTTTGGTATACTGGCTTAGCTTCCATCGATTAAGTTCAATATCTCCGGTGTTTCTCAACCGATTTGGACGAAATTTTCAGAAAATTTCTATCATTATCCATTACTTCAACCCTCATTTTTAGATTTTCCAAATTCGATATTTTATTGTTATCGATATTATGCGTATATCGGAAACCAGAATAGTTATCGATAATTTGAAGCAAACTTGTTCTGCTCATGGTATAGGAGAACTTACATACAAAATCTGAAGTCTCTAGCTCTTGTAGTCTCTGAGATCCACGCGTTCATACAGACGGACAGACAGACGGACATGGCCATATCGTCTCGGCTGTTGATGCTGATCAAGAATATATATACTTTATAGGATCGGAGATGCTTCCTTCTGCCTGTTACATACTTTTGCACAAAACCATTGAACCCTTATTTACCCATTTTATGGGTTAAGGGTATAAAAAAATACTTAAAACAAAAAAATTAAAAAAAAGGGCATAACTAAATGAATAATTTTTTATTAGTATAAGAATATTTTGAATATTTGTTTCATCTATCATATTAGTCCGGTAAAAACCAGATCCGTAAAGGAAAATCCAACCATGTCGTTAGTCAATTTTATTTCCGCATCTGACAAACTTATCCAGTTTGTTTCTCGTGTTATTGCTCCTGCATCCGACGAAGATAATATTTTTACCTTCGAAATTCGCCGCGACCGCCTGCAAGTTTTTTGGCAAAAGCTTGAGATAGAGTATGAAGTGTGTTCCAAAGCACTCAGACAGGAAGGTGCCGGTGAAGATATTTCTGCCATATGAACACTGCTACACCGTCTATGAAAGGTGCCTTTCACGCTTGGAGGGGGCGATAAAGGGTGCGACCACGTCCGAAAGGGTCGATATACCCACTCCTTTGCCCTTCTCCGGGGGTTGTCGCCTCCCTCCCTGTGACACAGAGGTATTACATGGGGATTACTTGCGAAGGCCCACGTTCCGAGACCTTTTCACTGCAATCTACGTCAACAATCCTAGGTTGACTCCGGTTGACAAATTGTTCCATCTCAATTCCAAGACTGCAGGGGAAGCCAATGAAATAATCACGAAATTCCCTCTTACAAATGACGGCTTTGCGTCTGCTTGAGTAGCACTCTGTGAGCGCTTCGAGAATAAGAGGTTGCTGGTAACCAGTCAGCTTAAAATTCTGTTTAACCTATTCACGGTCACAAGCGAATCCGGGGCCTCCATCAAGAACCTTCAGAGCACCATTCAACGATGTTTGCTGCTCTAGAGCACTCAGGAATTTACACTTCTTCCCCATTTTCCGATTGCATTGTGGTGTTTCTATGCTTGTAAAAGCTGCCTAAGCTCACCCTTTCCCTATGGGAACAGTCCGTGTCCGACAAATGCGAAATTCCACCTTGGCAAGATTTGAGTGCGTTCCTCAATGAACGCTACCGAACGCTTGAAGCGATTGAGGATGTGAAGCCTGCTGCCATGTCACAGAGCGCCTCTGCTTCCCATTCTCGTGCCCCCCAAGTCCTGAGGAGGGTTAATTCGTTCGATGCGCAACTTAACTCCAAGAGCAAGACTTGTGACCTGTGTTCCAGGGAAAATCATCCGGTCAGGCTATGCACACGCTTCCTCCAAATGCCTGTTAATGAGCGGACAGCGTATATTAAACAGAAAAAACTCTGCCTGAACTGTTTCACAAGAGGTCACCAGTTACGAGAGTGTAGTAGTGCGCACAATTGCTTTACGTGCAAGGGTCGCCACAACACTTTACTATATAGAGGTGACACAGTTCAAGGCAACTCCTCCAATTCCAACTCCAGTATACAGCCCACTACCCCACAACCAGCAGAAAATGTTCAAACGTACTTTGCTGCCAACGAACAGAGTGTCCTACTCGGCACGGCGGTCATAAATGTATGCCACCGGGGAGCTACGTATACCGCTCGAGCCTTAATTGATTCAGGCTCAGAGGCTACTTTCATCTCTGAGCGACTGTTTAATTTAAAAAAGCTGCCCTTCCAGTCCAAGCACGCTCACATCTCTGGGCTCAACCAAACAGTTTCAGCACAAGCGCAAAAAATATGCCATTGCAATATAGGCTCCCCTACAAAACCAAGACTTCATATAGAAGCTTCGGCGTTCGTTCTTCCTCAGTTGGCCGGCAACTTGCCCGCCATATCGATTCCTAAAAGTGTTCTAAGACACCTCCGAGCCATCGAGTTGGCCGATCTAACCTTCTTTCAGAGCTCGCAGATTGACATGCTTATAGGCGCGGATATCCTTCCGTCTGTCATTATCAGCGGCTCACTTCCTAATATTTGCGGCTCGCTTCTTGGACAAGAAACTATTTTTGGCTGGATTCTCACTGGTCCACTTTCAAAGATTATGCAGAAGTCCGTCTCATCCTTTTCCACAAGAATTTCGGCCATCGAGGGGGTGAAGCTGGACCATCTCATTTCCAAATTTTGGGAGGTGGAGGATGTTTTACCTGCCACACCACGCGGTGTTTAAGCCCGATAGCACCACTACCAAAGTGTGTGTAGTTTTCAATGCGTCTTGTCCATCCTCAAATGGCAAGAACTTGAACGATGTCCTGCATCCAGGACCTATTCTCCAATCTGATCTAACTATGCAGATCCTCAAGTGGCGATATTTTTGGTATGTGTTCAATGCTGACATCACGAAAATGTATCGTCAAATTCTTCTCGACCCCAACCACAATCCGTTCCAACGAATTCTGTTTCGGAAGGCCGACGACGAGATTGGTGACTTCGAGCTGACAACCGTCACGTTCGGTGTGAACTGTGCCCCATTTTTGGCGCTCAGAGTGCTTCAGCAACTCGCGCATGATGTACGTTTGCAGTATCCTCTCGCAAGCAAAGTCATATCCGACTCCATGTATATCGATGACATACTCGCCGGCAATCACACAAAAGGGGATGCCATCGCCACTATTTTGGGGGCTACAAAATGCCTTGGACAGCGCTGGCTTCCCCCTCAGAAAATGGACATCTACCGCTGAGGATGTCCTTCAAGGCAACCCTAAGGAGCACCGGCTGTGTGAAGACTTTTTGGAGATTGACGATTCAAGTACCGCGAAGACTTTGGGTGTACGATGGACAGCTCGCACAGATGAATTCTTCTTTATGCCTTACGACGTCGCCTTCCAAGATTCTTATACGAAGCGGGAGGGCCTCTCCCAAATCTCAAAACTGTTTGATCCACCAGGATGGCTGACACTCTTTATCATCCGGGCTAAGATTTTTATGCAAGAAATCTGGCTCAAGGAACTAGAGTGGGATCAACATTTGCCGTTGGACCTCAGCAATAAATGGCAGGACTACCTTGAGAGTTGTACGGCCTTACGAGAAATACGCATTCCAAGGTGGTTGCATTACCACCCACAGGGGACGCTGCAGTATCAAGGGTTTTGCGACGCGTCAGAACGGGCTTACGGAGCAGCGATTTACGTCCGCATCGAAACTGCCACCCAAACCACCACCCATCTCCTCACTTCAAAAACAAGGGTGGCTCCGGCTAAATCCCTCTCAGTGCCTCGTTTAGAGCTTTGCGGTGCAGTCCTGCTGGCTGAACTATCCTCAGCCCTTCTTCCTAACCTTCCAGCCAGCAATTTTACAACGTTTACTGGACAGATTCCACGATCGTGTTGTCTTGGCTGAACAGACCACCATGTAAGTGGACCACCTTTGTGGCCAATAGAGTGGCTAAGATCACCCAGATCAGTGATCCTGCAATTTGGTCGCATGTCCGATCGGTAAATAACCCGGCTGATCTAGTGAGTAGAGGAATCCAAGCGCAAGACATAGCACATAGCACTCTGTGGTGGCATGGGCCGCAATGGCTCAATCTGCCTCCAAGCCATTGGCCCACTTCGTCAATTCCTATTCCTGATACTTCATTAGAACAGCGCACTATTAGATGCAACTTAGCAAAGCTGCCTTCTACCCTTGGTTTTCTAAGCAATTTTTCAGATTTTCGCAAAGCGCTTCGCGTAACTGCCTATATGCTGCGGTTTATCAAGGCTTGCAAGGATCCTTCCTCCCCACGTCCAGGGGAGTTGAACTCCATTGAATTGTCCGAAGCGCAAGATTTACTTATTGTCCTCGCTCAGTGTAAGGATTACGCAACTGAGCGCAAAAGTTTGATCTTAAAGCAGCAGATTACCGCTTCAAGTCACATCCGTAACTTGAACCCATTCCTAGATAGTAAAGGAATTTTGAGGGCTTGCGGGCGCATGAATTCGTCCCAGTCTTTACGCTATGATGAGAGCCATTCATATTCATCAACCTTCGCAAAGCTTTTAGTTCAATTCACCCATCGCATATCCTTGCATGGGGGGAACCAATTGACGATGCGTCTCATCCGTTCCAAGTTTTGGATTCCAAAACTCAAGGTCCTCGTCAAATCCACCATTCCACGTCGAGAATTACACCGGTCGTGCATGTCTGATCACGAAGGGCTTCGTCTGCGTATTTGTGTGTTTCAGCACTAAGCCTTTACATCCGGAAGCGACATCCAACCTTACAACTGAGAAGCTCTTGGCAGCCTTCTCTCGCTTTGTGGCACGACGTGGGTGCCCCCAAAAAATGCATTCAGACAATGGCAAAACTTTTGTCGGTGCAAAAAAAAAAAGCTATCGCGGGATTTCCTGGAAGCGATACGGGCTGGTGCTATCGCGAAGCATAGCCACCAGAACCTCGTCTGGCATTTTAACCCTCCAAGTGCTACCCATATGGGAGGCTTATGGGAAGCAGGTGTAAAGAGTCTTAAAGCTCTTTTCTAAAAGTCCGCCTCCACGGTCAAGTACACCTTCGAGGAGCTCTCGACCCTTCTAGCCAAAATTGAAGCCTGCCTCAATTCTAGGCCAATCTCGCCCATGTCCGAAGATCCTACGAACCTGTTGGCCCTCACTCCAGGCTATTTCCTAATAGGTGAGCCTCTAATTTCTGTGTCCGAACCAGAAATCAATAAAAGAGCCGCTTCAATCCTGAATCGTTGGCAGCGTCTGAAGGCTCTCCACCAACAATTCTGTTTCCGATGGAAGGACGAGTACCTCAAAGAGCTCCACAAACGGACCAAGTGGCAAGCACCCGAACGAAACTTTCGAGTCGGTGATCTGGTCATCATCAAGGAGGACAGTCTACCAACAAATGAGTGGCGCCTTGGTTGAATAACGCAGACTTTTCCGGGCAGTGACGATAAGGTCCGCGTGGTAGATGTGCTCACAACTCGTGGCACCATCCGTCGACCCATCGCGAAATTAATCCTTCTACCGATGGAGGATAATATCCCTAAGCCTTCCATATCCGAAAGCTCAATGCACAACAGATTTTTTTTGTCTTCTTCTGTCGAAAAAAAAAACCAATTGTTCTGTCCGTCCAAATAACCTCGATGTTATATGTCAATTTCTTACGACCAGCACTAATACTAACGTTAATATCCGGAACTCTCATTGTAGCTCAAAGATGCCATCGCTTAAGCCCACTACGTACAATCGCCACCAACTCCTTTCGGTGCAGGATGTGCCGAGGAGTACATGCATTGAGGAAATGCCACCGATTACTGACTGACTTCCACCGTGAAGTTTTAGTCCATGTGGATCCTGACTTCGGCAAACGCACTCCAACCAGGCCAATCATTGCTGACACCCAGCACTTCATAAGCATTGTTCTGGCCGATGGACGCTGGTATCATCCTTCAACGGTGTGTTTGGCGCTCATGGCGGATGTGTATCCGCACATCAGTCCTCCTGAGCACCAACAACTATCCAATGGCCCAGCAATCCGTATTCGGCTGGACTCTGTCCGGGACATGTGGCCAGTAAATCCTTTTGCAATACTGCAAAGCGAGAGGGGAGGATGTTGATGCCAGAATCCAAATATCTAACTGACCCAGAACCATGATCTATAAACTGTCTTATGTTCATAGTTCTTAAGCTTAGATATAACTGTAATAATGAGATGTTCTCTCCTAATGTTAATATAACGTAACATAGGCTTAATATCAAATCATTGTAAGTTACGTTAACAGTCCTAGAAAAGAACTCCTACGCACAAGAAGTGCTTATATTCAATAAAGTGTAACATATACCTACAACCAAACCACCAGAAGGGTGCCGTCTTCAACATTTTGATTACCACCAAACAACTGCATCATTACTACAGCATTTAACTCCTCATCTACAAACATATATTTGGAATATCCAGAAGTATTTTTAGAGTTAGTTCTTCAATACTTTTCACAATATGACTCAAAGTTAATGGTAAAGTTATTTTGCCATCATGGGTTGGAAATAATCCATTTTCTATTTGAAGAAGCATATCTGCAAATTACCAGCTATGCTATCACCTGTTATGTGCACTCGCATATTTTTCGTTAATGCAATTTTCTGTATTTTGGGCCACAAAATTGAAGACTTTATGCACGCATTTATTTCATCTGCTCTTGTTCCTCTGGGGATCACTGGGAGATTTTGTCGAAAATCACCAGCTAAAAGAAAAGTTATGCCACCCATTAGGTATTCAATATCTCGAATGTCTTTCAAAGATCGATCTACAGCTACAAAAGCAACTTTATGGGCCTTAGTACACTCATCCCAAACAATAAGCTTGCAATCTTTGAGCACAGCAGCAATATTGCATTGCTTTGAAATTGAGCAATGTGGTATTTCTAAATTAATCAAATCAATCAAATCGACCACCATTTAGTTAAGTGGCTGCGAGACCGGAAGAAGCAATTTTTTTACTTTTCCAAACCTTTTCCAATAATAAATTTTAAAGAAACGTTTTACCTGTTGCACCAGGTGCATCTAAAAAATAGATTTTCCCTTTTTCTGCTTCAACGCTATGTCGTATTTTTTCGTGTACTTGTTTTTGCTCAGCAGTAAGGAGTAGTTCGTTATTAACAACAAAATAATCGGTTTGTAAATTTGAAAATGAAGTTGGGCATCCTACAAAATGTAGAAAAATTTTTTTTGCTGTAAAAGTCTTAAATAATCTATATTAAGTTCAGGAAAATTTGGGAAATCATGCCCTCGTTTTCCTCTTGGAAATTCTTTATTTTTCCATGTAAAATACGATGGAACTTCACAACACAGAAGCGTTCTTGAAAACTCATCACGTGTGCACAGCTCAAAGAAAGCTAGCAAAGTGGTTTTGGGTGTAATGCTTAATCTGTCAAGTAATTGTTGCAGATTATTGGGGTTAAAATATATCCGTTTACCATATTCTAAATGAACAGCTAAGTGTGTAATAGCCGGAAAAGTTCATGTATGGGAAATATAAGGATTCTCCATTCCGCTTCTGAGCTTCTTATGTAACGGCCGCTTTCGTACATATTAATTTCATTACGTTGGTCTTCAAGAGTAAATGATGCTTGATTGCTTGATGCTTGACTGCCCTTGTTAATTTTAATAAAATTTACAAATGTATTTAATAGACTTTACAGAACTACAAAACTCAACATTTATGTGAGCTTCAAATGTTCTCAAAAGTACACAGTTGTAAGGTACAGCCCAACGATTATCTATACCTTCCTTACATTTCCTCATTACCAACAAAATAAATTTGAAGAAACTGCATTTCTTCATTTGGCTAAGGTCGTACACTACCAATTGGGTGATACACTTGTCCTTGTACTTTATATGTTGGCCAACTTTCATTTATAATTTTTGAACTTCCAAAAGAAGTCATTTGAAAGCAGCAGTAATACTTTCTTATACGATCAATGAAATGATCATGCTTTGGATGTCCACCAATTATTAAGCTTTTAAGTGGATCAGGCAAACTTTAATTTTGTGAAAGTTTAACTTTTCCTGCCTTGCAACAGATACCCAGTGGCTCATTTTTCCATTTTAAAGCCTTGCAATTTTTGCATATCAAATTCATACTACCAAGTTGAGTAATTTTAGCTGACTTGTAAGCTATTTCAAAATCATAGTTTAAGCCAGACATGGCTTTAACACTACATGCACGCAAACGTCTTCCTTGAATTGCACCAAGATTATTAGGCTGATGTCATCTCACTGCAACTCTATGAGTTTCGGGATTATTAATCTGAAATTTTGCAATTCTTCCCGTATTGATATCACTTTTTTCAAATAAATGTTTTCGATCCTTTTTGACGTAGAATACGTCTTACCTTTCGAGAATGAAGTCTCAACACAAAAAAGTTGTTGTTGTTATAAGTGAGTTTCACAAAGTCGCTTATTGCTCATGAACTAATGGATCAATTTTCCTCAAATTAATTTCATTTTAAAGCCAAGGCTTCAAACTTTCAATAAACGTATATTTATATATGCATTGATTACATTTGCTATTGAAAAATTGAAATCAAAAATATGTATATTTTTGCATCATTTTGAGGACTTTAAATTGCTCTAGCAATCTCAATAATTCATCAATTACTTTGAGTTTTGGAATATAAGTTAAGATGAGTTAGACAAACATTCCTACATGGTTAGGTTAGGTTAGGTTAGAGCTGTTACCAAGGAGGCCCATTGTGATGCCGCGAAAGGCTCTGAGACCCCTCTATCACTCTTGGTATGACTCCGCATCATGAGTCCATCCTGTGACTTGGATGTACCTTGCTACTTTTTTGGGTCTATTACTCGCAAGTTCAAATAGATCTTCGAAGAAAAAGTCAACAAGGATTCTTTGCCTAGTTTTGCATAAGGCCGGACAGGTACAAAGAAGGTGAAGAACTGTTTCTTCTTCCTCCTCGTCTCTACAACTTCTGCAGAAGTCGTTGTGTGGGACCAATAATCTGGCCGCATGTGCCCCCACAAGCCAATGTCCAGTCATCACTCTGGTAATAATAGAGCACTTGTTCCGGCTTAGGAGGCAGAGCTCATTTGATCTTTTCCGGCATCTGGTTGGCCAGGTTTGATGAGCAATACGTGAGTTGTGAGTGGAGAGCTGCCATACTCTGTTGGCTTCCGTCTCGAAGAAATCTCTTAGGTTGAGTCTACAGGATGCCATAGGTATACCAATGCACTCTTTGTCTGGAAGGAGTTCCATGGTAGTTCCTAATCTGGCCAGCTCATCAGCATTGCAGTTGCCTTCTATTTCCCTATGTCCTGGGACCCATACTAGGCATATGCTAAACTGCTCTGCCATCTCGCTTAGAGATTTGCGACAGTTATGAATAGCCTTAGAGTTCGGCGTGTACGACTCCAGCGATCTAATTGCTGTTTGGCTGTCTGTGAGGATATAGATTTTACTGACATTACACCTATGTGGAATGCAACTTAGTGACTCCTGAATTGCTAGCACTTCTGCCTGGAAGACGCTACAGTGGTCAGGGAGTCGAAAAGCTTTGCGCAAGTTAAAATTGGCGCAGAAAATGCCGCCTCCTACTCTACCGTCCAACTTTGAGCCGTCTGTGAAAATTTCTATAGCTTCCGCAGGTCTTGCGGGCAAGCCTTCTTCCCAATTCTCTCTAGTTGGGATTAGGGTGGTAAAGGGAGTGTCTAAATACACCTGTGGGATCTGATAATCCGTATTGTCTGGTATGAGTGGATTGTCTTTCAAGATACTTGAATTTCCAAAGTCCTGGCCTATCCACTGTTTGGCTTCCCTCATTCGGAGCGCTGACATAGTTGATATTTTCCGCCCCATCATTTCGACAGGTAGAAAGTGCAGTATGGCGTCAAGAGCGTTACCCGGGGTCGTACGTAAAGCTCCTGTTATGCAGAGCGCAGCAGTTCGCTGCACTCTTCCTAATTTCCTGTTTACCTTTTTTTTTGTCAAGTGCAGGCCACCAGACAGAAACACCATAGAATAAAATTGGTCTGACTACCGCAGTGTAGATCCAATGGACAACTTGCGGAGTCATGCCCCATTTAAGTCCGATTGTCTTCCTACAGGCGTATAGAGCAACATGTGCCTTCCTTATACGCTCTTCAGTATTGAGATTCCAGTTTAATTTTTTGTCTAGATAAGACCTAGGTATCTTGCTGAGTCACTAAAGGACAGTTCAACCCCATTTAGAGTTGGTGGCTGAAGAGACGGAATTTTGTATTTCCTCGTAAACAGAACCAGTTCCATTTTAGCAGGATTAACTCCTAATCCAGATCTATTTGCCCAACCGGAAAGCCTAGCAAGGGCTTCCGTCATTCGGTCACATAACGTCTGCGGGATCTTGCCTGAAAAAATCAAAAATTGCATGTGCTTCTAAAAAATATTGAATGAACCTACTTTATAGGAAATTTTCCAGCGATTTCAAATCTGCAATCCATAATGTAACCGGATTTTTTGTTTAGAAGATATAGCTTTTCAAAGTTGTCTGATTTTTTGTGTTACATAAAAATCACAATTTTAAGGTAATTTGGTCGGCTTTGAGATACAATATCTCAAAAACTAAGTTACGGATCGTCATTATTTTCGGTTCTATTGATAGATCTATTTATTAAAAAAAGAATAAAAAAAAATTATACTGTTTGCTTTGCGTTTGGCCAGGCAATTCAATATTTACCAACTATCCACTTTTTCACTATTTCTCAACTTTGATGGAAAATAAAATAAAATAATATCACATTATATCGGCTATTTTTTTAAATTAATTTCTTTGATTATTCCTCTATTAAATGCAAAAAGTTTCATGTGCCCGTTTTTGCCCCTTTTTTTTAAATGTAAAAAAAGTGAAAAAAGTCATAGGAAAAAAATGTGTTGCATGCATTTTTGGGCAATTTATGACATATAACCGTGAAAACCCATTTTTGTTGTTGTTGTTACGTTCGTTATTGTGAAGATACTTGACTTTTGTTTTTCATTCTGTAATGCTTACCTGAGATCATTTGTCAAATCCTGGTCCCTCAATTCAGGTGCAGTTACAGGATATACAAATAAATTACCAGGTACGCACCGAATACAGAAATTGCGTTGGCGTACAACTAGTCACACATCCCATTCAGGTAGGCACAAATCTTATTCGGACACGTGCCAAGTACCCAAATTGCATAAATTGACCTTATTGACCTGGACTTACACAAACAATAGGTAAATTTGTTAGGCATGAAATCTAACTCTTTTCTTGAACCCTTAATCCAAACGGTATCTATCAGGTACTAGATTAAACTATATATGCGTTTTTCAAACAAGTTGGACTTAAACTAGACTGCCCCAAGTACGGATACGGAAACTCAAACGATGGAAACACTTCAAGGAGATTTTTTGAAAATGATGAGGCTGTAACTCGAATCACTGGAATCAACAATCAAATCGTTAAGAGATTGGGAACGATCTTAAATGTTTTGAACTGCAAGGAAAAAGTTGATTCTGCCAAATATGGAGAATATGCTTCAAAAACTGCATCACTTTCAGCAGAATTATATCCGCAGAAAAAGTTGACCCCGACAGTCCATAAAATATTGGCGCAAGATATAATTAAGTATCAGTCTTTGCCAATTAGAGAGCTTTCTTAAGAAGCACAGGAATCCCTAAATAAATTTAATAAAAAATACAGATTGCTAAACACTTTCGAAGCATCAAGGTTGAGACAAAATGAGGACTTCTTCAACATGTTAGCAGATCAGATCCACTAATTTCATTACTGAGGCATGTTAAGTCACGAAAAGAATTAGAAAATACTTATAGTTCAGAGATGATTTCTCTATTAGATATACCATCTGTTACGGATTGTGATGAATATTTTACAAAAAATTAATAAAAAAAAAAAAAATAAAACAAATTATTTTTAATTATTATAATATTAATTTTAAATTATAAAAACCATTAAAACGAAACAATAAAAATCAAAATATTTAAAAAATATTTTTTTTCCTTCCCGTAAAGTTGATTTTTCCACAAATTTCAACTTTGCATACCCATAAATAGGCACTCAAAAATCGTAGAACTCATTTCAAATGCTCATTTTATAGGTTTTAATTATCTATCATATGCTTTTTAAATTGTTCGATTATCTCATTTGGTTCAAAAATTATGATTTTTGATATGAAAAAACTCAAATGGCCCCACTGTGCGTCGTCTGCATAGGCTACCACTTTGCACCCTCCCCCATCCATGGACCGCAGCAGTTGGTTTACTGCTACGTTCCATAGAAGAGGAGAGAGGACTCCGCCTTGTGGGGTTCCACGATCAACGGATTTGGAGATAGTCACTGCCCCCAGTGCGGCCCTTACGATCCTGCATTGGAGCATCTGATCGATCAGGTGCACAGTCAGGGAGTCAACCCCCAAATCCGTCAGCGAGTCGGTGATAGTCCTAGGAGTGACGTTGTTGAAAGCTCCCTCTATGTCTAGGAACGCTACTAGCGTATAGTTTTCCCTGTGTATAGACTTTTCAATGTATGCAGTAAGTGCATGCAGTGCGGTCTCGGTAGACTTGCCCTTAGAATAGGCATGCTGAACTGGTGAGAGAAGCGATATGGGAATAGTGCTTCTCAAATGAAGACAGAGCAGCCTCTCCATCGTTTTCAGTAGAAATGACGAGAGACTGATAGGTCGAAAATCTTTAACTGTTGTGTGCGAGGGTTTTCCGGCTTTTGGGATGAAAACTACTTTCGATTCCAGCCATGGCCCCGGGATTATACCACTTTTAAAAACCCTGGAGAATATGTTCTTAAGCCAATTGATGGCTAATTTCCCCGCGGACTGCAATTGGGCAGGAATGATATTGTCTATTCCTGGTGATTTATAGGGTTTGAAGCTCTTAATTGCCTAATGGATATTGCTTTCACTGAGCAATTGCAAGAGCTTCTGTGTCTCCCCGCTAACGTGCAGATCACAAGGACTTGGCAATCTATTTCCTCCCGGAAAATGTGTGTCCAGGAGTAAGGTTAGTGATTCTTCACTGGATGATGTCCACTCATCGTTTGCATTCTTTATGAAACCAAGAGTCTGAAAAGTTTTGCTTAGTAGCTTCCTTAGTCTGGCTGCTTCGGAAGTACTTTCTATCTCTGAGCAGAAAGTTCTCCAAGAAGTTCGTTTTGCTTTGCGAAGCTCCTTTTGGAACACGGAGAGCCCTGCCTTGTAGTCAGCCCATGTCTGTTCGTCATTTTGAGCCTTTGCTTTATTGAAGAGTTTTCTGGCAGCCGCCCTCTTTTGTGCAGTCCACCAAGGGGGTTTCTTCTTCCTTTTTGGTCTGCTAATGGGACAAGATGCATTCAGGGCGTTTTCACACCCCTTACTGAATTTACTTATGAGAAAGGTTGCATACTCGACCGTATTTGGCCCTTCAGGTGGAGTTTCAAGGAGCAATGTTTGCAGCGAAACAGCGTAATTCTTCCAATCAGATCTTCTTAAGTTTCTGAACTGAGTTGGTTTGGGACTTTGGATCTGTAGTATGGTTTCAATATACCTATTATCCGAGAAGGAGTGCTCATCCAGCACCTTCCAAGAGAGGATTTGATCCCATAGAGAAGCAGAGACAAGAGTAATATCTAGAACTTCCCTGCGGTTTTTGATAATAAAGGTCGGGTCCTTACCATTATTACAAATAAGCATGTTGGTATTGAGAAGGTAGTCAAAAATCAACTCACCTCTTACGTTTGTATCAGTGCTTCCCCACTGATGAGGATGGGCATTTGCGTCGCAGCCCACTATTAGCCGAAGGCCTCCCAGCTCGCAGTCGGCGATCAGCTGGCGAAGCGACGGATGCGGAGGGTCGCCCTTATGGTCGTGGGCGAAGTAGCTAGAGGCTAGTCGGATTGGTTCCGTCTCCAGCTCCAGACACGCTGCAGTGTTGTCTGCGTCGCTGTACTTTGGGAGCAAAAATATGTTTAAATGTCTTTTTGCAAGTACGCAGGTTCTATATCTACCTTCGGTTCCAGCTACTAGTAGCTTGTGTTCATGTTTCCTCAGTCCAGAAACCCTGCCACCACACACCCAGGGCTCCTGTATAAGGACTATGTCCACTGTGCCCCTCTCCAGGTACAGCAGAAAAGCAGCCGATGCTGCCTTACTGTGGTGTAGATTTATCTGAAGAAGTCTCAAGGACATTCTTCAAATCCTTCTCCACCACAGTAATGTCGGCATCTTCATCGTCTTCTGCCTCTATGTCTCCCCCGATGTGGCCTAGCCGGGAGAGATCTCGAGCTAGCTCTGATGTCTCAGAGGCATAGCCTAATAACTCCTCCTCATCTAGATCCTCGTCGTGGTCGATCTCCAGATCCGGCTCTTGCACGACAGACTCGTTGGCCTTATCCGAGCGATACACCCTAACAGCCACGGTTTTAAAGCCGTACTATAAAGTGTCGCCAGACTCGGCGAGGTGCTCGACAGTCTTGTCGTTCAACACCAAGAGAATCTGGCGCCGTGGACCATCCGCTGAGGGTTACAAAATTGGAAGACCTTTAGGATCCCGGCCGGATCATCGGGTTTAGCCGATACCCATACCCGAGCCCTAGGCCTGCTGGGCACATCCTTCCAGTCCACAGCCTCCAACTTGGCCCCAGGGTAGACCTCACCCAGGGCAGAAATGGCCTCTTTGAAGACCTGGGCTGAGTGCATATCAGCGCATGCCACCAACTTCACGCAACCTTGATGCCAGCCGGCATCTTGGCATACGGGCGGTGGTCCTCCATTTGCCAGCATGATCTGCATAAAGGCTCCTTGCAGCTCGTTCCCACCCACGGCCACTGGCTCCTCGGGATTTGGCCTCCCTCGCTGCCCTTATCCAGGACAGCGAGAAGAACCTTACCCCTCGTCACCTCGGCGTTTGATTTCGTCCCGAGCTGCTGGCGCGTCCGCTTTGTTTGTTTGTGGTGCGCTACTAGCTTCCTGTAGCTGCCGCTTTGGCTTAGCGGCATCTGGCTCTTTCGCTGGAGCTGGATGAAAATCGGGAAAAATTGATTTTGCCCACTCCACCAGCTGCGAACCTTCTGGCGATGTTTCTGTTTGGAGCTCTAGCCGGCACCTTGTACCCAGGTCTCGCCCCACGACTCGGCTGCCTGTCCGGAACCTTACCGCGTACACCTGGAATAGCACTGCCCGCTGGCTTACCGGGCAGCGCAGAAGATGAGGGATTGTTAGTTCCATCCGACTTTGGGCGAGTGTCGGCCTCTTTGTTTTTAACACGCTTATATTAGCTTCACTTGTATGTATGTATGTATGTTTGTATGTATGATACTCTCCTTTGGACTTAAAGCAAGTGGCTTATTACTGTCAGTATATCCCACTTCCTCAAGTTCGTTCGTTGGCCGAGCGGTCTAAGGCGCGGGTCTTCGCTCCCGGACTCACCGATCGTGGGTTCTAATCCCGTCCACAGCCGAAAAAAAAATTGTTTTTTTTTTTTAATCTGCACCATATTCATGTTCACTAGAACTTACAAATTTTTTTTCAATAATTAATAGAAATAAAAATTAGAAAATAAATATAGTTTAAAAAAACTAAAAAACACGCTTTTATAATACATCGAACTAAAAAGTGAAAAATAAATATAGTTAAAAAAAACTAAAAAACACGCTTTTAGAGCATATCAAACTAAAAAGTTAAAAATAATTTTTCAAATAAGCTTAAAACAATAATAAATGATAAATACTAGCATTATTGTAAAAAAAGCGTGGGGCGCTTTGTCCATATTTCTCGTACATCGAGCGCCCAACGTTTTTTTTTACTGTCATAATTGACAGAAAACTGCCGCTTCACAGGCCGAAGGTCATGGGTTCGATCTCCGACCGAGACAAACTTTTTTTATGTTATTTTTTATTATATAAACCTTTTTAAACTATCGATTACATATGTATGCAAGAAAGCGTATTAAAGCATGTCTTCAAAATTTTTTTTTTGATTTACTTGTTTTTAACTTTTTAGTTTGATATGCTCTAAAATCGTGTTTTTTAGTTTTCTTAAACTATATTTATTATTAATGTTTGGATTCATATTTGTTCCCACGAGTAATAGGGAAGGGGATCGTCACCCGCGGCAGAGCCCATGTACCGCGGGAAGCCTACATAAAACAGGGTGGGTCGGCTGTTCCCTCTGAGTCCGCATACTAGAGACCGAGCTTCTCCCCGGCCACGCAACCATCGGCGTATGCTGTTCCACCTTGGCTTGAGGTGATTTGGAGAGTTGTCTTCTCGCCCGACTACGATTTGCCAGCACTCATTGGCAGAGACATGACCTAACCAAGAGCTTGTTTCCAGCCGCCCTCGCGAGGAGAGTATAGTCGCACTTCAGCCAGTGCACTTCAGATATGGCACGCAGCCTAGATACCAGTACAAGTACCAGCATTAGACACTGCGTGATCATCCCCCTGTAGCACTTGACGGCTGACGGCCATTATTCCTACATACTTTTGCTAAATTTATAACTTTTTAAGGCAAAAAACACGCGCAAAAATCATTACTTTTTTTAAATTGCAAATTGCTGAAAATCTCCCCGATGAATTTGTTTTATTTTTTTTCAAAATAAAATAGACTCGATTTCCTTTCGTTTGATATATATGCGGTCATGATTGAAATCTTTTAAGTGGTGAAATTTCATTGAGAAGTTTGGACATAATTCGATTTTTTCACATGTGTGTTTCTTGTGTTTATTAGTATTAGTGATGTAAGCAATAATTGTGAGCGAGTGCGATAGCTGATAGCATGTGCATATGGATTTTTTCACTTGCACTATGCGTCTCAGCTCAGCAAACAATCGAATGAACTATCAGACAATACTATCGCTGGCACTATCGAGGGCAGCAGTGGCTATAATATAAAATCATATAACGGGAAATAAATTGGTGTATGTGGGCTTAAGTCGTGTAACTAATATTGAAGGCTTGTATTTGACTAATAACACTAACAACTTTACATTTTTCCAAGAGTTCCGCAACTATTAAAGATATAAATGATGAATATGAAAGACTAAAAGCTCATAATTTACCGACATTAACTGAACAGGTTCAAAAATTCATGGCTGACCAAGATAACGAAAGCAATACCATAATGGATATCGGAATAATAAATGCACAAAGTGCAATGCAACTTTTTTGCGTTCAGCGAAACATGGGTGGATATGAACCAACCAGTACCTATAGAAGGCTTCAAATTAATTTCGTATTTCAATAATTTACAGCAACGTCGCGACGTCGCGCATCTAGGTAGCAATCTACGCAAAAAGGACCATGTTGACTTATTGTACTCCAATTGATGTGTCGAACAAGCAAATGATTGATTGCGATATAGGCGTCATTTGTCTATCAGAAAATAATGTTAATAATCAAATCAAATTTATTCTTGGTTCTGTTTATTTTCATCCGAATGTGTCACAAAATAGCAAACAACAAATGCTTTTTTCTGCCCTAATGAAATATTCTCTTCTGATTTCACTCATCGATAAGAATTTTATAGTTGACACCGAGGTGGACATGCTCATCGTTGGCGATTTCAATTTAGAAATGACATCAGATAGTTCATTCGCAGAATTTATGCAAGAGAAGTTTAACTTAAAATATATTAAAAATGCAGCAACCACCTTAGTGATTTAGCACTTGCAAGAAATTTAAATGTTTCATTAATTAATTACATTTCTTAATTTTCTTTCCACAAACCAATCATATTAAAAATCACATATTCATCTTAAAACAATAAATAATTTAGTTTTAAGAACTATTTTTAATAAAATTGTTTAAATTCAACATACATTAATAAAAATTTTAATAAAAGATTGAACAATTTTTATTAACTCTTTTTGCTATGTAAGGCATAAAAATGCATTTCAGCTTTTTTAAATGTTTAATATTTTTAAATTTCAAATCATATAAAAACTATGTTTACTTTCATAATTTTTGTTGCACAAACAGACGTATTCTACGGTTAACCTATGCGCCCGTGTGATCTAACCCAGGCTGAAATTTTTTTTCTGTGCTGTCGGTGTACAAACTACGTTTTTATACCCTTAACCCATAAAATGGGTAAATAAGAGTATAATGGTTTTGTGCAAAAGTATGTAACAGGCAGAAGGAAGCATCTCCAACCCTATAAAGTGTATATATTCTTGATCAGCATCAACAGCCGAGACGATATAGCCATGTCCGTCTGTCCGTCTGTCTGTCCGTCTGTCCGTCTGTATGAACGCGTGGATCTCAGAGACTACAAGAGCTAGAGACTTCTGATTTTGTATTTAAGTTCTCCTATACCATGAGCAGAACAAGTTTGCTTCAAATTATCGATAACTATTCTGGTTTCCGATATACACATAATATCGATAACAATAAAATACAAATTTGGAAAATCTAAAAATGAGAGTTGAAGTAATGGATAATGATAGAACTTTTCTGAAAATTTCGTCCATATCGGTTGAGAAACACCGGAGATATTGAACTTAATCGATGGAAGCTAAGCCAGTATACCAAAGCCTTATATAAATTAAATATATTTATTGCAACTGGGTTCAGGGTATCTTCTAGTCGGGCTCTCCCGACTTACTTGTTTAGATATAAAAAAGTGAAAAAAGACATAGTTCCAAAAATGTGCTGCATGCATTTTTGGGCAATTTATGACATATAAACGTGAAAACCCATTCTTATTGTTGTTGTTTCGTTCGTTGTTGTTAAGATATTTGATTTTTGTTTTTCATTCTGTAATGCTTACCTGAGATCATTTGTCAAATCCTGGTCCCTCAATTCAGGTGCAGTTACAGGATATACAAATAAATTACCAGGTACGCACCGAATACAGAAATTGCGTTAGCGTACAACTAGTCACATATCCCATTCAGGTAGGCACAAATCTTATTCGGACACGTGCCAAGTACCCAAATTGCATAAATTGACCTTATTGACCTGGACTTATACAAACAATAGGTAAATTTGTTAGGCATGAAAGCTAACTCTTTTCTTGAACCCTTAATCCAAACGGTATCTATCAGGTAATAGATTAGAATATGTATTAAAAAAAAAAGTATAATCCTGGATTAGTCTACGACTGAAAGTTGGCGAGACAAGTACTGTATTACACTTCAAATATGTCGTTGAACAACCATAAATTATTTGATCTGTTTAGGAAGTCAAAAACAGTAACAAATTTCACGGAAGCTGCCTTCGAAGAACTTGAAAGTTTATACGGCAATATACAGAGAAGCGAAGATATAAAAAATAAACTCTGCATGATGTATGCCAGTCTAAACTCAAGATGGATAAAAACAAACAGAATGACTGAGAGATTCAACACCAAACACCAGGACTGGCTTAATAGTGATACCATCCTGGATACATTGACAGGAGATGAACCCAGCACATCCACCGGACGAGCAAGAGGAAGGCCGACTAAAGGTATGGAAGAGTGTTCAAATTTAACAAGAAAGAGGAAACTTGCTGATTCAACAAATGATTTATCCACGGAACATTTATCGGAAGTGCTGTCTATTAGATATACAAAGGATGTTGAAAAAGTAAGGTCACAAAGCAGTTGCTATTGCAATAATGTTTCAGTATGCAAGGGAATCACCGGAACTCATACGAAACACAGTAAAGGATATTGAAGACCAAATAAGCAAGATTAAGCCAAAAAAGCTCGAAATCAGAGAAGGAAAATACATTGAATGTAATTACGAAATCCACCTAACCATGGTTGACGGAAAAATGCTCAACGAACTGACGAACACAAGGTCAACTTTGTCATGCCCAATTTGCAAAATGACGCAAAAAAGCTTCGACAATTTAAGTGATTTTGCAAATGAAGAAAATTATGAGTTTGGGATCTCACCATTGCATGCAAGAATAAGGTGTATGGAGCTCTTGCTGAAATTAGCGTATACGCTTCCACAAGAGGATGAAAACTATGACGAAAACACATCAAACAAAAATAAGGAGAATATCAGAAAGAAGCGAATACAGGATGCGTTTTTCAAACAAGTTGGACTTAAAGTAGACTGCCCCAACGGAAACTCAAACGATGGAAACACTTCAAGGAGATTTTTTGAAAATGATGAAGCTGTAACTCAAATCACAGGGATAAACAACCAAATCGTTAAGAGATTGGGAACGAATAAATTAAATATTTTGAACTGCAAGGAAAAAGTTGACTTTGCCAAGTATGGAGAATATGCTTAAAAAACAGCATCACTTTTAGCAGAATTATATCCGCAGAAAAGTTGACCCCGACAGTCCATAAAATATTGGCGCATGGCAAAGATATAAATGAGTATCAGTCTTTGCCAATTGGAGAGCTTTCTGAAGAAGCATAGGAATCATTAAATAAATTTTATAAAAAAAAAAATTGCTAAACACTTTCAAAGCATCAAAGACAAAATGAGGACCTCTTCAACATGCTAGCAGCATCTTCAGATCCACTTATTTCATCACTGAGGCATGTTAAGTCACGAAAAGAATTAGAAAATACTTATAGTTCAGAGATGATTAGTCTTTTAGATATACCATCTTTTACGGATTGTGATAAATATTTTACAAAAAATTAAAAAAAAAAAAAAAATTTTAAAAAAAATTATTTTTAGTTATTATAATATTAATTTTAAATTATAAAAACCATTAAAATGAAACAATAAAAATCAAAAACTTTAAATAATATTGTTTCCTTCCCGTTAAATTAGTTTTTTCACAAAGTTCAACTTTGCATACCCATAAATAAGCACTCAAAAATCGTAGAACTCATTTCAAATGCTCATTTTATAGGTTCATTAATTATCTATCAGATGCTTTTTAAGTTGATCGATTATCTCATTTGGTTCAAAAGTTATGATTTTTGCAACGAAAAAACTCAAATGGCGCCACTGTGCGTTGGTTGGAGACGGTTAGGACTATCTCGTTGTGTGGTCCTGCGGAGTGTGAGTGCTTCTAGCAAACGCTAGAAGTTTTTAGGTTCTTTACTGCTGGCTTCATCGAGCGAGGCAAGAAAGGGAGCTTTGAAGTTGCGCAGTCGCTGTGCTTCCAGTGCGGGGCAGCTGCAGAGGAGGTGCTCTAACGTCTCTTTGACACCTATATCCTTGCATTTCCTGCATTGGTCGTTATCCGTTAAGCCAAGCCTTTTCATGTGTACCGCGGTTAGGCAGTGTCCCGTTAAGAGACCCACAAGCCTTCGGCAGTCATGCCTTTTTAGGTTTAGTATGTATTGCGTTAGTTAAACATCATATGTTTTGCACATTATTTTAGAGATTTTACAGTCAGAGGTGTTTGTCCACCTTAGTGCTGCTGCACTGCGTTCGCAGTGAGATCAGAACATCCGCAGAATCACTGTTGAGTCCCGTTGCACCTTGCTTAGCCAAAGTGTCTGCTATCTCGTTGCCCTCGATTCCCTGATGGCTTGGAATCCAATAGATGCGCACTTTTTTTTTAAATGCTGAGTGCATCTAGTGCTTCTCTGCTCGCCAGGACATTCCGAGAGCCATAGTGCTTTGTGTTAGTTTGTAGGACTGCTTCAACTGCTTTCCTTATTGCGAATATCTCCGCTTGGAAAATGCTGCAGTGGTCCGGGAGCTTCTATGACAGGCTCATGAGTGGTTCGGCACAGTATACTGCTGCGCCGACTCCCTCCCTCATATTTGAGCCATTTGTGTATATGTTTATGGCTGACCGCTCTGCTCCTGAGCGCCAGTCATCTTCCCTAAGAAAGTGGGCGTGAAGTTGAAATTGTTTCTTGGGGTCATATGGTCTATTTCGACTTCTGTCTCCCTTCCAATTGTACTGTGCTCGTAGTTGTGTATCGTCAAGTTGCCTATCGTGTATAGCCGTTGTGCCGTCTTCTTGCTGTAAGGCGTGCTTGTATGTCCACTGGGTTGACATTGAGCATAATCTGTAGTGCCTTAGTTGGTTTAGTTCTCAGCGCCCCTGTGATGCACATCAGTGCATGTCACTGAGTTTTTTCCATTCGCTAAGGTATGTGGACTTCTCTGTGGCTTTCCACCATACGAGTATTCCATAGAGCAGTATGGGGCGCGCAACCGAGATGAGAACTCAATGTGTTAGTCTTCGTGACAGTCCCCAAGTGCTACCCAACATCTTTTGCGATGTATAGAGTGCATTGGTGGCCTTCTTCACCCTTTCCTTAACATTGAGCTTCCAACTCAATTTGCTATCTATTACTGTTCCCAGGTATTTGATACTTTCCTTTGGTATCAGCATTTTATCGTTTATTTTCGGTGGCGTCCAGCGTGGTACCTTGTATATCATAAACGACGTGCTTTGCATCGCAACGGACGTGTTTTTTTTATGCGCTTCGCTTTTTTTACTATTGTGCGTTTTATTTCTGCTATTAATTTCGCGTCTTTGTGTAAACTAATAGTTTTGTGACTTTGTGTTTTGTCGGTTTGCCTAAACCCAAAGTGGACAGGAAATTAACGATTTAATTTGCATTTGTTTTAAAGTGTTTCGAAGAACAACAACAAACTGCAGTCCAGCATACTGAAAATTTGCTCAACTTGTTGCCGCCTGCTTTTGTTTTGTTTTTGTGTTTTTCCGCTCACTCTCTCTCTCTCTCTTTTTTTCAAGCGCTCCGCTCCCAGTGCATTAGACCGTTTCTTGATCGTTTACTCTAACGCGCTCTTTTGTGTTGGTGTTGGTCGCAGTCAAACTTTTCTCCGTTGCTTGTTGCTTTCGGTGGTCGCGCTCGCGCCGTTTTTGTTTAAGAAGCTGTGAAGTAAGTTTTGTTTGTAGCTTTACTATTCGCACATTAGGGAGGACCTGTATATTAATAATAACAATTTTCTGCAGCTCTATTTTTATTTTATTTTATTTTTTCGTAATATAATTTCTTTTAATAAGCTCAATAAAATTGTCTGTCTGCTGCTATGCGAATTGCCAAGTCCGCGCAAACTCAAAAATGGGTTTTGTCTGCTGCTGGATGTGCACAAATGTGGCTCATGAGCAATGTGCTGGCATTAATGGCCGTGTCTCAGACCTAATGAAGGTTACTTATTTATGACCGTGTTGGTCATGTTTGGAGAAAAAAATACATTGCAAGCTTTATAGAAACTCAACTTGGCTTAGAGGGCGTTTTCTGCCAGTTAAATTGTGTGAAAAATTCTCATCGGTTCAGAGAAACCTTAGCGAGAAAAATCTCGTACAGGATTCTTCAAAGCGTAAAAAGGCTAACGTTGGGCAGTTATCGGGCTCTGTGACGCCAGGAAATACTCCAAACGCTCCGATATCACAGTGTAAAGTAAATAAAAATCTTTATGTCCCTTCTACTAAAGTTATTGAGAACTTAGATGATATACCAATAATTCCCATGGATATTGTCTTATCTGATCCCGATCCCTCGGTTCCTTTGGTGGTTTGTAGTATTGATGTTAATCAACAAAAAAAACTCTATCAAACCTAAAGAGCCAAATATTCAATTATCCCAGACTGAGTCTTTCAAACCAACCTCAATGGAGGACATAATTAAAAAATTTGTTGCTGATGATATCAAGGTCTATATCAAGGCCAAATCGAATGCCAATTTCACGGTAGAGAAATTCAAATTTGCTTATGATCGGAACATTTCGTCTTTTAAAATCAGTGTTTCGAATCAAGATTTTTGCACTATATGCTGCAAAGAATTTTGGCCAGAACACATAATTGTCGTAGAGTATACTGCAAGAAAAAAAAAATCGGCCTCCGATTGTATCTCCCCTTCCGGTGGTTGGTTCTAAGTTAACTCTCCCAAATACTGATAGTTCAAAAAACTAACATCCTCCTTCTTACTTGGCTATCAGAATGTAAGAGGTCTTTGTAGTAAACTCACTGGTCTATACCTTAATAGTCTTTCTTTCCCTTTGCATGTTATTGCCTTTACTGAGACGTGGCTTAGGCACGACATTCTCAATTCCGAAATTCTATGTAGTACATATTCTATTTATATAAAGGACCGTACTCTACGGCGTGGTGGTGGAGTGCTTATTGCTGTGAACGTAGACTTTCCTTCTGAAACAGTCGTATTAGACAGTTCTTTTGATATAGAGTTTATTGCTGTAAAGCTAAATATTTACGGTATTAACATTTTTATCACTTGTTCCTATATACCTCCTTCCTCTGATCTCTCTATCTATGAGACACATCTATCTGCTATTCATTCTGTCTCTGCCTTGCTTTCTGATCGCGATTTTCTTGTAGTTCTTGGTGATTTCAACATTGCTGAAGCTACTTGGATTTCTTGTCCTGACTCTGGTGCCCTGACTCTTTCGGCCCCGAATGAATTTTTAATCGACCTACTTGGGATGTCATTGAGTCAAATTAATGCTATCCCAAATTCTCTCAATAAAATGCTTGATCTGATTTTTGTTTTGGATTCATCATCTTCATCCGTTTCCCGTTCCCAGCCTATATCTTATCCCGAAGACGTATACCATCCTACGTTGGAGCTGTTGATTAATTTACCTTCCCGGATGCGTTGCAATGTCAGGATGCCTTTGAGTCGAGTTCGTCAATTTCAGAAAACTGATTTTGAGGGACTCGCCCTGCTTTTATCCCAAACTGACTGGTCTCCCCTCTAGAGTCTGCCGACTTGGACGTGGCAATCAGTATTTTTTACAATACCTTATATTCTTTATTTGATTTATGTGTCCCGATTGGTAAGCTAAATAGGTCTAACAAACCTGTGTGGTTTACCCGAGAGTTGAGAATTCGAAAAAATCGAGAATCTAAACTCTACAAGAGATTTAGAAAAAACGGCTCATCGGTGGCCTACTTTGAATACTTGATTGATCGTGCCAGTTTTGATATCTTAAATAACCCATGTTATAAGAATTACCTGACTCGGTGTAGGTTACAGTTTCAGCAGGATCCAAAGCGGTTTTTTGATTTTGTTTATGCGAAGCGTAGGTCATCCACACTCCCAACGGAAGTTTTCTTGGAAGAAGCCAAGGCCAATTCTGATCAGGAGATTGCAAATATATTTGCCCAAATTTTTCAAACGACTGTTGGTTCATTTCAATCTCAAGTCGGTTTGCCTTACCCTTATCAGGTGAATGGCTCGAATCGCATCTTTGGACTGAAAATCACTCACTGAAAACTCACTTTTAAATAATCTAAATGTTTTGAAACCTATATTTTCCCCAGGACCTGACGGAGTGCCAAGCTGTGTGCTTAGACACTGCGCTCATGGTCTTTTTAAGCCGTTGCTTAAAATGTTTAACTTGTCCCTGGAGTTAGGCTCCTTTCCAAAAATTTGGAAAGAGTCATTTATTATTCCTCTCCATAAAAAAGGAAACAAATGTAATGTTCAAAATTAAAGGGGTATCTCCAAGTTGTCTGCTATTCCTAAGTTTTTTTTTTTAAATTAATAACCTCCCATCTTCAACACCTTTGCAAATCTATTATTTCACCGTGTCAGCACGGATTTATGAAGCAAAGATCTACTACCACTAACTTGTTAGAATTTACTTCGTTGGTTATCAAGGGTTTTCAGGACAAATGGCAGACTGATTTTATTTATACTGATTTAAGGAAGGCTTTCGACTCTGTAGATCATCATCTCCTATTATATAAACTAGAACTCTTGGGCTTTTCAAATATTCTAGTTCTTTGGATAAAAGACTACCTAACTCTTAGAACTCAGAGGGTTTTATTTAAAGGGTCGATTTCCAAGACGGTTCAGGTCACCTCAGGCGTTCCACAGGGTAGTCATCTTGGCCCTTTATTATTTATTTTGTTTATAAAAGATTTTCCACCGGTTATAAAGTTCTCTCGGTTTTGGATGTACGCTGATGATGTAAAATTGTGCACGTCAGCTCCAATTCCCCTAGCTGCTCAACAGCTTCAAAGAGATTTAGATAACTTTCAAATGTGGTGTAAAGTAAATTTTTTAAAATCTTTATTGTAGTATATGTAAAGTAATGTCATATTTTAGATCCTTGCCCTTTTTTATTATATATGTTCTTGACAACAAACCACTAGATAGAATTGAATGGGTTGACGATTTGGGCATAGTCATGGACCCAAAACTTAAGTTTGACAAGCATATTTCTTCGATTTCTAATCGAGCATCTGGCGTCTTGGGCTTCATTAAGCGCTGGTCGAAGGAGTTCAACGTTCCCTACTTAACAAAAACTCTGTATACTTCTCTTGTACGACCGATTCTGGAATATGGATCTTGTATATGGTTTCCCAAATACGAAATTCATCAGAATAAAATAGAATCGGTACAAAAACAATTTCTGCTTTTCGCACTTAGAGGTCTTAACTGGGACACTGACAATAATTTGCCATCTTATCGTAGTAGACTTTTACTAATAGATCTTCCTTCTCTTAACGATCGTAGAATAATGCTTTCATTTTCCTTTTTTCACAAATTAATTAATGGTGAAATTGATTCTTCTGAATTAATTAACCAAATTAACTTTGCTGCTCATATTAGAAATTCTAGAAATTTTGTACCTATATCTCTTCAAACTTGTAGTTCTAATTATGCTCTTCATAACCCTTTTCGTATTCTGTGTCCTATTTATAACGATCTTTTCCACTTGATACACAGTCCCACCCCTACTTGCTCTATTAAAAAGTTAGTTTTGTGTCATTTGTCTGCATGTTCGCAATCATCGTAACCGCACGATAAGCGGAGCGCCCCTCGGTCGGATGGGCGGGAGGCGGGTCGCATTGTGCGTGGGTCCACGCGTTAACAAGCCGGTGCTTGGAATCGTTGAGCCACTTGACTGTACTGTTCGTTAGTACATCTACGTCCAATATTAAGTAAAAATAAAAATAAAAAAAAAAGAAGAGAATAAGGTCCGTCTTGTCCGCGTTGATACTCAGCCCGGCTTCTGTGGACCAGGCTAGTATCTCTTTGAGTATGTAGTCCATGAATGAGCTGATTGTCGATGGACACTTGCCCGTGATAATTATGCTAATGTCGTCCGCAAAGGCAGTTATCTTCGGGGCTTTTTCTTTGAATTTCTTTAGCAGGTCATTAACCACCATGTTCCACAGTAAGGGTGAGAGCACTCCTCCTTGGGGAGTGCCACACTTTGCTTCCCTGATTGTGGTAGTGGTTCCCCATTCCGCAAGTATTTTCCTGCTGCTCAGTAGGTTCTGGACCCAAAAATAAACTGCTTCTGCTGGGGTCACAGCTCTTAGGCTGTACATTATTGCTTCCGTCGACACATTATTAAATGCGCCTAAGATATCCAGAAATGCGCCTAGAGCGTTTTCTTTATGGTCAAGTGATTTCTCGATGGTTGCTACGAGGGAACAAAGCGCAGTTTCCACCGACTTGCCCTTCGTATAAGCGTGTTGGTTCTGTACTAGAGTCATCACTGTATTCTCTCTAATGTGGAGGTCTATCAGTTTTTCTAGTGTTTTTAGGAGGAACGAAGTCAGGCTAATGGATCTGTAGTCTTTCGGCAGCACATGGCTACATTTTCCAGCTTTTGGTAGGAAAATTACCCGTGCTGTCCTCCAGGCCACCGGCACATAGCCATAACTAAGGCATCCTCTAAATATTTCCCTCAGCCATGGAGTGATCACGTGTTTGACCTTCTGCAGCATGGCCGGGAATATCCCGTGTGGACCTGGTGATTTTAAGCTCTCAAAGGAGTCTATGGCCCACATTATCCTTCACGTTGTTGTGATATCTTCCGGAATTTCCACCCTTGTGGTTGGAGATATCGTTTGTGTGTTTGTGTTGACTTCTGTGCAGTTAGGGAAGGGTGCCTCTTGAAGCACATTTGCCGCATCTTCACTGCTTTCCGTCCATCTGCCGTCTTCGGTTTTTAATTGGGTTTGCACAGTCTGTTGGCGAGCTAGCAGCTTTCTTGACCTTGCAGTGTCAGCTGTCTTCTCAATGCCCGAACAGAAGTTTTGCCATGCGTGTCTCTTAGCTACTCGTCCTTTTTTCTTAAAGTCTCGAAGCCTTTTTCTGTATTCTATCCATACTAGCTCTTCTTCCGCTTGTTTTGTGAGTTTGAAGAGTTCTAGTACGTCTTTTCTTTGTCCTTTGAGTTCTGGAGTCCACCATGGGGGCTTGTGTCATTCTTCTCTTGCGACGGTCTACAAGTTTTATGATAGGCCGCCACCAGATTTTTATTGAGGGCCTGTAGGGACTTCTCTAATTTGTCTATTGAGGCTATCTTTGGTAGTCGTGATTGGTTTCTTTCAACCTCTTTACCGAACTGCTCCTAGTCCGTATTGCGCGGGTTTCTGTACGTCTTATTCTTAACTATGCGTTCAAAGTTAACGCGGAATTGTATGTACTAAGGACTCTCCAGTATTTTACCACGGTATTCATTACTGACGCGAGTGTGATATCTAAGACGTTTGATGAGGTAGGACCAACATAAGTTGGTTCTTCCCCCTCGTTTGCTATCTTAAGATTTGTTTGAAGCATGGAATGTCTACTAAGGACTCTCCAGTATTTTACCACGGTATTCATTACCGACGCGAGTGTGATATTTAAGACGTTTGATGAGGTAGGACCAACATATGTTGGTTCTTCCTCCTCGTTTGCTATCTTAAGATTTGTTTGAAGTATGAAATCAAGCAGTGACTCACCTCTATCGATTATGTCTCCGCTTCCCCATACTTTGTGATGTGCGTTGACGTCTGCTCCGATGATGAGGGCTTGTCCTTTTGACTCGGCCTCCATCACCAGTCAAGTTAGCTCTTGAGGGGGAGCCTCTGAGTCATGGACCATGTAGCAGGATGCTATCAATATTGGCTCGTCTCTGCTGCCTTTTAGCACTGTCACCGTGAGGTCGTCGGTACTGTAATTGGACAATAAGTAAGCACAGATACCTTTCCTTACTAGGATCACAATCCTTTCTTTATTCACTGTTGTCTGGTAGAATAGGTCGTAGTTTGGATGCTTCAGTCCAGAAACCTTGTTACCAGACGCAATCCAAGGCTCCTGGACTAAGGCGACATCGGCGTGCCCTGTCTCCAAGGTTATCAGTAGCTCCGCCGAAGCCAACTTGCTTTTATGTAAGTTGATTTGGATGACCTTCAGTTCCATGGTTGGCAGTGTCCTCCTTCGCGGATAGAACTTCCACAACGGTAATGTCCGCATCCTCGTCATCTGGCTTTAGTTGGCGTGGGTGACCTCCGCCAGTTCTCTCTCCATTTCACCCGCCTCCAGCGTGTTTGTATCGTTCGGGTGGCGCTTCTTGAGTCGTAGGTAGTCACTACCCATGCCCCAACCCATCTTGCCGAATCTCCCGTACAGCAAATCGTCGGCCTCCTTGTTGATTTGGATGACCATTTGCTGGCCCTTATTATCGGGCTTCACAGCGTGTATCACCTTCCAATCAACGGTTTGCAGGTCCGGGTTTTGCCACTTAAGTAGCTGCAGTGCTTGGTCTGCTGGTACGACCCGCGGGAAGAGTACTTTTGCCTTCGGCACGGACGGAATACAAGTTCTGTCCACTACCTCTAGCTTGGCACCCTCCCACGGAGCGTCCAGGGCAGCAGGTCATCCTTGCAGCTGAGTATTTTCACACCCTGAAGCCAGCCCGCTCCATCAAATGAGATGGGAAGCGAGCCCGGATCGCCCATTCGACTTAGAAGCGCATCGAACAGCAGCTCCTCCACCTTCTTCCACTGCTTGGGCTTCATTAGCCATTTCGGTCGCTCCGGTCGATGAGTGCGACGACTAGGTGCCGCCTTGCTACATCACTGGCCGTCGGCTTTGCCCGCGACATTGGCTTTTTGCAGGGCCGCTTGCTAGCTGGCACCTCTGCTGAAGCGGTTTCAGCGGAGTGCTGGCGTTTGACGGCCAATTGCTCCTCCACCTTGTTGGCAAAACTTACGTCTCTACCCTCTTTTATCCTTTCGTCGGCCCACTTCTGCTGACGGACCTCATCTTCCGTGATGTCTCGCTTGCCATTAGCTAGCCGAAGCTGGATTTTAAGGCCGGCCTTGTATTGGGCTTTAGCCTTCATGCCCTCTTTTGACCGTTTGAGCCCGACCCTACTGGCGGTGCTGGTACTCGCCTGATCTGGGGGACATGAAAGGTCCTCAGCTTCTGACGTATGGGACCCTCCATGTGATTCGTAATCCGAGTCTCCCTGGACTGCGGAATCTTGCAACATTTTGGGTTTTGTGTTGGCAGTGGCTTTGCAACCGTCCTGGCCTGCTCCAACCATCTCCATTTTGATTTTTTTCTGGGAAGTCTACCCATAGCATTTTAACCAGGGACCGCAAATAATAGTTATGAGTTGAAAAAAATTAAAGGCCATAAGAGCCTCCACGATGCGTGTGAAATAGACAAATAAATTATTTTTGTATGGCATATTCGACACACGAAAAATCCAAAGGTATACTTACAAAAAAAAAAAAAAAATCATCTAGTATATAAGGGTCTACTGAGACAGTTGTCGGTTTTCAGACTTATAGTATAACCAAAAATGTGATAAATTATTAAGTTTTATATTTATTTAATTAAAGAAACATAATCTTCTTGATGGATTCCGATGAAAGGTTGCGCCTTAAATCAGTCACAACTAATTTTAGTGCAGAAAATGCCCTATCCACTGATACCTGTGTAGCAGGCACAGAATGCAGAATGGAAGCCAGGCGGTACAACCGAGGGTACGTGAACTTTTTGCTCTCCTAGTAGCTCATAATATCGACGTTTAGGTCTATTGGCTTTTGCGAATACCCCTGTATTTCCGTTATTGCCAATTTAAGCTCCGGTTCATCCTCTTCCTCAGAATCTTCACACTCAGAGGCCACCTCGATGGAATTTTTAATTTTAATATTAATTTTAATTTTTTTGTAAGTATACCTTTGGATGCTTCTGTAATTGTCTTTTGCTAATCTTCAAATTGTTCACTCTTCTTCATTAACACTTTTGCGCTTACACATCAGCCGTTGATAAGGCGGTCTAAGCAAGTGTCTAAGCAGACTATTGTCTAAACATGCATATGTACATGCGTTTGTACATACATATTATACACCAACCGAAAGGTATTAATGCATAGATTAAATATATGTGCCGATATATAATCTAGCTCGCTCCTTACAAAAGTTATTTCAGTGCAATTTTTATTTTCAATTTTTATAATAAAAATTGTAACGTAATTCTTATTTTCAATTTTTAAAATAAAAGTTATGATTTATTTTTAATATAAAAATCAATATATAATAATTATTTTGTATTTTTATTATAAAAATTTAATTTAACAATTAAAAATAATTTTTTTGATAAAATAAATAAAATAATTATTATTTTTCAATTTTTATAATAAAAATTATAATCGTTACGGTCCCTGATTTTAACCTTACTGCAAAGGACCTCGAACCATGGCTTGCTCCACGTCTTCGCAGCGCCGAAGCCTTTGAATGGCGTAGAGCTCACCTTAGCTAGACATTGTACTACCTTTCTAAAGGCGAGTAGATACGCAGTACCTTTTCTTGTTTCTGGGGCAGGATGACTTCTGTTGCTTTGGTTAGCTTCTCGCCCTCGCAGTACCGAAGCCTTTGAGTGGTTTGGTACTTCCTTCCGCCAGGTAACGATGCCTTCGCCTTGGTTTGCCCCCTACCCACGCAGTGCCGAAGACTTTGAGTGGTATAGTGCTCACCTTAGCTGGGCATCGATGCTTGTTGCCTCGGCTTGCCCAACACCCTCATAGTGCCGAAGCCTTTGAGTGGTGTGCAGTTTGCCTTGGCCGGACGCTGCCCTGTCCCTCCGCAAGGCAAATAGCACCAGGTACCCCTCGTTTGTTTCGAGGTAGCACGATGCCCATTGCCCAGCCGGCACCCTCGTGGAGGGTTCAGTTGCCAGCCGACATTCCATATAGATCTGCATCAAAAATTTGGATACCACGCCCACCCATACCGCTTCCAGCCCCCCTTTCCACACCATTTACAAACTTCGAGCTAGAGTCACAAAATTTTGTATGAAGATAGCAATTGACATTTCATCAAGATCTGCAGGAAAAATTTAGATGCCACACTCACCCAATCCGCCCGCAGCCCCCTTTTCCACAGGTTTTGCAAACTTTGAGCTAGAGGCACCTTCCGTCTGTACGTCTGTATGAACGCGTGGATCTCAGAGACTACAAGAGCTAGAGACTTCAGATTTTGTATATAAATTCTCCTATACCATGAGCAGAACAAGTTTGCTTCAAATTATCGATAACTGTTCTGGTTTCCGATATACACATGGAATCGATAGCAAAAAATATCGAATTTGGAAAATCTAAAAATGAGGGTTGAAATAGTGGGTAACGATAGAACTTTTCTGAAAAATTCGTCCAAACACAGGAGATATCGAGTTTAATCGATTGAAGCTATACCAAAGTCAATTATAAATTTAATATATTTATTGCAACTGGGTTCAGGGTATCTTCTAGTCGGGCTCTCCAGACTAGAGCCTTCTTACTTGTTATTAAAGCTATATTTAATTATTGCCAACCCATTATTCTCTATTTTAACTAAACGTACTTCGTATTCATATACTGAAAATAATCTGAAAATATACTGAAAATAAACTTTATTTTATTACAATTTTATATTCAAGTTTTAATTGACTATAATTCAGTGAGGGGCAGATGTCGACTTGCCTATGCACACGAGGCAGCACGCTGTAATATGTGTTAGTATGTGTATGCATGTGCGTTTGCTTCATTCTTGCTGGGCCGGCTCGTTGAGATTTTTATTTTTAAGTTTCTTCGAAAAATCCACTATTGAATACACTTTCGGCATTTGTGCGTTTCGCTGCATAACTGTATGATAGTTGCGATAGCAAAATTGTTGGAAAGTGTCATAGAGCGAAAAACATGAAAGAGTATGAATGACCAGAAATGCAAAACTGATATTTGCCTGCCTATCTTACTAGACGCTTGTTTTTTGTGCTGTGCGCCTGATCAGCAAATTATCGACCAGCACCAAAAATGCCTTGGAAGTATTGTTTTTCTGGTTTTTCTTAGGTTTTACGTACGCAAAATACTAAAATGCACAAAATTTAATCTAAAAATTGGCTGTTTAGGGTTTGCCAAAATTCATAATATTAGAGAAAGGTCACTGAATTCCATGGCAAATGCATTTAAATATTCATCAAACAATCTCACGGGAGCTAGCCTAAATGAAATACATTAAAAAAAAAAATTATTACAAAGACCAGGCCCAGATTAAGTGCATGGCTACGACGAGACAGCACGTGTTGTTGTTGCGATTTGCCAATTCTCGAATGGCACACGCATATGCATACACTCGAAATTACACGCATAGAAGAATTGACTTAGTTGCCTAGGCAACTAGCTAGCTATCACTGCAAACCAACAAGACAGCAGTGAAAAACCAAAACAAGCCAAAACAAGTGGAAAATTTGCAGTCGGACGCAACCAACTGCGGCATTTTCGAAACCAGCATTTAAACCGGTAATAAAAGGCCTGATTGCAAAGGGGTACGGATGCGGCAGGGGTGTACGCTGCCTTAAAGATTCTCCGATGCAGATAAGGATGCCACCAGCTATCTTCCTACCAAATTTGGTGACTCTAGCTCAAAGTTTGTAAAAGGTGGGGAAAGGGGGGATGGGGGCGGTATGGGTGGGCGTGGCATCCAAATTTTTGCTGCAGATCCTTGTAAAATGTCAATTGCTACCTTTCTATCAAATTTGGTGACTCTAGCTCAAAGCTTCTAAAAGGTTGGGAAAGGAAGGTGGAAGGGGAAGTGTGAGAGATATAAGCTTTTTTGATTTAAAAATTTGATTTGGCTGGGGGCGGAATGGGTGGGCGTGGCTCCAAAACTTTAATGCAGATTTTTGGGGGTCACTACCAGCTGTCTTACTACCAAATTTGGTGGCTCTAGCTCCACAACTCTGGAAGATGCACGCATTCTCGTTTGTAACGAAGCGTTGGGGCAGCTGGGGACGGCGAGGGTGATATTGGTGGGCGTGGCATCCAAACTTTTGATGCAGTTTTTGGGGGGTCATCTTCGCCTATCTTGGCACCAAATTTGGTGACTCTAGCTCAAAAACTGTGGAATATATAAGCTTTTTGACTTTAAATTGCAAGGGGCTGGAGCGGAATGGGTGGGCGTGGCTCCAAAATTTTTGATGCAGTTTTTTGGGGGTTGCTAGTAGGTATCTTCCCACCAAATTTGGTAGTTCCTGCTGTAAGGATGTACGAAATATGTGGACTTATCCGTTTTGAGTTATCGAATTTATCGATTTGCCAGCCCCCCAGTTATCGTAGAAGCCCAATCTTGACACTTTAATTTACTATCCCATAGTTAAAGAGAATTGAAAAGTTTCAAGTCTCTAGCTTGAAGGGTGTGGAAAAAAGTTGCCAACATATAGCCGGACAGACGGACGGACACAATGACGGACATTGCACAAACCCAATATACTCTTTACCTTCGGTATCGAGTATAAAAACAAACCGGCAATTGTATTGTAAACAAATCTGGTGCCGATGAACTAGTGAGATGGTTCTGAGGTGGGCAAGCTGAGGCAACCGGACGGGTCTCAGGTTGCGGATAGCGCAAGGCCTCTAGTAGAGGTTAGCTGCGAATAGCGACTTGTCGTGAATAAGCAGTGCCGGAC
The DNA here is from genome assembly GCA_030179655.1 of Scaptomyza flava. Classification (NCBI taxonomy): domain Eukaryota; kingdom Metazoa; phylum Arthropoda; class Insecta; order Diptera; family Drosophilidae; genus Scaptomyza; species Scaptomyza flava. The sequence goes on along the minus strand of JARNME010000404.1, from coordinate 34,736,385 downwards.
ATCAGCGGGTACCACACCGTTGTGTGGGACCGACAAGGCGCTTGTCTGACCGCCTTCTTAACATAGTCTTACACACACCCTTCTCCTACACATGTTTCCCTACCCAACTCCTGCCCCCCACATCTCACAACGGGCAGTGGTGACGTCCTGAGGCAAGGGTGCCCCTAAGCCAGAGTATTATGTGGTCCGTGCTCATTGGCTGGTTTGCAGTCAGGGGTAACCGACTGTATTTGTACGGAGCCTCACCGATACCTGGCCGCCTCGGTGAGTATACCTGGCCCCGGCGTGTTAGTGGGGGCTATGAAACGCCGGTACTACTTTCCCCTAAACTCGTGGGATCTTTATGGATACTGTAACGAACCTAAAAGTTACGCGGTTTTTAGCTGGGCTAACTCTCGCGGTGTTGAGGGTACGTGCCAACAAATTTATATTTGTGGCGGCTGCGGCAATAAGAACACAGTTTGGTTTTATTTTTAATACATATATTTTAAAACTGCACTCTCTGCTAGTTTTCACGTTTGGGTTTTACAATTGCTTTGCACTTAATAATATTTCTTATTTGAGTTTTAGGGAATCGCACGGCTCTTGTGTCGTAGTTTTACTTGCATGCTGGCGCTCTCGTCGCACCAATATCAGAGTCAATGTTACGCCTACTAACGAGGTTTAGCTAGCAACGCCGAATTCGCCAGCTCTACTATGGCCTCCTTGTTACCACAAGGATTTCGCCAATAATGCCGCCTACTCTCCGGCTCTGGCTTTAGCTTCACCTGTCCTTCGCCAGGCTCACTTGTCTGACACTTGGTTTTAATTCGAGGTTGCCTTGCAAGTGCAACGCGCCACAATAACTTGTTAAATTTCGCGTATCGATTCCACAGTAAATTGTTTGTTAGTCGCGAAGGACACGATCAGCTTTGTCCTTATTGCGATATGGATCCTTTAAATTCTTAAATAATCCTTTCGCGTAGGATTTCTTTATATTTCGCACTGATTTCCACTTATTTCTTATTGACTCCGTACTTCGCACTCTTGCACTCGATTAACTCGTACTTGATTAACTCGTACTCAACTAACTCGTACTTGATTAACTCGTACTCAACTAACTCGTACTTGATTAACTCGCCGCTCTGTCCAAGGCGGCATCTTTTATACTCTTCTGCTGTCTCGCTGGACCGGGGCCTGTCAACGCTGCCAATGTCGCGCCAAGGGCAAAGGTGGCGTGATCGTTCCAGTGAGATTCGCCTAGCAACAACGGTTCCTCGTTGCTGATCACGCCTGTCGTTGGTGTGACGGTGATCACTATATTTCGTGGATGCACCGCTCGCACACCAACGGCACTTTGCCACGACTTTTGCGGTACGTGTTTTGTGGCTCCCATGTGCCAAACACGTACCTTAGCGCTGACATCCTGTGTCAGAGCGAGACAGCATGCGAATTCGCCGCAGCTCAGGTCCGGCTGCGGCTATAAATGCATCCGCTTTTTGTGAGGCGCTATAAGTGAATATGGCTCCTCACACTCCCCTCTTTCTCCGGAAGTGGAAGTCTTCCACTTAATTTTGTGTCTTTCAAATCGCGCGCCTACGTTTTGAATTTTTGGCGTCCGTTAGAGGTGAATTTTTCGTCTTTCAAATCGCGCGCCTACGTTTTGAATTTTTGGCGTCCGTTAGAGGTGAATGTTTCGTCTTTCAAATCGCGCGCCTCCGCTTTGAACTTTGGCGCCCGTTAGCAGTGACGCTGTAACGATCAGCTGGTGGTCTCGTAACGCCATCTAGCGACTTTGCATCGCCCGGCCAGATCGATATTTGCGATGTGGCCAGAACGATATTTGCGATGTGGCCAGATCGATATGGCCACCCGCAACTATCCAACACTAATCGGCCATGCCATACAATTTGCAGTTTGCAATTGTTTTGTTGTTGCTGAAAAAAATCTAAAAGCAAAAGTAAGTAACATATTTTTGCGCCTTGCGCCATTTCCACCATCCTAAATCATTCTCTCTTTTTTTCCAGGCCATGCCGTTTTGACGCCTACGCTGGATCACACACATATTTTATGTGAGTATGCTTCCAGCAACTTCACCCCCCCCCTCCTGCAGTTTTAATCCACCTGTTTTCTTTATGTTTTTTTTCCAGGTTACGCGAAAAAATATGCGGATACTATTTTTTTCTTATTAAATTTTTTTTTTTTTTGTGCGTGTTAGTGTTTTTTTTTTTTCTTCTCCCGCTTACTCTGCCACAAAGGCCCGCGTGCCTCGGGTCGAAATTCGTACGCGGTATCTCTGGCCGTGCGCCCAAACGATACGCGACGTGCGCCTATCACTCCCTCCTGTTGTGGCTGCTAGCACTTCTGGTGGCCAGTCTGCTCGTGCCACCTCTCTCCATCCTGGAGTCGCCAACGGTGCGGATGACTGTCGCTGCAGCACCGGGCGAGCCGGCCGTTCCCCATACGGGCATGAAGCCTGCCGACCGAACGCTGGACGCACCGGATTGGTTGCCCAAGCGTGTGGCGGAGGCGGTGTCCCGGGGCGAGGCGGCGTGCCCACCTGCAGCTGTGTTGGCCATTCCCACGGCGCTGTCCGTGTTGTCGGGCTGGTGGCCGTGCAGACTGGTGCTTGAGGTGTGTGTGTTGGTGACGGCGTCGGCGGTCGTGGTGGCGTTGGCGTACGCTGTCGGGGTGGCGTTGGCGTACGCCGTCGTGGTGGCGTTGGCGTACGCTGTCGGGGTGGCGTTGGCGTACGCCGTCGTGGTGGCGTTGGCGTACGCTGTCGGGGTGGCGTTGGCGTACGCCGTCGTGGTGGCGTTGGCGTACGCTGTCGGGGTGGCGTTGGCGTCAACTCTTTAATAAAACCCTCGCGGGGCGGTGCCACCTCCTCTGTCCATTCCAGGACAACCGTCGCGGTGTGGTGCCACCGCCCGTCCACGAACCGTTTCTCTCGTGAGATGGTTGCCGTCGGTGGTGTCGACTCACCCGGATCGGCCTGCGGCATCTGTTCCTCGGCCTGCGGCGCTGCCTCCTCCTCGTCGGACGATATATTGATGATATCGTCATCTTCATCCTCCTCATCCTCCGAGGTGCCCACCCCACGTGGGAATGGCGACGGTGGCCTAGCGGGGCGCCAGTCTGGCGGTGGCGTCTCCGGCAGCGGCGGTGTGGCGAACCGCTCCGGGCTGGCTGGGCCCACATGCTCATCCTTTGGCGTCGGTGGTGCCTCGGGATGGCACATGCGTACCCATTCCGGGTTCACCTCCACGAAGTCCCTTGGCGGCGGCGACTCCTCAATTTCGCCCACTGGACCAGCGCTGGCATCCACCTCCCAGTCGCTACTATCGAAGTCGTCGCCGTACGCCCTGCGCACCCACTCGCGCTCTTCGTCCAGCTCCTGGCGGCGGCAACGCTCCCGTTCGGCCGCCTCCCGCTCTTCAACAGATTCAAAAATGGGCGACGCCCGCAGCTCCAGCACATCTGGAGATGCCTCCCGCTGCGGCTCGACACGCGCATGGGGCTGTCCGGCCCAACGCCCTCGTCGCGCCACGTTTTCTGCGCCCTCTGGCGCTGGCACCCATGGCCGCCGCGTCGACCACGCACACATCCCCCGCTGGTGTGCGAGAGTGCGCACGTGGGTCACGGCTCGACGTATGGACTGCCCTCCTTCCCTCGGTGTGGCTGTTGTTTCCGTTTTCCATTTTGTCGGTGAGTACTTTTGATACCTCTAAATTTTCTCAAAGTGACCGACTGCATGGTAGTCGGCACCTTTTATACCCCTACTCCGTACGCATGTGCAACAGTGTAGGTGTGCAAGTTACGGTATCCTTCCCGCCTGTGACCGCCATGTTTTGTCAGCGCTCTCTTTGCGATATCGCTAACCCTTTTCATTAACCGTTTTCCTAGCAGCGTTTGCTTCGCACACCTTTCGCTGCGTTCAGGTCCGGTTTTTGTAATGCCCTTGGTTGGGCCGTGGCTCTTATTACATATTTATTTTCATTATTTATCTATATGTAATGCCTTATGGTTTTAATAAATATGTAATACCTTGCATATATATTTTATTATTATATGTTATACCTTACATATATATTTTTATTATTTATATATGTAATACCTTAAATACATATTTTTATTATTTATATATGTAATACCTTACATATATATTTTTATTATTTATATATGTAATACCTTACATATATATTTTTATTATTTATGTGTAATACCTTACATATATATTTTATTATTTATATCTGTGGAATGTTTTGATTAGGGAAAATAATTAATATGTATTAATACATATTCACCCCTTTTTTTTCCAAAAGAAAACAAATCAACTAATACTCTTTTTTTTTTATATAGGAGGTGATGGAGATTCAGGTGAGTAAATGAGATACGTCATTAATAAGGCCAATTATTAACCGCTCTTTTCTTTTCCAGATTTTCACCACCAAAAAAAAATTACTTTTTGTTCCAGGGTCTTAAAATAATTTGTGCCCCAAAAAATTTTTTTTTTATTATCTCACCCGTTGTCCGTTCCACCTCCGTGGGGTTTTATGTCGCCTATGTGCGCGGTCCGTTCTTTTTCCCCAGTTTTCCCTTGTAATTTACAAATTACAGGTGATACAAATTTATTACTGTATATGGTCCGGCAAATTTGGGAGCAAGTTTCGCAGCGAAGCCTTCCGCTGCATTTGACAGGTGGTGTTGTTTCACCCACACCTTGTCTCCTACGGATGGTTTCCACTGTCGTCTCCGTAGCTTGTAATGCCTTGCTTGGTCCTGAGCGGCCTTCTCTAAACTCCTGCGCACCAATTCAAAAACTTCTCTAAGTTTTTTCGCATTGTCGCTGGGTGTTTGTGTCGGTTGCCCTGTGCCGAGTGTAACGTTGTCGTATAGCGCATTTGGCAGCCTTGGTTCACGCCCTTGCGTGATAAACGCTGCACTGTAGCCCGTAGACGCCGATACGCTGGTGTTAACGGCTAGCGATAATTCTGGCAAAAATTCATCCCAGCACCGCTGGTTATCTTTTGTGAATTGTGCAATCATCGTTTTTACCGTGCGGTTCGCACGTTCTGTAGGATTCTCTTGCGGTGTGTATGGTGCCGTATATTGGTGTCGCACTCCTAATTCTTCAAGAAAGCGTTTGAAGGCTTTACTCGTAAATTGTGTTCCGTTGTCCGTTATGAGAATTTTTGGCACCCCAAATCGTGCCAAAATTCTCTCTCTGAATCCCTTTTGCAAAGTGGCTGTGGTTGCGCTCCTCAGCGGAACTAACTCAGTCCACTTAGAGAACCGGTCAAACATCACCAATAGCATTGTGTTGCCGTGTTTTGATCTTGGCAGTGGGCCAACAAAATCAGCACACACGGTACTCCATGGCTCTTCCGGAATTTGTGTCAACATCTTTCCTGCTGCTGCCATTTGACTTGGCTTATATTGTTGACACGTTTCACAGTTGTGCACATATGTGCGCACGTCTCTGTACAAGCCTGGCCAGTAGTAGCGTGTTGCTACTCTTGCTATCGTTTTCCGGCTTCCCAAATGACCGGCTGTGGCTGCGTCGTGGTTCTCCAATAATACATCCTTCCTTTTACCTTTGGGTACACAAAGCTTCCAAGCTTCCACCTCTCCGCCTCCAGCGCGGTGTGGGATGTGTCTGTACAGGTTGCCATTTTCCTCCATGTAATCTGGATATTTTCTTGCATTTTGTGTGATTTCCTTTTTTAATTTCTGAATCCATTTGCAATTTGCGTTGTCTGCCTCCATCCCTTCCGTGGCGATTTTCCTTAGGCAGCATGTCTCCGGAAGTGGCTGTCTCGAAAGTGCATCGGCTACGACATTGAGGTTGCCTTTACGGTATTTGACTTCAAAGTCGTACTGTTGCAGTTCAAGCGCCCAACGCGCTTTTCTGCCTGATGGACTCTCAATTGAGTTTAGCCACTTCAAACGCCATGTGGTCCGTTATGACCACAAATGGTAGCCTTCCAGGTATGGCCTTAGCTTTCTGATTCCCCACACTATGGCTAGACACTCTTTTTCAGTTGCCGAATAGTTCCGTCCGGCACCGTTTAGTGTCCTACTGGCGTACGATATTACCCTTTCACCTTGCTCCGAAGGTTGGGTCAATATCGCACCCAGGCCATAATTACTTGCATCCGTCTGCAAGCAAAATGTTTTTGAAAAATCTGGGCATGCCAATACTGGGGATTGAGTCAGCTTCTCTTTGACCGTGTCAAAAGCTACTTGCCGCTCCTCAGTCCACTCCCATTTTACGCCTTTTTTCATCAATGCGTTCAGAGGTGCTACTTTCGTTGCAAAATCTGGTACGAAGCGCCTGTACCATGATGCTACGCCCAGGTATTGTCGTAATTCCTTTACGTTGCTTGGCGGCTTCAATTCTGCGATTGCAGCAACTTTCTCTGAATCTGTGCGAATTCCTTCCTCTGTGGCCAAAATATTTCAATTCCTTTTTAAAGAAATCGCATTTGTCCACGTTTATACGCAGATTTGCTTCCCGCAGCCGCCGAAATACCTCTTTGAGATTTTTCATATGCTCTTCGCGCGTTCTTCCGATGACTATAATGTCATCTAAATATGCAAACGCATGTGGCATCATTTCGGGTCCAATAACACGATCCAAAGCCCTCTGAAAAGTTGCCGGTGCCGAGCGTAACCCAAATGGCATTACTTTCCACTGGTATAATCCTTTGCCTGGGACTGTAAAAGCTGTCATTGGTCGGCTCGCTTTCTCCATCGGGATCTGCCAGGACCCATCTTTCAGATCCAAGCTAGTGATGAAGTGGGCTTCACGTAGCTGGTCTAAAATGTGGTGCACTCTTGGCAATGGATATGCGTCCTTAACGGATCTGCTGTTAATTTGCCTAAAATCCACACATAACCGCCATTTTCCATTCTTCTTTTTCACCATCACGATTGGTGCGCTGTGTGGGCTGTTGGATGGCTCTATGCAACCTTTCGCAAGTAGTTCCTCTACTTGCTGATTAATTTCCGCTTGCATTTTTGGATTCTTTGGAAAATAACGTTGTTTTATAGGCCTGTCGTCGCTCATCACAGTTTTGTGTTCTGTAATTTGTGATGTGCCCTTTAGGTGTTCGAAGGCTGCGACTTCCCGCAAAAGAAATTCATTAATTCTTGATCCTCGTGTAGATTTTTGGTTTCAATAGCTGGGTTTCTGACATCGTGTATTGCTTCGTCTTGTTCGGTTGTATTCTGGACAACTGCCACCGACAGTCTCTCTTCCAGCTTTCCAACCTTGTGCCGTCGTGCTGGGATGGTGACCACCAATCCCGCACACTGCAAGACTGTGCCCATGCCAGTCAGAAAATCCCAGCCCAGCACCAAATCGTCTATCACACCAGGCATAATTAGCAACGCTAATTCCAAACTGCGATGCCCGAGTCTTATTTCGACTGTTATTTGTTCTGTTGTCCTGCTGTTGTGTCCGTCTGCTAACTTCACCTGTCTGCTTGCGACGCTTCTCCGGCCTACAGTGCTCAGTCTACAAGCAAGCTCTTCGCTAACAAAGCTGCTTGTAGCCCCTGTATCGACTGTAGCCTTATACTGACACTCACCGATCCCTACGGTGGCAGTCAACTGCGTCCCTTCGTCCTCCAGGTGACCGACTAGCGTCTCGGGGCGGACCTTGGCGGCTCCCGCTCGCCCCTCGCTGGCGGACGCCGCTGGCCGTTTCCCGACTGACAACATAGTGCCGTCCGCTGACCGATTCTGCCACAGACCCAGCAGAACTCCAGCATTGGGTTTCGGCACTCTATCGCCCAGTGTCCCTCCTGTCCACACACGCGACATGCCCTTCCTGGGTTGTTTATGTGTGTCCTGGCAGGATTTTGCTGGGTCCTAGGTGTTGGGGTTGGCCGTTCGTCCATTCTTCCAGTGTGCTGGTTCTGCTCCTCCATGGCCATAAATCGGGTACGATTTCCACGACTCTGGTTGTGCTCGCGTCCATTTTGCTGCGTATCTCGGTGTTGTTGAAGCTGTTGTTGTTGATGTTGGCTGTATTGTTGTTGGGCTGTAGCACTTTGTAGCCTCAGTTTCAGCCTATCCTTTTCTAGTTCTTCGAATTCTTCTGCCAGTTGCATCAGCTGGGTCAAATTCGAGAACTGGTTTGGCCGTGCGTATCCGCGCAAGTCAGGAAGGCTGTTGGTGTAAATGGTGCGCACTTCCTTCTCTGTTGAGAGTCGTAGGGGTCTCATCAGAGTCTGCATCTCCACCATATAGACTTTAAAGGGCTCATCCAGAGCTTGTCGCCGTCTGCGTACTTCGTCGTACAAATTTTCAAAATAATCTCGTGGTAAAAAGTATTCTTGAAAACTGTCGACAAAATCCACCCATGTTGTCCAATGCCTGTTGTTAGCTATGTACCACTTAAGTGCCATTCCTTTCAGCAACTCCGGCATCGCTCTTGGAATTAAATTTAGGTTTAATCCATATGTGTCTGCCGACCATTCCACTTGCTCCAAGAATTCGAGAGGCTTCGATAGTCCATCGAATCGAAAGCTCCACTCTCGAACTTGTTTGGCTACTTTTTGGTATTCACTTGCCCTTGCATTGGTCTGATCATGTGTGTGGGTGTGGCTACGCTCTCCTGGCTGTTGGGTTGTATTCCAGGGCGATCGGCGAGATTCCTGTAAATCTCGCGCCCTAGCTGCCGCGCTGGTGCATGGGACGCTCAGCCTTGCTACGTCTATGCCGGCAAACTCCTTTTCCTCTTCGTATTCCCCTTCCTCGCGCATGAATTCGGGTTCTTTATTCGGCGACTGTCGGCTGTATGTTTTTGCCAGTTCGCTAATGCGAACGCTGTGTGGAAGGGTATTTTCATTTTGACTTACCCAGTCTCCGAATTGTCTTCTCATATTTTCGACAGTGCCTTCAAGCTCCAGACCGAATTCTACTCCGCATTTCACTAGTGCATCCTTTTTTAGATTGTACACCCACGAACGAACCATATTGTCAATTATTTATATGTATTTTATTAAAACCAACTATGTGATATTAGCCGTAGATCCACAGTTTGGGCACCAGTTGTAACGAACCTAAAAGTTACGCGGTTTTTAGCTGGGCTAACTCTCGCGGTGTTGAGGGTACGTGCCAACAAATTTATATTTGTGGCGGCTGCGGCAATAAGAACACAGTTTGGTTTTATTTTTAATACATATATTTTAAAACTGCACTCTCTGCTAGTTTTCACGTTTGGGTTTTACAATTGCTTTGCACTTAATAATATTTCTTATTTGAGTTTTAGGGAATCGCACGGCTCTTGTGTCGTAGTTTTACTTGCAATGCTGGCGCTCTCGTCGCACCAAATATTCAGAGTCAATGTTACGCCTACTAAACGAGGTTTTAGCTAGCAACGCCGAATTCGCCAGGCTCTACTATGGCCTCCTTGTTACCACAAGGATTTCGCCAATAATGCCGCCTACTCTCCGGCTCTGGCTTTAGCTTCACCTGTCCTTCGCCAGGCTCACTTGTCTGACACTTGGTTTTAATTCGAGGTTGCCTTGCAAGTGCAACGCGCCACAAGAACTTGTTAAATTTCGCGTATCGATTCCACAGTAAATTGTTTGTTAGTCGCGAAGGACACGATCAGCTTTGTCCTTATTGCGATATGGATCCTTTAAATTCTTAAATAATCCTTTCGCGTAGGATTTCTTTATATTTCGCACTGATTTCCACTTATTTCTTATTGACTCCGTACTTCGCACTCTTGCACTCGATTAACTCGTACTTGATTAACTCGTACTCAACTAACTCGTACTTGATTAACTCGTACTCAACTAACTCGTACTTGATTAACTCGCCGCTCTGTCCAAGGCGGCATCTTTTATACTCTTCTGCTGTCTCGCTGGACCGGGGCCTGTCAACGCTGCCAATGTCGCGCCAAGGGCAAAGGTGGCGTGATCGTTCCAGTGAGATTCGCCTAGCAACAACGGTTCCTCGTTGCTGATCACGCCTGTCGTTGGTGTGACGGTGATCACTATATTTCGTGGATGCACCGCTCGCACACCAACGGCACTTTGCCACGACTTTTGCGGTACGTGTTTTGTGGCTCCCATGTGCCAAACACGTACCTTAGCGCTGACATCCTGTGTCAGAGCGAGACAGCATGCGAATTCGCCGCAGCTCAGGTCCGGCTGCGGCTATAAATGCATCCGCTTTTTGTGAGGCGCTATAAGTGAATATGGCTCCTCACA